>OY979704.1:36128525-36443217 GCA_963855925.1 Inga laurina
GGTGGAGAATTTGAAAATCAAGCCTTTGAAGAATATTGTGATACTAATGGCATTGATCACAATTTCTCTGCTCCAAGGACACCTCAACAAAATGGAGTCGTCGAACGTAAGAACAGAGTACTTACTGAAATGGCTAGAGCAATGTTAAATGAAAAGAACGCGTCTCAAGTGTTCTGGGCTGATGCTATGAGTACAGCATGCTATATTTCAAATAGAGCCTATATTAAAACAAAACTTGGAAAGACACCATACGAGTTATACAAAGGAAGGAAGCCAAATATTGCTCATCTACACATCTTCGGTTGTAAGTGTTTCATTCATAATAATGGTAAAGATAACTTAGGAAAATTTGATTCTAAAACTAATGAAGGAATTTTCCTAGGATATTCTAACAAAAGTAAAGCATATAGAGTTTACAATATGAGAACATGTGTTGTTGAAGAATCAATTCATATTGTATTTGATGAATTTGAATCCTCTGACAAAACCATTGATGAAGAATAGGAAGTTGTTTTAAATCAAGAAATGGTCAATCTATTTCTAAAACTCTTATTCCAGAGGTTGATGAAACCAAGGAAGAAAAGCAATCACTAGGACAACCTAGAGCCTGGAAATATAATAAAAGTCATCCCTTAGATCAAGTCATAGGAGATGTGAATAAAGGGATCAAAACTAGAAATAGAATTTTCAATGAAGTAAGCTTTTCTGCATTCATTTCTGAGATTGAACCTTCTAATATTGATGAAGCCCTATCAGACAATGATTGGGTTATAGCAATGCAAGAAGAACTTAATCAATTTGAAAGAAATCAAGTTTGTGATTTGGTACCCAACCCAAGGATCATCCGATCATTGGTACTAAATGGGTATTCAAGAACAAACTCGATGAATCTGCAATTATTGTAAGAAACAAGGCAAAATTGGTGGCCAAAGGCTATAATTAGGAAGAAGGGATTGATTATAAAGAAACGTATGCCCCAGTGGCTAGATTGGAAGCTATACGCGTACTCTTAGCCTTTGCATGCATCAAAGGATTCAAACTCTATGAAATGGATGTAAAGAGTGCATTTCTAAATGGTTACATCATGGGAGAAGTATACGCAGAACAACCTCCAGGTTTTGAAGATGTAACTAAACCTGATCATGTTTTCAAACTCAAAAAGGCTTTATATGGTTTCAAACAAGCTCCTAGAGCATGGTACGAAAAGCTCAGTAAATTTCTTATTGATCAAGGTTTTGTACGAGGAAAAGTTGATACAACACTTTTTATAAAACGAAAACGTGATGATATTTTAATTGTTCAAATATATGTTGATGACATTGTTTTCAGTGCTACTAATGAATCTCTGTGTAAGGAATTTTCTGAGATGATGCAGGGAGAGTTTGAGATGTCAATGATGGCATAATTGAATTTCTTTCTTGGTTTGCAAATCAAACAAAGAAAGAATGGAATCTTCATATCTCAAACAAAGTAATTGAAAGAGCTATTGAAGAAGTATGGAATGGATGAAGCAAACGGAACGAACACACCTATGAGCTCAACTAGTTTGCTTGATGCTGATGTCAAAGGAAAAGACTACAACATCACAAAATATAGAGGAATGATTGGATCATTACTCTATCTCATGGCAAGTAGACCGGATATCCAATTTACTGTTGGCATATGTGCAAGATATCAATCAGCACCAAAGGAATCACATGCCGAAACTGTCAAATGAATCTTTAGATACCTTGCTGACACACCAAAATTGGGTCTGTGGTATCCCAAAGGAAGAAGTGAATATCTTGTTGCATATTCAGATTCAGATCATGGAGGATACAAGACAGATAGAAAGAGCACCAGCGGACAAGGACAATTTCTTGGAGGATCTCTTGTATCATGGTTCAGCAAGAAACAAAATACAGTGTCTCTTTTGTCAACGGAAACTGAATATGTTGCAGTCTCAAGTTGTTGTGCACAAGTGATATGGTTAAAACAACAACTACAAGATCTTGGTATTTATCTCAAAGAAGTACCAATCTATTGTGACAATACGAATACGATAAGATTGGCGAAGAATCCAGTTCAACATTCTAGAACCAAGCATATCGATGTCAGACATCACTTCATCAGAGATCATGTCCGAAAGAAATATGTGAAAGTGATATTCATTCCTACTCATCTTCAACTAGCTGATATCTTCACAAAACCCCTTGCAAAAGATCAATTTCTATACATTAGAAGAGAATTGGGAATGGTAAATCCCAATGAGTTGTAAGTTATTTCAGTTCTCATAATATTAGATGAAGTCATTTGATAATGTTTTGATGATTAATAATTTAGGCATCGGAGTATGTAGAAACTTGTTTTGCAGAAAGATTAAAACTCTGTTCTGAGAAATAAAAACAGAGGTTATCAAAGGACACCATTACTGGAGTACCAACTTGAAGTAATGATTGACAGTGAAGCATTACCCGAGGAACAACTTGAAGTAAAGAAGCACTTTACTCGAGTAACTACTCGAGTAATGGTTTTCCAAAACTGGAAGAAACGTATTAAGTTTCTTGGAATTTGAATCAAACGGTTCATTGGTGAGAACTGAACAGTCCAAACTGAAAATGAAAGGTTACCCGAGGCGAGCCTCGAGTAAACTTGAAGCTTACTCGAGTAAGGACTCGAGTAACTACAAGTCCAGATTACATTTTTGATGAGAAACGACTCAAATCTGCTACAAAATGATCGAGGGAACATACATGGATAATTACAATATTATTCATGCCAAGTACGCAATTTAAATGAATTATTTTAGAGATTTTATGTATGATCACTCGAGTAAACATGAACTTTACTCGAGTAAGGCCTCGAGTAATGTCGGGTTCTAGGTCTTTATCTGTCGCAAACTCGATCATTTCCACAAAATCTCCTCGAGTAAATCACTCTGTTCTCTTATAAAAACTTTTCACAATCACTTTCTTACTTGATTTCCGTCAAAACCCATCAAATTTCATCCCCAAAAACCTCCTATTCTGCTCAGATTCAGTCTGCCCTTCATCGCGTTTTTCCCCTATTTTTCTGAGTCTTCAAAACCTTCACTGATTCAAAATGGTTAAAACCAAAAACCTCACTCCCACAGATTCTTCTGGATCCCCACAACACTCTGACCCTCTTACTTCTCCTCCCAGAAAGAGAAGAAAACTTACCCCTAGATCAAAAGCCAAAGTCCAACCCAAACCTCAACCTCAACCAAAACTAAAAGGGGTTGTTATCAAAGAGCCAGTAGTTACAAGGGCTCAATCCAAGAGGAGTACCTCTACTGGGAGAGGCAAAAGTGCAAAGTCTCCCTCTCCTCCACCTTCTGATTCCTCAACTCCCTCTTTCACACCAAAACCTCCTAAAAAGCCCAAATATGATAAGAATGTGGCTAAGGCAATGGCTAGCATTCTGGATCAGATGGAGAAGGGGCAGTCTTCAAACAAATCAGAACTGCCAGAAGAGGAGATCACCAAACCTCCAAAGGGGTTTAATGTCAACAAACTGGAGGAGTCCCCAAAGTACCTTACTCAATTCTCAAGGAGGAAAGTGTGCAAGACATACTATATAGACCTCAAATTACTTCAGGAGGTATTGGAGCATGATCTGAGTCCCTTTTTAGAACTATTTATGCCTTGGCTTTCTATTAGACTTCCTTTTTGCAAAAATTAGTTACCTATTTTTACTGCAATCTTGAGATTTTAGATGAACCAAATAGAACTTAAGCTGAGGAAGAAATGACTACCACTGTTAGAGGCCAAAAGATTCTCATCTCACCTTCTAGGATAAATTTATGGTTAGGGATAGAGAACCCCCCAGATGACATTTACTCCCAACTTGATTCCAACCAAATTTTCTCTGTTCTTAAACTGGGTGAGCTTGTGGGTCCTTTGAACTTCAAACCTAGTGATATGTGCGACCATCACAGGGTTCTATGGTATATATACTCTAGATCCCTTGTGCATAAAGCCAACAACTATACCCACTTCTCTGATAGGGACTTTAGATGGTTTGCTTCCTTACTCCTGAAGGAATAGAAAGATTTGGGGGAGTACATTTTCTCTGAGATGAAGAGGTACAGAGTAGATGAAAAAGCAACCACACCGATGCCATATCCTCAGATTGTTTCACTCATTCTAAAAGGAAAATAAAATATGGTATCTGGAGAGCAAAGAGCATATTGAGAGGATTACTCCGGTTGGGAGAAACCAAATTGGCAAGCTCAACATTGACATTCCTCTCAAGGGTCCTCTGGAGTCTGGGTCGAAGAAGAAGAAGAAGATTGAGACTAAGACTAGAAAGATGGATGACACTCAGTCATCGGCTCCAGCTGCCACTACATCATCACCCTCTTTTCTCAATGCCACCCTTCAGCACTTTATGGAAAATATGCTTAAAGGATTCCATGTGGACATTACCAACACAAATGCTGAGTTGATAACTCACATGAATGGAAAGATGGCAGAGTTGGTAGAGATGATGGATAAGAGGCATGAGGAGTTGCTAGCTGAGCAACGTGCCCAGGGTGTGACCCTGAAGTTGATTCTGGCCAGACTAGACTCTCTGGGTCCCGGACCTTCTGCCGGTCCATCATCTTATTCACCTGAGCCTTTCCCATCACCAGAGCATACACCAGCACCTCCTGAGAACATTCTATCTGACCTTTATCATACTGAGGTTGAACCTCCTATCCCTCCAGTCTCTAGTCCACCTGAGGCACAACCCAGAGATATCCTATACTCAGTGGATAACCCTGAAACCAATGAGACCATTCATATCATCATTGATGATTCACCACCCAAACCTCAGCCTGAACCCTCTCCTAAACCTATTCCATCTCTTACCCATACAAAGGAAATCTCTCCCTCCTCATCTTCTGATCATCATACTCCAGAGGTTGAGACCACCACTATGATCGTCTACCAGCCTCTTCCTATTCCTCCCAGAGATGACATTCATATCCCTCCACTTAATCTTCCTGAACCAATTTCTTCTAGTTCATTTAACTCTTCTGGTTTAGATGCTTCTTTGGTTCTTCCAGTGAAGCCTATCTCCATGGTCAAACCTTCTAGTCCTCCACTTGATTGATGAAGACAAAAAGGGGGAGAAGAGCTTGAGTGAGATTTTGTGGAGTGTCTGTGTTTCTTTTTGGGTATATGGGTGTATATGGGATTTAGGGAGCTTTTGAACTTTTCAAATTTTCATCTTGTAATTTCTTAAGTTTAATGCAAGTCTACTTAAGTTATGATTTCATTTCAAGTCCATTTAAGCTTTAAATTATGATACATTGTTGGACTAATGAAGTTTATTATGTATGCAAGGTGAATATGTTCTAATTTCAATCTTTTTTAAAACATTTTGAATATAAACTTAACAAGGTTTTCAAAGTTATTATTGAATTCAAGAAGTGTTTATTTGATAACTTACTTTCAAAAATCTTGTTCAAAATCACCAAGTTTTGTCATCATCAAAAAGGGGGAGAATGTTAAATCTCATGTTTTGATGTTAACAAAGAATATTATGAAAAATATTTGGTTAATAAATAAGTTTGAACAAAGTAATAACAGGGAAAATCATCACTTGAAGTAAGCATTGGAGTAATAAAGAAAAGACCAAGAGAAAAAGCTGAGAAACTTGATCAGAAGCAAGTTTTCTAAGGCATTACTAGAGTAAGTACTCGAGTAATGAGACAGGAACTTGAAGTAACCAGAGACACCTTCGAGTAACCTGCCAACAATACTCGAGTAAGTACTCGAGTAATAAGGTAAATGTTTTCAAGTTCCTCTCGGCCTGCCAACGATACTCGAGTCTGCACTCGAGTTACTCTGTTTCAGAAAATGTGTTGCTCTCGGCATTTTCAACCCTGCCAACGTTACTCAAGGAGCTACTCGAGTAACGTACTGTAGTAAGCAAAAAAATCTGAAGGTAGTACTCGAATAACTTGATCTGGTTTTATCACATTTCACTCGAGGCACTACTCAAGTATGCAGGTATTTAATCACTTATTTAAAACTGGATTACTCGAGTAAGTAATCGAGTAATATGTAGATTTATTGACACAGAACTTCAAGCCATTACCCGAGTAAGCTATGCGGAAAAATTATCTTTACTCGAGTAAGTACTCGAGTAATAAAGTAATCAAACTTGAAGTGCTCTCGGCCTTGAAATCCTGCCAACATTACTAGAGTGAAGCATCGAGTAACCTAAAGTTTATTTGAAGATTTACTGGAGTGGGTACTCGAGTAACCTATGAAGAAAAGAGTGCAATACCCGAGTAAACAGGTATTTCCAAAGGTTGAAATTTTGTTTACTTCATGCACTACCCCAGTAATGTTATGTTTACTTATTGACTTGCAGTTTATCAAAGTTTTTCCGATGATACTCGAGTATGTACTCGAGTAAACTTAAATGACTACTCGAGTAACTACTCGAGTATGCAAGTCCAGAAATTTAGAAATCATTCTAACGTTCATTGATTTGTTTCCTATATAATTAACCTTTCATTGTATTAGTATTCTTAGCATATCCACAGATAAACAATGAAGAGATCTTACCAAATAAGGAAAGTCAAATGCAACGTTCAAATGTCACCTACCGCCACCTACCGTAAACGGATATTTTTCAAATACTAAAAAAGTCAACTGTGGCTGCGCACGCTCTAACGGACATAAAGAAAAATGTTCCAACAATCATTACCAACGCATCTATATATATGGGAACCTCCAAACAGAGAAAAGAACAAGAACACACACACGAACACTTTGTCAAGTTCATTACTCTGTTTTACATTATACTTGTAATTCTATGCTTCAGTGATTCTTATTCACTCTGTGAGAGAGATTTTTCATTCAAACTCAATATTTGTTATTGAGATAACTTAAGGTTATGGAACCTTGATTTGGGATTGGATTACAACTTGTAAGGGGGAGCGAGTGTCCAGGCGAAGGAACTTACTTGTACTGAGGTGCCAAGAACCCACTGAATCTTGGAAGTTATAGTGAAACTCTCAGAGAAGCTCTGAGGACTGGACGTAGGTCAAAATGGTTGTGGCCAAACCAGTATGACTCCCGGTGTACACTTCGATGATATTTCTCCTTACTCTTTACTGTTTTAATTTCACCGTCAAGTTTTATATTTGCAACGAAATTTTTAATATCACCCAATTCACCCCCCCCCTTTTGGGTGAAACGCTTGCTCTAACAGGTATGGCATGGTGAAGAATTAGAAATGCCAAGTTCATCTCAACAAGGGGGAGTGGACTTTGATGATAATGACACAGATACAGATGATCGGATAGAGGATATTATTCATGATGTAGGAGAAGAGACTTTTAAGCAATCACATGCATATGGTAATATGTGCAGTGATGCTAAGACACCGTTGTACCTGGGGTGTAAAAAATACCAATTGTTGAAAGCAGTATTGTAATTGGTAAGCTTGGAAGCACGGCATGGATGGAGGGACAAGAGTGTTTTAGAAATGCTTGAGGCTTTTAAGGACGTGCTTCCAGATGATAATGTGTTGCCTTCTCGATACTATGATGCTAAGAAAATATTGTGTCTACTAGGATGAAGTATAAAAAGATCCATGCTTGCCCTAATGATTGTATATTGTATAGAAAAGAGCATGAAGAGGAACAACAGTGTTCGATATGTGAAACCTCGAGGTACAAATCAAATAAGGCTCCTGCAAAAGTATTGTTGTACCTTCCAATCGTATCAAGGTTCAAGCGCATGTTTCCTAATGAAAATGATGCAAGAAATTTGAGATGGCATATGGATGAGAACATATCCGATGGAAAGCTTCGACATCAGGCTGATTCTTCTCAATGGAAGAAAATCGATCAATTATTTCCTGCCTTCGGTGAAGAGCCTAGGAACCTTAGGCTTGGGCTTAGCACGGATGGCATGAATCCTTTTGGTAGCTTGAGCAGTATACATAGTTCATGGCTTGTTCTGTTGGTAATTTACAACTTATCTCCTCTGTTATGCATGAAACAAAAGTACATCATGTTGTCTATGTTGGTTTCGAGACCAAAACAACCTGGAAATGACATAGATGTTTACCTGGAACCCTTGATTGAAGACTTGAAAGAGTTGTGGGATGAAGGTGTTGATGTTTTTTACGCAAACAAGAAGGAGGTTTTTAAAATGCGAGCCATGATCTTTTGTACTATAAATGACTTCCCTGCATATGGAAACTTGTTAGGATATAGTGTTAAAGGCCATAAAGCATGTCCGATTTGTGAAGAAGGAACATGCTTCCATCAACTTCAACATGGAAGAAGACAATTTATCTTGGCCATAAGAGATTTCTTAGACGAGGCCACCCATATCGCAGATTAAAGCACTACTATAGAATATACTTATAAAGACACTAAAGAACGGCTCTTTTTGAAAAAGGGACGCCCAAAATATTGGGCGGTGGCATATGTGTAATTATAGATCAAAATTGAAAAGGTTGGCTCGTTAAATAAAATTGAATCTCGCGCCTGAATGTGTTTTAGACGTCCCCATGTTCATTGGGGATGTGTAAAGACAGTTTTAGACGTCCCCATCTTCATTCGGGACATCTAAAGACTGTTTTAGACATTCCCAATGAACATGGGGACGTCTAAAGACTCTCAGAAAAGCGTATAAAGAAAAAAAAACGAACACATATAAGACATCCCCAGATGGCCTGGGGACGTCTAAAGCTTACATTAGACGTCCCCAGCTGGTCTGGGGACGTCTAAAGGGTCCCTTTAGACGTCCCCAGCTTAGCTGGGGGCGTCTTAAGTAGCTGACATGCACTGGTCGACATGACCAGTGCATGTTCAGTGTCAGAATTCTTACTTGCTTTATTACTTTACTCTTTCACTCTCCCATCTTCATCACTTCCGTCTCCTCTCCCCTGGGCTGCGCTTCTTGTTTTTTTTCTTGTTTCTCCAAATCAAATACGGGTATTTCTCCTCTCCCCTGTTTCTTCTTGGTCCTTCTTAGCCTCTATTTCATCCAGAGCGTTGCTAGTCGCCATCTTTGCTCTGCTGGGTCTGCACTGTTCTCTCTCATTCTCTCCACAGTCGGCCTCCTCTTAACACCGTGGGTCATCTGCCTCTAAAGTTGCAGCAACAGGTTAGCTAAAACTAAACTTGTGAATGATTAGCAAAATGCATTTGATTCTCTGCTGGAATTTAAGTGTGGTTTGTGCTTGAGCTTTATCTTTGCTATTTTGCTGAATTTAAGACGTACCACATCAAGTTTTAATCTTTTGCTTTTTTGCATTGTTTTGAGAAACATGAAATTCTCATTAACTCAAAAATATCAGTCCACAACTTGAAGTTGTGCAAGTTCCTAATATTTATACAACTATGAGGGGCGTATTGAGAAATACGACAATACTAAACATTGAACACAGAAACACAAAACGACAACAAATAACACTAATAACAATATCCTAATTACAATACATCATAATTGTGTATGTTACTTGTCTTCACAACAAGGTGATGATTGCAATTTAAATTGCAATTTAAATTTTTTTGGTTGATTTGAAGATTGAAGAATCATTATCTAATTGTTTTAAATAATTAATTTGATTTGAAACAAATTTGCATTTGCAATCTTAATTTTTTTAAATTTGATTTGATTTGAATAATATACTAATATTTTGTACTTATTGAATTATTTGAATGTTTTATTTGAAATACAATTTTCAAGATGATGTTTTGTTTCAAATTTGGTGATGATTTTGTTTGCTTTTTATTAAAAGAAGTCCTCATCTCTCAGTTGATTTCAAGTTAATGGTGATGATTTTGTTTGCTTTTTATTAAAAGAAGTCAGTTGCAAAGAAAATTACAAGTTCTCTTTATAAAGAAAATTACTGTGAAAACATGACTAATTTGACACTTCAGTCACTAAACAATAAAATTATATAAGAATTCATAATCTTCTGGTATATTAAGTTGTAAGTTGTAATGCAACATTGTATTTAACTAGTAAGCAGCGCATTCATCAAGGAAGTTCTCAACTATACTTGCCAATAATGTTTGTGGACTTTTCAAGCATGTAAATAATAGGAGTAGACAAAATGTTACGGTTAATGCAATGTAATCTTACCAATTAATGACTATTATACTATGAGCCCTCAATTCCTCAGCCCCAAATGCCCTTTATAAATTCCCAAAAATTCCCACATGTGTCTCTTGTAAATACACATAGTTGATTTGTAAATTCCCACATATCTCACTTATGGTACATATCTGATTTAATATTTTGATTTCTAAAATATAAGTGTATTCTATTTGTGCTTGGTGCTAGAAGCTAAAGTTTAGTTTTGTTTAAATTAAGCTGAGATGGTTTGTTATTTTGATTTTGGGATGTCTCACTTTTAAGGGGAAATGTTGCCAAAATTTTGAAAAACATGCGTGTAAAAGGCAATTCCCTGTGTTGACAATTATTCTAAACTTGAGTGTAAATGAAAATGGCATAGGTGGTAATAAAATGGATCATAGTTGGATGAATGCTTTGAGAACAAGTGAAGAATATGAGAATGGGGTTGAAGACTTTATTGAATTTGCTAGGAGGAACGTTCCAGCCAAAAATGGGATGTATTTTTATCCTTGTGTCAATTGTTTAAATGAGAGAAAACAGGATGTTGAAGTTATAAGGGATCACCTACTTTGTGATGGAATAAATCTTCAATACACAAGGTGGATATGGCATTGTAAGGAAGTAACTGATTGTCCGTCGCACAAGAAGGAAGTTGTGGATGTCATAGATGAAGATAGAATGGAGAGAATGATTCATGATGTTGAGGTAGAATCCTTTGTGCAGTCGCATTAATATGACAGCCTCCGGATTGATGCAGAGACACTGTTGTACCTTGGGAGTAAGTACACACGGCTCACAAGAACATTACATTTGGTTAACTTAAAAGTAACTTGTGGGTGGACCGATAGTAGTTTCACATTGCTGCTTGAACTGTTGTGTGATATGTTTCCAGACGATAATGTACTTCCAAATCGTATGTATGAGGCCAAGAAAATCCTATCTACAATGGGTATGGAGTATAAAAAGATACACGCTTGCCCTAATGACTGTGTACTGTACAGAAAGGAATATGAAGGTTTGAGTGAGTGCCCTAAGTGTCAAACCGCACAATAAAAAGTGAAGAAAGATGGTGGTTCTGGCGATGGGATAACTAAAAGGTAACCTGTAAAAGTTTTGTGGTATATTCCAATAAAAAGGTGAAGAAGTTGAGATGGCATTTGGATGACAGAATATCCGACGAAAAATATCTTCGGCACCCAGCTGACTCTCCACAGTGGAAGAAAATAGATGAAATGTTCCCTAAATTTGACAGCAAGCCGAGAAACCTTCTACTTGGGTTTTGTACAAATGGCATCAATCCGTATGGAACTCTTAATAGCATACACAGTGCGTGGCAAGTACTCCTTGTAATATACAACTTGCCTCACTGGCTTTGTATGAAACGCAAGTATGTGATGCATTCTATGATGATTTCTGGACCAAAATAGCCAGGAAATGATATCGATGTCTACTTGGCGCCTTTGATTGAGGACTTGAAGAAGTTGTGGGAGGAAGGCGTAGATGTGTTTGATGCGTATAAGAATGAGTCCTTCAAGCTACGTGCAATACTTTTCACCACCATAAATGACTTTCCTGCGTACAGAAACCTCTCAGGATACAGTGTGAAGGGGCATAAAGCATGTCTAATCTGTGAAGCAGACACTCACTTCCACCAACTTAAACATGGAAGAAAAACGGTCTACCTCGGTCACAGGAGGTTCCTTCCTAGGTTCCACCCGTATCGTAGGTTAAGAAAGCGTTTTAACGGCTTACCGGAGCATGGAATGGCTCCAAAGGCATTAATCGGAGAAGAAGTTTACAGTCAGGTTGAACATATTAATGTCTTACTCAGTAAGAATCAGAAGACTACGGGTGAGAAGAACATATGGAAGAAGAGATCAATTTTCTTTGATCTTCCATATTGGCGTAGTCTTGATGTGAGACACAATATTGATGTAATGCACGTGGAGAAAAAAGTTTGTGATAGCCTTGTCAGTACACTTTTGCATATTCCAGGGAAGACCAAGGATGGGATTAATATAAGACTAGACCTTGTTGATATAGGAATAAGAGAATGGTTACATCCACAGCTAAGAGATGATGGTAGGAGGGCATACATGGAGCCAGCAGCGCATACACTATCAAAAGCGGAGAAAAGAAGTTTGTGTGGGTGTTTGCATGAAATTAAGGTACCATAAGGATATTCTTCGAATGTGAGAAGGTGTGTGTCAATGGACGATTTGAAGTTAGTGGGAATAAAGTCCCATGATTATCATGTGTTGATGCAACAACTGTTACCAGTAGCTATAGAGGGATTATGAAAGATGAAGTTCGAAGCACTGTGACAAGATTGTGTGTTTTCTTTAATGCTATCTGTAACAAAGTCATTGACACTGAAAAGCTGGATGAACTGGAAGCTGAGGGTTATATTATATTGTCCCAATTAGAGATGCACTTTCCTCCTTCCTTTTTTGATATAATGGTCCATTTGATAGTTCATTTGGTAAGGGAGGTAAGGCTCTGCGGTCCAGTTTACTTGAGGTGGATGTACCCTTTCGAGCGATACATGAAGATCTTAAAAGGGTACTCTAAAAATCCCTATCGACCAGAAGCCTCAATAGTTGAAAGGTATGTTGTTGAAGAGGCTATGGACTTCTGCAGCGATTATCTATCAGGGAAGAAGGAACAATCTCAGCATGAAGAGGGGAGGAGCAAGGGAACACAAGGACTGAAAGTGAAGACTATGCCTCGTGAAGAGGTGTTGCAAGCACACCTTTATATCCTGAATAACATGGCAGAAGTTCAACCGTACATAGATGAACACAGAAAGAGATTGAAGAACATGAATCCGAGGAAGAATGACATGCAGATTACTATTGAGCAAAACAAGACATTCATTCAGTGGTTTGAGGAAAAGGTTTTGCATGAGACCGATGTGTCTGAGACAATAGAGTGGCTAGCCTGGGGGCCTTCGTTTCAGATCATTACTTGGAGCGGTTATGATATAAACTGGTATTCTTTCTACACAAAAGACCAAGATGACAGGAGTACCATGCAAAATAGTGGGGTGATGGTAGAAGCTGAAGCCATGCACTTTTCCAGTTCGAAAGACAAAAACCCCATATTAGCATCCATGGCCTATTATGGAGTGATAGAAGAAATATGGGAAATCACTTACAACAAGTTCAAAGTTGCTTTATTCAAATGTAAGTGGGTTAGCAATAATGCTGTGGTAATATATCAACAATTTCAATTTGTCTCAGTTGATCTTGAAAGAGTAGGTTATAGGGATGAGCCCTTCATTCTAGCAAGCTAGGCGAAACAAGTGTTTTATGTCATAGATCCCGCAAATAAAAAAATTTCCATTGTACTTCAAAGTAAAAAACAGAAGCATGGTGATCCAACCTTCAACCTTGATGACACACCACCTTTCACAATTAATCCACCTACAACAAGTGAAGTAGAATTGGTAGATGATGAAGAATATGCTATAAGAAATTATCATAGTGAAGGAATATGGGAAACAATCTAGAGTACGAGCTTAACTTAAAAAATAGTAATGTGTGCTATTTGTTTTATAACTAGTTAGTTTATTCATTTACTTACAATTTATTCACCTAGCTGACAATGATTTTTGTGCTTACAGGAATATGGACAATTCTGGTGACTCACAAAGTGATAGGGACAATGAAATGAATACGCCTGAACCTTATGCGAGACTTGAACCGGTTGCGAGAAGAAGGGTTAGAGGCAGTATAAAAATGCCTGCATTGGTAGTACGTCATCACCATCAACAAGAGAGGTTGCATATTGACTTTGATGAAAATATGAAACCAATTGGTCCGGAGGAAGACCATTTCATTAGCTACGTAGGTTTTTTGGCTTGAAGCAAAGTTCGCATTACCTATGATAATTGGAAGTTGGTTCCACCAAAAACCAAAAACTTGATTTGGCAACAACTTTTGGTATATAAGTTTCAATACATCTGCATATATATCTTTATTCCTATTGCTTCAAATATAATTAACTTATGTTTTTACCTTACAGTAAACCTATGATGTCCCTGACACCGCGGAGATGTACAAGGAGTGGATGACAGAGGTTCATCTACGATGGAAAGATTTCAAGAACAGGCTCACACGAGAGTACATTCGAGGGGACCTGAGGGGTCAGGATCCATGTCATGAGTATATGTTTTTGTCTCCAGAGGACTGGAGGTTGTTTATGGCCTCATTAGAAGATCAAAACGTTTTGGTAAGATTTCTGTTATCATAGTATTTTATTGGAATATAGTTGACATTATTGATTCGGTGTTTGTTGTTTTCCTTTTAAAGGCATTAAATGCAGCAAATGCAGAGAGGCAAGCAGCTAATAACTATCAACATTGCATGTCTCGTGGTGGTTATCGGAAGCTTGAGCAAAAGATAATGGCTGAAGAGTTGGAGAAATTGAAGGAAACAGCCACATCAGATCCTACTGTTGTGGTCCAGCCCCCGTCACCTCTACCACATCACAAAAAATGGAAAGCAGGGAGGCTTAAGGGTGGGAAGTACGTAAATCCAACTGTTGCTGAGGTTGCCGCAAGAATTGTAAGTAGTTAGAGCATAACTACAAACTTATTTTTTCATATTGGGAGTGCTTACGATAACTTTTATGCTGCAGGATGAACTGGAAGATCATAGTAGCCAAGGTTCGTTCACTCTAAGTGGAGGGATGGACATCTTGTCAACGGTGATTGGGAAGGTAGATCACCCTGGTCATGTTCGAGGGGAGGAAGTGGGAGTTTGTGTCATGAAGTATTTTGGCCGAGGCTCACATCCTTATTCATCACAAGCTGAACCCAGTAGGGAGCTTGTGGCCAAGATTCATCAGGAAGTCTCACAAGAGCTCGAGGCCAACCTTCACGACAAGCTCTGACAAGAGCTGTTGCTAGAGCTACGTCTTGAGCTGATGCCTGAGCTACGAGTTGAAATGATGAAGATGTTTGAATCGCAGATGGCAACTACCGAGCGTAGAACCCATTCATCCCCGGCCTTCCATAACACCAAAGGAAGTTACAACCCAGTGGAGGAACCACTTGGTGACCCTTCTCCCACTCCAGCGCAGGGAGAACCTGCCATCCTCTCTTTGGATGCCCCACTGCTGCGTGTAGTTGCAGATGCTCTCGTTCACACAGAAGCTACTACCCACCATAATCAGCAAATTCCACAGTATTTGCGTAGGGTGACTGTGACGTGTGTTCAAGAGGGGGAAGAAGGTACAACCATCCCTATTCCTGATGACGAGGTTGCCACGATAGCTCAGGCGAGAGGATCTTTCATCTTTTGGCCTGTACATCTTATTGGCTTGTTACCACCAACACCTCCAATGGTATGGAACTACCTCACTTTTACTTGAGATGTGTTGACATCCTACTAACAATATGTTTTTTTATGTTCTAAAAGAACAAGCAGGAAGTAGAGAAATGGCCCTTCTTAGCACGACTACAGCATATCTATAAAGGCATTTGCTAGATTGATTTGCATATGTGATTTAACTGTGTCTTTACGCCTTGGGGTCAAATGCAAAATATTTTTAATCCAAGAATTACAGTATAATGCAATACTCGGGTCATCTCACTTGAGGAGCCTTTATTGAATTACCTAAGTAAACTAATTATCATGTAAATGCAATTAAAACAAAGGGAAAATGATTTTTGGATTTTTGAAATTAATAATTAAAATAAAATGCAATTGTTAATTAAAACCTAATCTAATATTTTTGGTATTTTCTTTATAAAAATGGAAAATGAGTAAAAGTGAATGGAATGGAAAATATGAATAAAGAATGCTCTTGGTAATGAAGAAGTGACAATCCTTGCTCAAAAAGATTATGGGAGTTAAGAATTCATTAAGGCTTAAGAACAACCTCAAGATAACACTTGAGTCTAATATTCCCAATTAATAGTAGCTCCTACAAACATAGCTAACTACTACCTCTTGAGATATTGTTAAAAACCACTTAATGTGCAATTGAAATTTGAATAATGCAACATAAATCTTCTTGGATTTAAGTGCTAAACAGCCCCTCAAGGATACAAATCAACCACTTTAACTAGACAATAACACGCTAATTAATATAATATCATTGTAACCACAAAGAAATTCAAACATATATAATCTTCACATTGCAAAATTCAATCTCAACTACAATTATCAAACCAAAAGAGATAATTAACATTAATCCCAATTCCAGAATCACATATATGAAAATTCCTAAAACTAGGCAATCTAAATATATATAATTCTAGATTAATGGAATGATATCAAAACTCCCCTTTGTAGTCCAATAAGCTCAAGCACAAATCTTCATCACCAAGAATCAAAAGAATCAGCCACGCATGATGTTAACTGCAACCATAGTTTGATTCAAATACCAACAACCCATGGAAATTTAAGGACTAAACCAGCAAAGAAGAATAAATGGGATATGTCGATCTGGAGAAGAAATAGAATAAATGGAGGAGGTAAATGGAATAGTGAGTTGGCTGTGAAAGTGAAAGCAGAGAAGTGATGTTGGTTTAGGGAGAAAGAAGACAGAGACACGGTGGTGAGAGAATGAGGAAGAAGGCGATGGTGGTTGTGTTATGGAGAAGCTCAGGTGAAAACGGTTGTGGTTAAGGGATGAACTCCAATCTTCAGCTCTCTGTTCCGTTCCCAACGGTGGTGGTGCTTGGTGGTGGTCTCTCCATCTCTTTCCCTCTCCTCTCAAACTCTCGTTGCTCAGGTTCAAATCTCTCTCTTAACTCTCAATCTCCAGTCTCTGCTCTCGGATCTGTGAGTGGCGGACAGTGAAAGAAGCTCGCCTCTGCTCTGGTTCAAGGTGGTCGCTGGCGGCAATGGTGAAGAGGAGAAGCTTGTGCCACCGGCGACACAAGAAGATGAATGATGATCTGATGATGATGAAGCTCGATCATCCCCTTTGTGCAACGCCTCCCTCTATGATATATGCTCTCCAATCAGTCGGGTCGGTCCATATCCAAATTGCCATATCCACCGGGTCCTCCCATGTCCGAAGCATGTCCACCGGGTTCTCTTTTTTTCTGTTTCTCAATTCACTCTCGGGTCCCCTCCATTTCGGTTTCTTTTTTTTTTCTTTTGCTTTTGGATCTGTTCTCAGCATTGTTGTTGTTTTTTTTATTCAGCCCTTCTTTTACTTGGCCCAAATAACTTTAATTAGGTCTAGGCTTCACTCCTCTTGGATCACCAGATGCTAGTTTCAGTTAATTGCCCAAATTCCTCAAAATAGTTAATTTGAACCTCCAAAATCCTCATTTGCTTCTTTAACACCTATAATGCAAAATTAAGCACAAGGTAGCATCAAAAGTTCAAGAGACAATAAAAAAATTATAATTAATGAATTTTGACCATTTTGCCTCTAATTCCCATTAATTCAAAATAATTCTCCCTAACCAAAATTAATGCTTAATAATGCAATAATGTCCTAGAAAATACATTTAAATCCCAATTTAATCATGAAAAATTCATATAAAAATATGGTTCAATCAATATGCCTACAGGGATTGTGGGCCAAGAATTAGAGTATCACTTCACAATTGATAAACAAAATCTTAAACAGTTCATTAAGTTCGAGGAGCTAGATGTTGGATGGGGCAAATTTGCAATCCTGTAAGTTTTTTATTTCCCATTTTTTCCTTCATTTAGTTAAGTTGATTTTAACTAGCTAATACATTCATCATTTTAATTCTATTATAGCTCCTTCCGTTGGTTATGCATTGACTCTCAAAGACTTGATATATATGGATTCTTGTCTCCCACACATACGACAAGGATTGGGAATACATTGAAAAGAAGGACGAACTATGTGGGCTTCACATTGGCAGAGGACGAGTATCGTTGTTATCGAGCACCAATTGTTCAAGGGTACGCATTTTAATTTTGTGTATTTGAGATTTTTAATAAATAATTGCCTTGCCAGCTAACTTCTTTTTAATCTGTATATGTTGTGATAGTTATCACTAGAGTTTGTGTGTTCTCTGTCCTCGGTCCCACGTTGTTTACTGGTTTGATTCCTTACGTAAAAGACCAAACAAAGAAACTAAAAGCGTCTTCAACACATAAGTTATTTTTTTGTATTTCATTGCTTCTTGATTCTTGACTTAATGAATTATTCTAATTTATTTTGATTTTCATTTTAATGATAGGGCATGCACGACGTATCAAGTGCTTAGCGGGCCACGCGAACATAGAGGTGGCAAAGATCCGAGATGTTTGTTTCCAAAGGTGCGTAGTTTCAAATCAAGTTCTTTTGATTGACAGTCGTTTTATATATGACTTTATTGATTTTAACCATTTCCTTTTAATTTATAGTGCCCTCGACAACCTGGCGGCTGGGAACATGGATACTATGTCTTACTTTATATGTTTAACATCATTCAGAGTGGCATTATGATAGATTTTGAACAAGTAATCGCTTCTTCATTCTCAGAGGATAATATTCTTGGTGTTGTAATTCAATGGCAATTCATTCACTTGTTTCATTATTTCATCTAAGCTTATTTTCTAATTTACAGATTTTTGACAATGAAGATGCCTACTCATATGAAGACCTAAATATGATCAGAGACTTTTTGGCTGGACATCTTCTTTAACGTATACCAGAGTAAAGTCTTTAGTTGTTTGGGTAGGACATACTTTTGTGGAAGTTCTATATATTGTATATATAATTAGCGTTATTGTTGTTGGATATAGATTGGATTTAGTCTTGGTTATTGTACAAACTGGGAACTTGGATATAGATTGTTGTATAGTTCGTGTGGTTTGTTAGTTAATTAGTTTTCTACTCCTTAAAATTATTGCATCTAGCCTTGGGTTGATCACTGTGTTTCAAGTTGTTGTTTCCATTCTACTGAACTACTGTTGTTTTATGCTGTTGTTGGAATCCTATTTCTACAGTTTACATTTTCCAGACAGTGCAATATATAAAAGGCCATTTAAAAAAACATTCAACGTCCTTAAATAAAAAGGGACATGGTAGAGTGGTAGGTGACACTTTAGAAGTCCCCAGTTACAACTGGGGACGTCTAAAGGTCACCTTAGACATCCTCAGTTCCAACTGGGGACGTCAAAAGGCAACCTTAGACGTCCCCAGTTTCATCTGGGGACGTCTAAGATGAAACTGGGGACGTCTAAAGTCCCACTTTAGTCGTCCCCCATTTACGGACATTATTGACATTTTTTCCACGACTCTCAGATAGAAGTCCCTCATTTTTCAGATGTTAAAAGGCCAAAAAAAGGGACATTAAAACCATTTTTTCTAGTAGTAAAGAAAGCTTTTTTTTGTGGACAAGAGTTTGAAGATTCTCTGAAGGCATTGACTGGGGAGCAAGTTTATGAAAAGGTGAAAAATATGAATGTTATCTTTGCTAAGACTACGAAGAATAGTAATGAGAAAAGTAAATGGAAAAAGAGGTCTGTCTTCTTCAATCTTCCATATTGGCTGAAGCCTAATGTTTGTGATAGTATTGTTGGGACACTGCTTAACACACAAGATAGTTCTAAGGATGGCGTGAAGGCAAGATTAGATTTGCAATAAATGGGGATACGAGAAGACTTGCATCCAAAACCATATGGTAAGAGAACTTTTTGTCCTCCAGCTGCTCATACTTTGTCTAAGGATGAGAAAAGAAGCTTTTGTGACTGTTTACATGGCATCAAAGTTCCTTCAGGGTATTCTTCAAATGTTAGAAACCTTGTGTCAATGAAAGACTTGATGTTAGTAGGGCTAAAGTCTCATGATTGTCATGTCTTAATGCAACAACTGCTCCCAGTAGCTGTTCGAGGCATTATCAAATATGATCTTTAACATATTTTGACTAGACTTTGTTTCTTCTTCAATGCTATTTGTAGTAAAGTCATTGAGACAGAAAAAATTGGATGAACTGGAAAATTAAGGATATATGATCTTGTGCCAGCTTGTGATGCTTTTTCTTCCTTCTTTTTTTAACATCATGGTACATCTAGTCAGGGAGATCAAGTTGTGTGGCTCTATCTATTTATGATAGATGTACCCAATTGAAAGAACTATAAAAATCCTAAAAGGGTACGTGAAGAACCCTAACCGGCCTGAAGCATCTATTGTTCAGAAATATGTTTCTGAAGAAGCCATAGAGTTTTGTCAATATTACTTGTCAAATGTAGGACACATTGGACTTCCTAAATGTCATGACGAAGAAGGCAGTAGACGCGGGGCTTCAGTAAAGAGTATGGATCATGATGAATTGCAACAAGTCCACTTGTACATCTTGAATAATGTTGATGAAGTTTAAGATTACATTAATGCTCATAAAGAAATTGTACGGAAAGGAAATAGTCGAATGACTGAACAAAGGTTAATTAGGGAGCATAACAAAAATTTTGCACATTGGTTTAAACAAAAGGTTGACAGTGAAGAATGTGTTTATGATACAATTAAATGGTTAGCACGTGGTCCTAAGGCTGATATCATAAGTTGAACTTCATTTGTGATCAATGGTTATACGTTTTACACGAAGTCCCTTGATGATAGGAGCACCGTCCATAACAGTGGGGTTAAGTTAGTGGCTGAATCTATGCACTTCTCTAGTTCAAAAGATAAGAATCCTAGATTGGCAACAATACCTTATTATGGGGTTATTGAAGAGATTTGGGAGGTTGATTATGTTAAAGTTAAACTTCCCATTTTCAAATGCAAGTGGGTTGATGTCAACAATGGTGTGATGATTGATCAGTTGGGATTTACATTGGTTGATTTGAAGAGTATAAGTTTTGGAGATGAACCTTTTATTATGGCATATCAAGTGAAACGAGTGTTCTATGTTACTGATCAAGCAAATAAAATGTGGTCTGTAGCTCTCCAAGGAAAAAGGGTCATTGATATTGTTCGCCGTTTAGCTTCCGCAAGCATACGGGTCGCAAGTAATATTTTAGTGAGAGAAAGAGTATCGTTCCACAGGGACTATGATGAAAGTGAGCTAACTAATACTACCATATGTTTAATTAGGTTGAATGGAGTCATTTAAAATTGATCAAGGTGAACCAAAACATATGGGTTGAGGTGAAAGAGAAATTCAAAGCTATCTTTAGACTAAAATTTAAAAAAGCAAATGATTCTTTAAATTCAAGTATGAAATGAAGCTTAGGATTGTTTATCCCCCTTGTATTTCAAAAGCACTCATTCAAGTCCCCCCCCCAAATATATGCCACTTAATGAGAGATTATACTAGCCAACGATACTAAATTACCTATAAGTGTTCTCTCAAGTCTCCAAATAGGTGCATAGTTTGATTGGTTCATTAATCTCTTAATTAACTAATTAAACCCTAATTTCATTGCAAATCCTATTTGGCTATGTGAGGTCAATGAGTGTATCTCTACCTCATTAACAAAGCTTTCAAGCTCTCACACGATTTAACTCAAGTTTTACACTCAATCTAGCCCTCTCAAGCATTAATCAAGTGAACCCAACAATCTTATTGGTGGCCAATCAACAAGAAGCTTTAAGTAAAGAGTAAAATCAGCATAATCTCTTCATTAATCACAAATATAAAGGGGAAAATGAGTACTTAATCCATACAAGGGTTTAAAACAACCCTAAAATAAGGTGCCTAGCTATACATAGTCATGAAAGAGCTACAACTATGTAGAATAATTACAGCCATATCAAAAACTAAGCAAAGAAAGAGAAGAGGAATGAGAAAAACCAAGGATTGGAGCCCAAAATCTCTTCTAGACTTCAACCCAAGCTCAATACTCTTCAAGGAGGCAAAACCCTAGCACACCCAGCTCCTAGGAACACTTGAAAACTGAAGAATGACCTCATTTCGGCCTATCCCTTGCTTAAATACCCTCCTCATGCATTTCAGCAAGTAAAACACATGGTTGCATTTTCTGTCGTGTGAATTCTGATGGAAAAGAAGAATTTTCTTTAATAGATTATTCACAACAATCGGATTTTACCCGAGACATAATCAAAGGATCTAGACGCGTTCAAAGACGTAAAACTGTTATTTGGAAAATCCTTATGACACAGTGAGTTCTAGTCCTTGTTGGCTTCGGCACAGGGTCGAGTGCTGAAGCATGTTACATAGTAAGTTCTGACCCCAAATGCTTCAGCACATATGCTTTTTACTGAAGCATATGACACAGTGAGGGCAATTCTCCATTGGCTTCAGCACATGCATTGTTGGTTGAGGCCAATAACAAAATAGCTTCCCTCCTAATTCATTGAGCTTTTCCTTGGCCTTTGAGAGCTTTTGACTTATCATCTTTCACCTATAAGGAGGAGGACATCATGAGATCTGTAATTTTAAGAGATAATCCTACTTATATACATTTAACTCATTATTTGAACTTTTCTTTTGTTCTACCACATTTTCTTCTATATATGCACAATTTGTACTCAAAAACAAGTGAAAAGAGAAGAAAATGTGCTAGAATGTTATCAATTTCTATGAGTTAATAGATATTAATCAGGAAAGTCATTCAATGAATGATCTTCTTGAGACTCCTTCTTTTTCTAGGGGTTTACTAGAATTGAACGAAGAAGATGAAGCAGAAAATGAACACTACACAAGAAACGATCATCATGAAGGGATATGGGAGGATATCCCTTTATAAAAGTACATTGAAGGTTAGTTAGCTAAAATAATTATCATGAACTATATTTGAATTATGTATATTGTTATTAGTGTATATATAAAACTACTTTTTTTGTTGTCGTCACAGGAAAATGAAGGATATGAGGTGTACGTCTTAGTGTAGATTCTCCGAAGCCAGGCTAGCAAGTGATCATCAGCCTGAGAAGAGTGTGTATAAAGTATTTTGGCCATAATGAATAACAACATTATCATTAATGTAATTTAATCTTTGATGTATGTATGTAAGTGAAAAGATAAGGAACTTGGTCAAAACGTAGAGCATTGTCATGGTTGTATGATTTCCTTGCATTATGATTCTGTCTATGATTGTGAGTTTATTATTCATGGTTGTTTTCCTTGCTTCTGTTTCGGCCAGCACTGTTTAAGCACAAGGGAGTTGAGTTTCAATATGTTCCAATGAGTTTTGAGTCTCTCACATGTCATTAAGATGTTAGTTATAATCTGTAAGAGAAGAATTTATTTGAATGTCGTTGAACTGGCTGTTGCTTGTTGAGTGAAATATTTTAACAGGGGAAATGGCTTGCTGGGTAAATGTTTTAAATGAAAATAAAAAAAATACTTTTAAGACCGGTTCTCTCCAAAACCGGTCTTAAATGTACTTTTAAGACCGGTTTTGGAGAGAACCGGTCTTAAAAATATTACTTTAAGACTGGTTTACTATAAAATCGGTCTTAAAAGTATTACTTTAAGACCGATTTTATAGAAAACCAGTCTTAAAATTTCAACTTTTAAGACCAGGTTTTCAAAAAACCGGCCTAAAATTTTAACCTTTAAGACTGGTTCCTCTGATAACTTGTATAAAATATATATTTTTAGATAATTTTTATAATAACCGGTCTTAAAACATTTTTTAAAGATCGGTTCCATAACCGGTCTAAAAAGTAGCAGACTTTTAAGACCAGCTGTATCAAGACCGGATCGAGAACCGATCTAAAATGTCTTTTTTAACCAGTCTTAAAAGTGATTTTTCCACTAGTGTTACCTTCAAGCTTGCTGGGATTTGGGGAGGTTAAGTAGTCAATATGTATACTGAAGTTGTTATTTGCGATTCTTAAATTGTTATTATCTATACCTAAGTTGTGAATGACTCCTAACAACATTTGAGGAGGTCAAGTAATCAATATGTATATTGAAATAGTTATTTCCAATTTTGAAGTTGTTATTATATGTACCTATACCTGAGTTGTTAATGATGTTTGGCATGTATGACTTCAAAACTTACTCAGGGGCAAATTGATCATTCGGAAAGATTTGAAAATTCCAAATTCCTCCTTGAGGTCTGACTTGGGATTTCAGATACTGGTCTCCCTTATTTGTCCTTTATATATTTTAACAGAATTTTCCCAATATATATTTTTATTTTCTAAAATATAGAGACTAATATTTTAAATGGTTAAACTATAAATACTAATTTGTACTGAGTAAAAGTTATGGACTGAGTTATATAAAAATGAATCAAAATTATAATGGCTGAATTGAACCAAATTAAAATATAGACACTAAATTTAGAAACTAAATTATAAGTACAAAAAGATTAATTTCCCTATTTATTTATCTTCAAATTAAGTGTGTTGACTTACTTGCCCAACAGGAATTAGGCCCAAGTTAAAATTTAGGCCCTAAATTTAGAGACTAAATTATAACTAAATCAAAACTTTAAAAACAAAAAGTTTAATTTCCCTATTTATTTATCATCGAATTAAGTGTGTTGACCTGCTTGGCCCCGCAGGAATCAAACCATCATAGTCCAAGCTGCTTGTACTACATGTGATCGGTTTCCTTCAATTGGAAAAAATTTCTGGAACATTTGAATCATAGAAAAGAAACAAAACTGGCATTAAGCACGTAATAAAGTTGTATTGAATGGATTCAAAGTGATAAAATGAAACCTTTAATTTGTAGCGCAAGAAAGATAGCTCTCTCCCACACCCTCCATCCTCATTTTGTGAGTATTGTACAAAGACAATTCATAGCTCTATGAATGGTACTTGTCATGAGTAACCCATCAGTCTTGCCAGCTTCAGCAAGTCCTAACTCATTAAACAAATATATTTTTGGAAAGATTTTACTATGTATTATAAAAACTCATTATTAAAAAAATGTAGGTATTTCTGTAAGCACCTTTTGATTTCAGAGGCATACCTTAGCCTAATGAGCCTTTAGGATCTAACTCACTTAAACTTTTGCTTATGTGTGTGTGTGCGCGCAAAAAGGAACAGAAGCCACCAACAGGCCGGCATTGATCATAGTAAAAGGGAATTTGGTCGCTTAAATATGAAGTCTTGACTTTAAATCCGTGTGAATGCAAAAACAAAAAGAGCTATTCCCAATTGGACCCACCAATACTCAAACCTAACCCAATCAGATAGTTATATGAAAAAAAAAAAAAGAAGAAGGAAACAAAAGCAAAAAATAATTATGTATTATATTTAAGGAGGAAGGATGTACTCCTTTAGTCCTACTTATAGGGCTGCAAGGAAAAAAAAAATTTTATCTTATTTACAAGATGAAGGGAAAAAGTTTTCATATGAATGTACAATTTTACCCTTCATTTATTATTATATTGACTTGTTCTCATGAGGTAGAATAATGAAATATTAAACAAGGGTATAAAGTTGGAAAGTTGTTGAATTTTATAGAAGAATTAATGAAGTTTAATATTTTTATTGATATGTGTGAACCATGTTGTAAGTGCCTTATAAATAGAAATAGAGTACTAATTAATAAGCTAAATTTTTACCAATCAGATTAGCCATATTGTACAAAGCTTGTGAGGTTATTTGTAGGATTTTACAAAGAAGCGAGTAGCAACTGCCATCATATTAACACCTCTGAAAGTGAATAAAGTAGTTATCATAACAGACATAATGGCATGAAAATCGCGGAAACCACAAGTGTCCTCGTTATAGAAAAGCTTGTTGACTTTTGGGTAAATATAAAAAAGCACTTTTGTGCTTCAAAACCATGGTTTAGTAAAAAAAAAAAAAAAAGACAAACCCCTGTAAAATTATGAGAAACACTTTTTTATGCAAAAACCATGGTTTTGAAAAAGCTATTTTTTTCTCCTTTTTAGGGAGTTGAGATCATAATTTACCGAATGCCCCTTTCTCTGTCCTTCCTGTCTTGTTTTCTCTTCCTTCCCCATTTCTCATCAAACTCTCACCTTCTTCTTCAGTTGATCAGAGAAGCCGGTGGCTGGTGGTGGGTTCTTACCGATCAGATTAGCCATGTTGTACAAAGCCTGTGAGGTTATTTGTAGGATTTTACAAAGAAACGAGTAGCAACTACCAACGCATTAACACCTATGAAAGTGAATAAAGCAGCTATCATAATAGACATAATGGCATGAAAATTGCAGAAGCCACTAGTGTCCTCATTATAGACAAGCTTGTTAACTAGTGAAAAGACCCTTTCTCATAAACAACAATTTTCCAATATGGTTTTACAAAACCTGATTAACCAGTGATAATTGAAAACTATTTCTTATTAAAAAATATCAGAGTTCAAGGCACAAAACCCGCCCACAAACCCACTACAGAGAAATTTATTACTCTGATCACACATAATAAATAGGAGAAAATCATAGCCCACGAGTTTTACAATAATATTGAATCCCACAAGTAAGAATCCACACAAAACAATTTCCAACACAGATATGGTTGAGTCCACCAAAATGTCAGAGTACGCAAAATAAGGCTTTAGGCCTAACAAGGGTTAAACAGTTATTCCAAATCAGTTATCTCAACAGTAAATGTGGTATTCCAAAAACATGAGGGCCATATAATGGCAATATAGAAACTAGTACAACACCAATACCAAAAGAGGCCTACAAGGTTCTCAATGCCTATATATGCCTCTGATTGCTTCCCTTGGTCTCTGCCTAACAAGGGTTAAATAGTTATTCCAAATCAGTTATCCAAACAGTAAATGTGATATTCCAAAAACATGAGGGCCATATAATAGAAACTAGTACAACACCAATACTAAAAGAGGCCTACAAGGTTCTCAATGCCCATGCCTCTGAGTGCTTCTCTTGGCCTCTAGCCGAATTAGAGGTCTCGCCTGAAAAATTACTTACAACGACGGGGTGAGACATAAAGTCCTAGTAACCAAAATCAATTTACAATTTATGTAGGAAAGGATTGTAAGTCAGAGAAGCATGTTTAACTAACATAATAATAATATTCTCAATAATTAAACTTCACATAATATGATTAATAATTAGAATTATCCCCACTCATCCATGCTGCTCCTCCTTATATCTTCTGGACATGGTATAGCTTATCAGTGTTAGTATACCCAACCAAAGCTTAGCTAGACACCTCAAGAATATTGCCCCCTCCCATGCCACCACCGATATACCATAACAGGGAAGTGTCCGCACAAAACATTCAACTCAAAATCCGGGCTAGGAATGAGAGAGCCGATGGGCACAATTTCACCATATCTCTTCCACACAACCCAACATATCCCATAACAGAAAAACAATTAATTAATATAGTTTTCAAAAACATTTACAAGATTATCATTCCTTATACAACATTCCATCCCAAACAGCATAACCATCACAATAGTAACAATCTTAATAATAATCTCTGCTCATATATACAAGTCATAAAATACACTGCTTAATTGAACTAAGTTCATATTCAAACATAAATATTATTTTTCAAAACGCATACAAGTAGTATGGATGAAAGTAAGGTTCAAAAAACACCTTACAATCCAAAACAAGCATATATAATAAATTAACCATGGTTACCTCAACTTCAAGCTTAACCTTAACTTGAGTAGCAAAACACAAGTAATCACCGATCACAAGAAAACTCTACATTATCAATGTAGATACCAATTAACCACAAACAACAACAAAATAAATAATTTACGCAATTCAACTCCTAAAAACATAATTTCCTTTACAATCATTATCCTCAAATATTCTAATTTCCTTAACAATCCTGAGCCATAGATCATTCCTCATGAGTCCAAATCACTCATT
Source organism: Inga laurina (assembly GCA_963855925.1). Taxonomy (NCBI): domain Eukaryota; kingdom Viridiplantae; phylum Streptophyta; class Magnoliopsida; order Fabales; family Fabaceae; genus Inga; species Inga laurina. The sequence goes on from OY979704.1 coordinate 36,156,301, forward strand.
AAAATCCTTAAATAACCTCTATACCATTCTCTCACGTCAACCACTTAATTTTATAAATTAAAGTTTCACCTTCAACATACCTATAGTCATAAAATCATCAATACCAACATTCTAGACCAATTAAATCTCTTTTTATTATAAATATTCCAATATTTGGTGTGGATATCCATAACCTTCCAAGATGAGTCTTTTGGAATTATAAACTTAAAGCCACATAATCTATGACATGAATGGCTCAGTGGAAGTTTTTTATTATTAATGTAAATAACCTACAAATGCTTTATATTATACCATTATGTGGGTTTACTCTTTTGTTGTAACTCTTGTAATGGAAGTTAAGGATTTGTGGCGTATAAATAGTAAGCATGCATCAAAGGTTGTAAGCTTGAAATGAAAAAAGAATAACTCCCTCATTGTTCTCCATTTCTCTCTTATATTTCTTCATTTCCCTCATCTCAATCTCTTATACATTTCTTATTTTCATAACATGTTATCAGCACGAATTCGCTCAGAAGGTCTATGGTCTAGTTTTCTATTTCTTCTGCTCTCTAACTTTCTCATTTCCATATTATATTATTCTCGATGTTATTTTAACTTTCTAGTTTACATTATCGATTTGTTGTTCTATATTATTTTTCTTTTACACTATCTATTTTTATCTTTTATATTGTCATCTTTTACGTATATATCAGGGATAATCTAAGCCATTATATGGAATTAAAGAGATTCTTTTTTTATTGTTTTATACATCTGATTCTATGGCTAAGATTGGAGATTATTGTCGCTTTATTATCCTTTGCAAGTTTTTTTTTTTTACTTTTATTTATCATTTTTTGGGAATCTCTTATCATGCAACATTTATATTTCTTTATTTTATATTATGGTATTTTTTACATTTTATGTTGTTATATTACATTATTTCATCTTATTTACATTTTATTTGTTTATTTACATATTTAACATTTATATTTCTTTATTTTATTTACATTTTATGTTATATATTATTGTTTATGTTTCTTTAGTTTATGTTATTTATTTCATCTTGTTTTATTGTTATTTTATTTATATTTCATTTATTTATGTTAATATATTCTTGTTATATCATTATGTCAATTTTTTCTTTTCATTTGTTTATTATATTACATTAATGTATAATAGTGATTGAACCATATTTTTATGTAATATTTCATAATTAAATTGGGATTTTTAATGGATTTTATGGGATAATATTACATGATTAACCATTAATTTTAGTTAGGAACATTTGTATTGAATTAATTGTAATTAAGGGCAAAATGGTCATAAATTTGTTGATTATTTATACAAATGTTTTCCTTGAACTTTTGATGCTACATGATGTTTAATATTGTATTGTAGGTGGTTTGGAAGAAAATTGGGGATTTTGGAGGTCAAATTAATATTTTGAAGATTGGAGAAATTCACAAAAAGGGGCCCTAGATTTTGGAAAAATTACAAAATAATGTAGAAAAGTGACAGTGAGAATTACAGATAAGTACCTAAAAAGTTCTGAAAGTTTGCTTTTGCCCACCAAAGTTTCCAAAATGTGCAAGTTAGTCCCTCAAGAAAAGGTTTTACAGTTCTCATTTTGGTCCCTGGGTCAAAACACGTCGTTTTGACCAAGGGATCCGATTCCCATGGACCCAACCCGGTGGATATGCCAAATGGATATAGAAAGACCCGATAGAAGACGCGAGCTGAGGGAATATATACAGAGGCGCCGCATGATCATCAGGGATCATCGATCATCTTCATCTCTTCCTTGCTTCCTCTTCCCCTAGTCGCCGGCGGCTCCACTGTTGCCATTGTTGCCGCCGGCGGCATCCATATTTCATTTCTCAGACAGTGTTGAGCTGAGGGAGTTGGGAGACACGGACAGAGATCCAAAACAGAGAGCTGAAGAGAGCATTTTCAGTGTGAACAGCGCCGCGGGAAGCATCGTCGCTGGAGGCGACCACCTCCACCACCGAAGTCGCTGGTGACGTTCACATCATCCACCGTGAACGGAGCTCAGTCCGGAAGACATAGAAGTAACGGCAGAGGAAAATCTGAGAACAGAGAATTTCACAGCACTATCATTTAACCACAACCTCCATCTTCTTCATTTCTCCATTCTTCCAGACCAAGCACCACCGTGAACCACCAGTCTTCCTCTGTTCTCGGTTTCCACCACCACAACATCCATAGCCTCCTTTCTTCATGCTTTTACTGTTCCTTTCCTCCTCTTCCATACCAGCGTCTATCTCTGTTTCTTTTCCTTCTCGGTCTCACACTAAATCCGTCAGCCCATTCCCTCTTTTCTGTGATTTGGTCACATAATTTCTATGGGATTCTGGTAGTATTCTGAAGATGCTATGATTATAATTAAGGCTACGAGTGGCTGATTTTACGTTGGGTCTTGGTGGCAGAGAAGGTGGTTAGAGCTTGAAGATTCTACGAGGGGAGTTTATTATTTTCCATTTGCTCAATTTAAACATTATGTCTTTGTGGATTAATTTTGCATTGATATATTTGTATTATTTGAGACTTAGATGAGTGATAATTTGTCTATATTGGTTAATATCTTGTGCTGAATTTGATATTGGTGTATTTGAATTTTATTGAAATTATTTTCCTATTGGATTAATGAAGTCATACATTCTATGTGATATCTAGATTGTGTAATGGATTTAATTTAATTTGAATGTCGCGATTGTGCTTTCAATTAAGAGGAACCAAGTGCATTAATCCATTTTCAATACACATCAAGTGGGTTTTTAACAATTTGCCTAAGAGGTGACTAAGAATGTGATTGTAGGACTAGTCATTTATTAGGTAGATTGAACCTAATGCGATTGCTTAGGGTTTTTAATTTGACTTGATGCAAAAGTAACTTCCAAATTATTTTAAGGAGCTAGGAAAGTCACCAAATTTGCCACCAAGGTTCATTTCATCATTCATATTTTCAATTCCAAATTCCTTTCCATTCATTCCTTCACCATTTTTACAAAAATACCAAAAACAATAGCTTAGCATTTAATTGATTTGCATTTTCTTTTAGATATTAATTTCAAAAACCACTTCCCCATTTCCCCTTGTTTTAATTTCATTTGCATGATAATTAGTTTACTTAGGTGGCTCTATAAAAGCTCCTCAAGTGAGACGACTCGAGTGTTGCACTGTACTGCAATTCTTGGATTAAAAATATTTTGCATTTGACCCCAAGGCGTAAAGACACGGTCAAATAAATGGCGCCGTTGCCGGGGAGCTAAGTAATTGGCTCCCTAGGTAATCTAATTGTCAAATTCATTTTTGACAAGGGGTTTCTCGAGTAAAGCTTGTTAGTTTTGCATATTTTTTTATTTCATTGCATATAGTTTAGGAATTTTGTATTTAGATAGTTTGCATAGCATTGATTGCATTCTTGCCTTGATTTGACTTGGTAGCTTCTGTGTGGTGTTGTTGCATTCAATTTCATATGATTTTGAGCTCATTTGTTTGAATTCACCATGTCTCCAAGTTGATTCATAGCACACTTGCATCTTTTGTCATTTTGAAATTTTTTCCCCTTTTCACTTGCATTTGTATTCTCTTAGGTTCTTTTTCTTAGTTTTCATAGTTTATAGTTAGATAGTCTTCTTGTGATTCATCGGGATTGTATTGTGATTGAATTTTCATGGCTTGGTTTAATGGTAATCAAGGTTTACCTGTTCACTCTCACTCTTCTGTAACAGATTCGACTGAAAGCAGAGAGTCCATCTCTGAAAGCATCCATGCTATTCAACAAACATTGCAGCTTCTTCAAGCTAATTTGGGATGTCAAGATAGTCCAATTGGTCAAGAATGCCAAGGTCCATTCCACCCTTCATACCATGAACCCTACCAACAACCTTCATTTCAACCTCATTACCCACCACACCCACCCTATAGATCGTCGGAAGAGCCAACATCCACCGTACCTCCTTAGACCTCTTCCGATTGATCCTGAGCCACCTCCACCAAGGAAATCCAATGCGGGAGAAGTTGTTTTTAAAGATAAATGCATGATTCTTATCAGGGATGAGAACTTCTCCTTCAAGCGACTAAAGATTCTCTAACACAGGTTGTCTCTTTCCTCACTTGTTTTCTTCCTGATTCACATGATTCTTTGAGCTTAATTATTGTGTGAGGAAGATAAGAGTGGGGGAGGGACACAAACCAGTAGAAAAATGTAGCAATTGCTTAGTTTAATATGTATAATAAGAACCCCCTTTGTATGCTTTGCATCTTTTTGCCACCACCATACTTAATTACCGTTGTTCCTTAAATTTCAACTTGCTAAAGCATTCCCTTTAGAGTGTTTTTCCACATTGAGGACAATGTGTTGATTAAGTGTGGGGGAGGGAAATACATTTTGAATCCCATTGGTTGTTTTTAAATGACAAATGCCTTAAACTAGAAAATTTTTCAAAAACAAAAATTTTTCAAGAATAACTCGCTTTGATGCATGTCCTAAGTGACAAAGGGTCGCATTTGCCACTTTGGAATGTGATTTGTGAGAAATTCTTTGAGTTTTCATGTGTTCTAGTGTCTTGGCAACTTTTGAAACCATATTTTGTTTTTTAAGTAAATGGGGAGAGAAACAAACCCACAATTGGATTTTTGCTTATTCCTTGTTTTCAAAAAAGAAAGTTTCTATATCAATAGTGCTTTTAAGAGTTGAGCATTCTTATAATTGATTGCAATGTTTTGCTTGATTATTTTTGTAAGGTTAGCATTAGAAATAGTGAAGTAAATGCATTGTGGTTAACTTTCTATGCAATTGATTGTGTTGGATTGAGCACTAGGGAGAAACCTTGTTGGAAGGTTAATTGGGCCTTAAATTCTTTCCATGTGTGCATGTTCACTTAGTTCTTCACCTTCTAGAATTTGTTTCAACTCTTCTTCGAAATGACATTTCCATTAATGTAATGGAAATGAAAAAGTCATTCAATTCTAAACCCTTTCACCCAAATACAATCCTACATTCATCACCATTTGCTTACCCCTTTGAGCCATTCTTATGTTGTATGCATGTCATGTTATTTAATCATAGTATTCATGGCATTTTAAAATCAAAGTGGTTTGCCAAATAAAAAATTTGAACAATGGATATATTGAAATGCCATGTATATATAAAAGAGAAGCAGAAGAGAATTGAAAAAAAAGAAAGAAAGAAAGAAAGAAAGAAAGGGTATTGAAAAAGAAAAGAGTGAGTGTGGTTTTTAAAAAAAAAAAGAATTGACTTGAAAAAAAAAGAAGAAGAAGAAGAAGAAAAATTGAATAAAATTAAAAAAAAAAAGAAAGAGAAAGAGAAAAGCAAAAGAAATATCAAGAAGGCATTTGTTCATGAATTTAGAAAAGAATTGGTAAGAGTTTTCAAGTTATTTAGATGCTATGAGTTTATTTATTAACTTAGACTTGCATATCAACAATTCCTTCTTCTGCTTAATTCATTTCATCTAGCTTTCATCCATCATTACAAGCCTTTAAAGCCCTCTTGATTCATTGCATTAAGTGCTATTAGTTGTGGAGATATTAGAGTTGTTACAAGCCTATGGTAAGGTGTTGATTAAATGAATTAGAGTGAAATGACCACAATGAGGTGAGATGAGTGAAACACTAATACCTTGAGAGTCTCTTGTGCTTCATTCTAATATTTTGGATTGTGTGGTTAGCTAATTTCTTTGCATTACTTGACTATGATTAGTGTTGACTTGAGGAATTTGATTAATTGATACATTGCTTTCCAATTATGAAATGGCTCATCATTTCAATTGCATTGATGATTTGAATTTAGAAAATTGTGCTTAATTGCTTTTGTTCAGGAGTACAAAGGTCTAAGTGTGAAGGAATTGATTGAACCATATTTTTATATGAATTTTCCATGATTAAATTGGGATTTTAATGTATTTCCTAGGACATTATTGCATTATTAAGAATTAATTTTAGTTAAGAACAATTGTATTGAATTAAATGTAATTAGGGGCAAAATGGTCATAATCTATTAATTATTTTTACAATTGTTTCTTGGATTTTTAATGCTATTTTATGCTTAATTCATTCTATCGAAGCAATTAAATGAATATCACCAAATAATTCGGACTCAAGGAGATGAATAATCAACTTCCAATTCTAGCTTGTAATTACCATTACAAAAGTTCAAAGCATTCAGTTTAGTCATTTACAATCCACTTAACCAAGTTGGAATAAACAACTCAACCTACTCCTAATTTGAATCATACAAAGCTTAATTAATCAACTCCTAGCTCAACCACCAGGTTTATTCACTTGGCATAGAACAATCTAGATCATAATCACATACTTTACCAAGCCATACAATTATGAAATAGAAAGAGAGCTTAAGGAATTCCATTGAAGTTTAGAAGCTCAAACCATTACCCAACTCAAGGAAATCACCAAAGCTTAGCTACTTATAGGAGAGGAGAAAGAAAATGAAGCTTGAAGAATGATAGAGCAATCAGCCATTTGATAAAGTGAAGTGCACCGAATGTCTTCAATTGCAGCACCAATTATCAACCCCTTTAAACATCTCCTTGGTCTTCAATTCACGGTCAGAATTTTCCATTCAGCAGCTGCAGAAAGTCCACCGTCTCGACCTCCTCTCCTTTCTTTTCATTCCGCTGCTATTCCTTTCTCTTCCCTTCTCCATTCGATGCTTCTCAATTCCTTTGGTCAACAATTTCGGCTGTTCTCACCTCTTCCTCCCTTGCTTCATTTCGGCTATTGCTTCTCTTATTCTCTTTTCCATTTTGGTGCTCTTTTCTTTCATTTCACACTACTTTTTCCTAGCCGCCACTCCCCTCCTTTCTATTCGTGCTCTCCCTTCCTGTTTATTCCATTAGATGCTTTTCTCACATTCACGTGGTCCCCTCCTTTTTCTTTAATTCCCAGCCGCCAAACCCTTATTCTTTCATTCGGTGTTACTCCTTTTTCCTTCACACATGGTCTTTTGTCTCCTTCTTCACTTAACCCTTTCGGTCCCCTTTCACACTTTAGCCCAATCGGTCCAGCCTCTTTCTTTTTCTATTACTCCCATTCGGTCCAATACTTCTTGGTCAATTCCTCTCTTTATTCTTCAATTCCCATTTTCGGTCCAAAGGCTTCAAGTTAATCAATAATTTCAGCTGGCTCTCTTTTGTTAGCCCAATTCATTTCAATCCGGTTCAGCCATCATCTTCTTTTTCAATTGATCAATTTCAGTCAGCAATTCTCAATTCTTATGGTCCAATTACTCTTTCATTTTAGCAGCCACTTGCCTTCTCATTTCATGTGGTTCCCCCTCCTTCTAATTTCTTCAATTGTCTTTAAGTTAAAATGAGTTGTGCCTTGTTATCACCTACAAAATTAGATTCATAAAGGTAATATCTTTTGCTCACAATTAAAGAATAATGGGAATAACAAATATTAATTAAAAATATAACAATTTAACTAATATAATTCCCAAATTATCCTTTCACTAAATTTTCACTTTAACACTTGATTGTGCCCAAAATATTCAATTAAGTGCCACAAAAGCCTAAGATTAATTAATAAAAATATATAAATATTGAGCTCTATCAGATGCTTAAAACAATAAGTTATGGAGAAAGATGATCAGCTTGTAAAGCCAAAAGAAATAATTGTAAACCTTGAAGGCTATATAATTTTGATCCTGAGTAATGTTTAAATTTAAATTTAAATTGATTGTGATTAATTTTTGAGAGAAAAATTATTATTTGACATTGTGATATCAGCATGAGTGATATATGAAATCGAGTAGATAAAAAAGTAATTATTAGTCATTTTAAAATTTCAATATAGTGCCAATTTATTTACAAATTTAAACATTATTGATAATTATTAATATTTTGATTTCATGGCCTTTTAGGATTCTACCTCATGGTTATTGTCATTATGCCATAAAACTCCCAAACGAAATGGTTTACAGTATTTATTTATATAACCTTCAATTATACAATTAAGTTATTTAATTATCTTCTTTATGTATAATTGTACAATTTATTTGTAAATTTAAGTATATAGTGTATGTGAATACTATTCATATATTCATACATCAATGAAGTTTACCATCTCTATTTTCTTCTTGGGACTTGTACTTCTTTGTTGCACCATAGATTTCCCAACAAACACTCAACTCATATACCTCAACATCAAGGTAGTTTTTTTAATTATTAGTCATACTTTTCATTTTAACTATGTCTTCCATTGCTTTTCTCCTCTTGAGCATGCGTTGTTTTTCTTGGTTCCCAAACATTTCATTATTGAAAGGCATACAAATACTCTGTAGCTTGTATTTTATTTTGGTATTGATAAGTTATTGTCTTCTCTCCCGATTCATTGTAGTGCCATTTCTTCTATTCCTTAGCATTCTCACATGATATATGCAAATTTCATACATTAATCATGATATAATATATAATATGGTATATATGGATGATCAAATAGTAGGAAATATTTGAAAGAAGATTATGTATATCATAATTATTCATTGTCTTATATTATAATGCTTTTGTCTTTACATTTCTCTCAAATTAATTTTAGCTCCTAAACATCACAAATCATTGCAATAAGATCTTTATGTATTTTGACTATGGATCTCCTCATATTTCTTTATGTAGTAAAAAATTCTAAACATTTCATACTTTGAATATGCATCAAAGGAGGCAAATTGAGGCATATTATTATTAATGAGTAATAAAGTTATAAAACAAATGTGATAATATATATTAGTTCCTAAATAACATAAATATAACAAAATTGATATAGTTCCTAGAGAACTAATATAGATTTTTCTTAATTCTATGGGCGGAAGAAGAATTGATCATGGAATGTTATGACCTATAGATTTACATTAGAGTTTCACTCTATTAAAGGGTCTAAGTGATAGCCTAATGGATTGAAATCCATAATTATATGTGAGTTATAAAGTACTTGAGCTTTCAAGTGAAACATAGATTATTGGCTTACTATGTACTGATTTGTCTTTGAAATATAAAAATAAAGAAAGTGTATTATTTATATAACTCACACTTGAGGAGGAGATTGTTAAAATATAAGTGTGAGTTAATATTGAAAAGTTCTACTCACATACTTCCTCACAAAACCTAGTGATCTCCCAAAACTGGATGTTATATTGACATTTTGTATCCATACTTATGGAAATTAAGGAACAAAAAATCGAACTGAGCAATGAACCGGTTACAGTACAGGTTAATGGGTCAACGGGGTCTAATCGGTGATCAAACCGGCCATATTAAAATATTATAATTTATTAGTGGTAATGTATATATTAATATATTTTTAAACTTTTATAGATAAAAATGAAGATCTTTAGAAAAAATGCTTAAAATCTATTAGTATTAGTTATGATGCATATACTTATGTAATAATATCTCCTTTCCTCCAATTATTATATCATTTTAATTAATTTTTTTCATCATCATCTTCTTCTTTTTTAAGATTTTTTATTTATTTACCTACTTTTCTCTTCATCTTGGTCTTTAACCTTTCATTTTTCCCTCAAAAATAGCACAAGATAATAGGTAGAAGAATAAAAAAAGTGAAACCGGTCCAACCGGTTGAAGACATAACTAATCAAGATGATCATATTAAAGAGGCAGATACTCCATAAAAGGTTAAGACATAACGAATTGCAAAAACCTCAAAAGAGGTTCAGGTACCTGAAAGGAATAAAGAGATCTCAATGAATTATGTCACCATAAAAAAAATGGAACTGAAAAGATAAAGTTGTTGACAATAGTTTATGAAAAATGTTCTTTTAATATGTGAAATTTATAGACCTGTAGTCCAAAACATTTGAAATATAAGGTTATTTGTGATATATGAATATTCATGTGAAAATAAAGATTTTCACAAGGTCTAATGATAATTATGATGAGGTACAATATTTGGTAATAGATAGAATAATTGTTGCCTATATTATTAGTCTGGCAATATATGTAAATAAAATAATGCGTCTATTAGATATCATTATATATAGTATATGCATATGGATAGTGAATATTACATGAGAGTCCTTTAAGGATCTAAAATGCCAGAAGCATATACAAGAAAACCATTCTATATATAAAATGTTGTGCGAGTTAGAAAATAATTCAAGCATATATAATTGATCGAAAAATGAGTAATTTTATATTTTACTTGTCACACCCTCATCTTATTTTCACCTATTTCAGAGTATTTACGAAAAACGATACATAGTTCAGTGGGCCACACAGGAATAGCATTGATTTACTGATATTATGTGCACGATTATGGAAATTCCCCATAGGGGTTCGTACTTGATAATTACAATTAACGTAGCCTCACAGAGCTACGTGGGTGTCTAAATCCATCCCAGTGAAACGGAGACATCTTCCCGTCTTCGTTCCACCACTGCAATCCCTTCGTACGGTTCTCTTCTTTGTTCTCAGCATACATTCTGTCTTTTCCTGTCTAAATTGATGGTAGGGGAGGGTGAGATTCTGGGGAATCTCAGTAGGAAAGCAATACCAATATGCATGCAAGATAATTGCTTAATGCATGATGTGCTTGCATTACATAACTCATACTCACATAATGACATATCTGCGTGCTCAATGTTTCAAACAACATATATATGGCCAAAGCATAAATAGAAACAGAGCTTCAATTATTCATATATGTTTCACAAAATCAAGCAAAGCAATAACATGCATTAATACACCAGCAAAAATATCAAATACATGCAGGAGAGGTAAGTTCCCTAACTTAATCGCCCTTCCCTGATCCTCAAATAACGTGCCTCGATTTGCGTGCCAATCCCTCGGGCTCTCTACTCGGTCCTAGAACATCAAATGTACAGTTTAAAAACTTCCATAGTGTTTCTGGTGGTTATATTAGTCTATGGTGAAAATTTACCAAAATACCCCCAGGACTCCGGCCCAGCCCCGCCATACCCGGCCCGATGGCATGTTTTCCCAAAATTTTGACTAGAGCTACTTTTACGTATTTTCACCCAAGGAATCCATTTCCGGGCTCGAAATCACCAAATCACTATCAAATTACGAAAATGCCCTTGATAGCCCTAGTTTAGGGATTTCAGGGGCGTTTTCGTAATTATGCTTTTTCGGCCTCTACCGAAAAAGTGACCAACTGTAACCCCACCTATTTTTGCCCACTGAATCCAATGGAATAATTTCTTTCATGAAAATCCAGCTCCTATCTCCTGTTCTGGGTTTGGCCAAAATTTTCGCAAAAATAGGAAAATAGAGTTTTGTGTTTTAGTTTCCAAAACTTGTACTTTTCCACTTCTAATCCTTTGTTAATTCATTTAAACACTTCTTAACCATGATTCAAGGAAATTTGGGCATTATAACCCCTTAGGGTTAGGGCTTTTCCAAATTTACAAACTTGACAAAAATCACCAAAACCAAACACAAACCTTAACAACAATACCGTACTAGTTTAGATCTAACGTTTGTGAGGTTACCTCTTGAGATCTTGAATCCTCTCTCTCTAGGCGTCTCCTCTCTCTCTTCTTGAGCTCAAAATGAGTCTTGAAGATCATGGATTCAAGAAGAATCAAGGTTTAGAAAAGGATTCCATGACAAAAATCACAAGAAAAGCTTAAGAAATCACTTCTTACTTTGGATTTCTTCTTCCTTCTCTCTAAAGCTCTTAAGGTCTCCAAGCTCTCTCTCTCTCTCTCTCTTCTTTCTCTAGTATTGGACTAAATGTTTCATGAAGAGGGAAGAGAATATGTTTTATTGAATTCCTCTTCTTTCCTCCTAGCCATTGATTTTATCAAGGGTTGACATGATGACACTTGTCAACCACCATGCTTCCCTCCATGCTTCCACCATGCCTCTTCACTTTATGCCATACTTGCTCATAATTTGACTTACTTGCTCCCCTACCATCACCCTGCCATGATCATCATGTCCATACTTCATGTCATACCCACCTTACCATTGTCATCATTATTCTTTTCTTGTAGCATTTTGGACATGTGCTCATGAAATTAATTTATTCCCCTTACTTTTATGTGTTAGCCGAAAATAGGGAGGAGAAGGGAAGAAAAAATGTGTTTCACTAATTCCATAATTCCCCTTAATTGATTTATGCCCAAGTCCCTCTAATTCTACAATTCTTGATTTATTCCATTAAGAATATTTAATTTATCCATTTTCCTTTATTTTCCTTGATTAATTGAAATTAGCTTGAATTAATTGGAAAATAATTAATCTTGGGTTAAATTGGCAAAATTATGATTTTGCTATCACTTTTGTAATTTCATTCCTTTCATGAATTAATTTAATTTGCCCATTTCCTTATGAAAATGAATATTTCAAAATTCACAAGATCCAAATTCATGAATATTCACCATATTATTGAATTTCTCAATTAATTATAATATATTTTTTGTGAATATAAAATTTGGGGTGTTACATCACTTGACTTGTAGTAGATCGAGTTATCGAATGCATAAATGATTTCAAAATCACATATGTTTTCCACAGTGAATTTTCTTGTAAAGATACATTGAATTAATGGTCCAGAAGTACTTTATATATTATGAGAATATTTTTGTATCATACTAATATTGTATTTATTATGATTTTATTAATAAAAATTAGTTCTTTTAGGTGCATAGTAGATAACAAAAATGAGATTTGGTGTGATAGTCCTATGAACATATTATATAATATTATTTTGTTCAAAACAAACTGACTATGTGGATGCAAGATATATTTTGGTGATTTTCAAAATAATTTTCTTTTATTGTTTCCACAATGAATAAGCTAAAGGCAGAATATCCAAAAGATATGTTAGAATAATACATTTCAGCAAAATATTTGGTGACAATGTATCATTCATAGTTTATCGGCTAAAAGAATGATATGCTCCAAAATACATTGGAAGTGATGTTCTTATTAGGGCAGTAAAACCAATGTATTAAAAACCAGACCGATCACCAAACTGGATGAGAAAGTGGGTCAAGGGCCAGTGGGTTAGATCGGAGTTAACCCAGAGGTCAAACTGGTGATGATTTAAAAATATACTTGAAATAAAATTGATGAAAATATTCATATTTAAGTATGAAAATATTTTTCAAAAATAATATTAAAAAATATCTTATTAACTAACAAAAGTAATTATGCATATATATATATATAATATAGCAATAACGAAGCAGATGTCGGGCCAAAAAAAAAAAAAGAAGCAAGTGAGCCAATTTCCACTCACTTTCTTCTCTTCAAATTTTATTTATATTTCATTATTTATATGTAATTATTGTGATCTAGACGGATGGGACAATGTGCAAGATATTATTATTTATTAATGTTTGTATCGGGATAAGCACAACCAAACTTTTCTGATAAAAAAATCACACCAAACTTTGGTAAAAAAGAAAGAAAGGGCTACTTGCAACACATTATATCAGGGACTCAGGGTTCTCATTAATGTAAGGTAGATTTCCTTTATGTTTTCACTGTTGAGTTTTAACTCTCCGCCAATCAGTGCTACTGCTATTTTTTTATCTCTCTCTAAATCTTTCACCTAAGCACACCTTCAACAACAAACATCTCCACAAAAAAGAAATCATCCTTTCCTATTCATTTTGAAAATATTTTTTTCTCATTTTATTAAGATTTCTCAAGTGTTCTCTTTTATGGTAAGTATTTTTCTTTGCATCTCTTGCCATATTTTCCTCCTCTTCTCTCTCTTCTTCCACATCAACTTTCTTCTTCCTTCCTGGAGTTCTAGTGTGTTTCAGGCCAGTAAAAATAGTGAACTGTGTAGCCCACCCAACCCAGTGGGTTACCCGAGTCACTACCGAGTTACACCGAGTTATACGGGTTCATCCGGGTTAGAATCCCTCTGAGTTTGAGCATCGATCGAAACGGACAAGTGCTTGGGTTGCCGGTTTCTGGGCTAACCCAGCCGGCCTAGTCCGGGTTTTAATACCAGAAGTAAAACAGATATTATTATCAGGGGGAGTAAATACGATATTACCATAAGGTAAAGTAGAGACCATGCTGTACTTTTTTCCTTAACCAAGGTTTTGTCATACAGGGTTTTCTTGGTAAGGTTTTTAATGAGGCAACTTTGATTTGTATTGTGTACTCTTTTTCTTTCACTAAGTTTTTATCCTACTGGGTTTTTCCTAGTAAGGTTTTATTGAGGCACAATATTTTGTTTATGGACGTCCAAGGGGGAGTCTTATAAATATTCCAATATTTGGTGTGGATGTCCATAACCTTCCAAGATGAGTCTTTTGGAATTATAAACTTAAAGCCATATAACCTATGACATGAATGGTTTAGTGGGAGTTTTCTATTATTAATGTAAACAACCTACAAATGTTTTATATTATACCATTATGTGGGTTTACTCTTTTGTTGTAACTTTTGTAATGGAAGTTAAGGATTTGTGGCCTATAAATAGTAGGCATGTATCAAAGGTTATAAGCTTGAAATGAAATAAGAATCACTCCCTCCTTGCTCTCCATTTCTCTCTTGTATTTCTTTATTTCCCTTGTAACGGTCCACCCCCTGTCTATAAGCCCAATCCAGACCCAAGGGACATGGTTCCGGCCTTGTCGGTAAGCCCTCCAAGCCCAAGGCAGGATATTTACACACATTGGCTGTATTTCTTTCGCCTCCCCAACCCTCGAACACTTGACCTAAGGGTAAGTACAAGTGCTTGGAATGAGTTGGTACCATTGAGCTAGCTAACGTTCCATCCCCTATCGGTAAGCCCAATCCAGGCCTAAGGACATGGTTCCGGCCTTGTGTCGATAAGCCCTCCAGGCCCAAGGCTGGATATCTATGCACCCCGGGTGTGTTTCTTTCACCTCCCCAGCCCTCGAACACTTGACCTGGAGGTAAATACAAGTGCTTGGCGAGAGTTGGTACCATTGACCTGGAGGGCTTACCAACAAGGCCGGAACCATGTCCCTTGGGTCTGGATTGGGCTTACCGATAAGGGGTGGACTGTTACATCCCTAATCTCAATCTCTTATACTTTTCTTATTTTCATATCACTTTTCTAATTTATATGAGTATAATCCAATTATTAAACAATTCTTCAAACCTCCACATAATCAAAATCATATCAAACTCTAACTTAAATATTAAGTCTTAACTCATATTTTCATATAGCTCAAAATCTGATAAAATAAACGATTAAAACCTCAATAATACCTCCAATAATCCAAATAAATTATTTAAACCAACTTTAATAGGTAAAAACACCGTATAGAAACTAATTTATGACCTATTTATAAAATAAATTGATTATAAAATCATAAAATAACCAAATAATAAATATAAACTTATTAAAATTAACTATTAATTATTATGTACATTTCTATAGTCATATATTGACAAAACTCAAAACTTGCCTAAAATCTTATTCCTAAAATATTCTCTAACTAGCAGAAAATTACTATCATAGGAAAGAGAAAATTATTTAGAACATTTACATAAAGGAATTTTTATGATTAGAAGTGATTTTGAGTACCTTATTAATCTCTAACACTGTAAAAAATGGGACTTTATGACGGATTTGGTTTGCGTCCGCTGCTCTTCCCATCCGCTGCCGATCCTTTTCCTAAAACTACACCGTTTTGGTGTAGTGTTCGGGTAAAATGATGGGGGCTGATTTTTTTTTTTAAAGAAAAAGGTGTTTAGTATTTTGAAGTATTTTTCTGGATGTATCTAGTATCTTAAAATATTTTTTAAGTAGCATGCGGTATCCTAAAATAATTTTTAATACGTTTAACCCCTTAAAATATTTTTTCAGTTGTACATAGTGTCTTACCACACTAATTGCAATTTTACCCTTAATTATATTTTCAGCTCCAAAAATTACTTTAAAATATTATATGCCATTGGAAAAATATTTTAGAGTGGATGAAAATCAATAAATCAGTATATTAAGTTTTAGGTGCTCGTTACTACTAAGAAAAATATATTAATGGTAAAATTGTAGTTAGTCTCTTAAGACACTAGGTACAGCTAAAAAAAATGTTTTAAAGGGTTTAAAATATTTTTTGGTGTTTTAAACATTTTAAAGTAATTTTTGGAGCTGAAAAAATACATTAAGGGTAAAATTGTAAGCAGTCTGCTAACAGACTAGATACAACTGAAAAAATATTTTAAGGGGTTGAAAGCATTAAAAATTATTTTAGGATACTGCATGTTACTTAAAAAATATTTTAAGATACTAGATACATCCAAAAAAATATTAAAATACTAGACACCTTTTTCTTTTAAAACTACACCGTTTTGGTGTAGGTTTAGAAAAATGATTGGCAGCGGATGGGAAGAGCAGCGGACGCAAGCCAAATCCCTTTATGATTCCTCTCCTCCAGAAATATCACTCGCCTTAATGACGAAGTGAAGGACGGAGTGGGGGTTTATATTTTTTTTAATTAAGGGCTCCCTTAAAGGCGCCACCCTTTTTTTTTGTTTAATTATTATTATTATTATTATTATTATTTATTTAATAATAAATTTTTTTATAAATAATTATCTCCAAATTATAATTTTATCCTAGAAATAAAAATAAAAATGTGATAACTAGTGCATGTATGGGTAAATCTAAAAAAACACTTTTGTGCCTCAAAACCATGATTTAGTTAAAAAAAAGACAAACACCTAAAAAATTATAAGAAGCACTTTTTTTATGCAAAACCATAGTTTCGGAGCTCAAAACCATGGTTTTAAAAAAGCTAATTTTTTCTCCTTTTTAGATAATTAAGATCATAATTTCCCGAATGCCTCTTTCTCTTTCCTTCCTATCTTTATTTTCTCTTCCTTCCCCATTTCTCATCAAACTCTCGTCTTCTTCTTCAGTTGATCGGAGAAGCAGGTGGCTGATGGTGGGTTCTTACCGATCAGATTAGCCATGTTGTACAAAGCTTGTGAGGTTATTTGTAGGATTTTATAAAGAATCAAGTAGCAACTGCCATCACATTAACACCTATAAAAGTGAATACAACAGCTATCATAATAGATATTAATGATATGAAAATCAAGGAAGCCACAAGTGTCCTCATTATAGATAAGCTTGTTGACTAGGTCTTGAAGAATGTGGGGGGGGGGGGTTTATAGACTTGGTAAAGGAGGACACAGCCTTGTATACCCCTAACACGTTACTGCATATTTATCTATATTTAATGATTTTTTAACCGTTAAATATCCAAATGTTAAATGCAACATCCAAATTTTTTTAATCCTAAATTAAAGTAACATTATAACAGAATTATTTCTTGATAAAAAGAATTTATCATGTAATTATTTAATTAATAGGAAATTACTCACAATATTAGTTATAAAAATAAAAGAGATTAAAATAATTTATTATTATTATTAGTATTAGTAGTAGGAGAAGAAACGTTAAATAAAAAGGGATAGAAAGCAAAGGAAAAAGAACTAAAGAAGAAGGAGCAAAATAGAAATAATAGGGTCTTTTGTGGTACTTTTCCCCTTCCGTATATTTAATTGCTTCTTGCCTTCATGAGGACACAGCCCTGTCTACCTCTAACATGCAACTACATATTTATCTATATTTAATAATTTTTTAACCATTAAATATCCAAATGCTAAATGCAACATCCAAATTTTTTTAATCCTAAATTAAAGTAACATTATAATAGAATTATTTCTTGATAAAAATAATTTATCATGTAATTATTTAATTAATAGGAAATTACTCACAATATTATCTATAAAAATAAAAGAGATTAAAATAATTTAGTATTAGCAAGGTATTAAAACCCGGACCGGGTATTGAACCGGTCGGGGTACTGGGTTAAGGGTCAGTGGGTCAGACCGGGACCAAACCGGTGAGAAATTGAAAATTTTAGACTTATAATATAAAATTCTAAAGGAAAAATCAAAATTTTTTTTTTCTTAAATTAGCAACCCGGACCGGACCGGGAACCGGACCGGTTTACCGGCCGGTTCGCCAGTTCCCGGACGGGACCGGCCGGTCCGGTCCGGGTTAATGAACATGGAGTATTAGTAGTAGTAGTAGGAGAAGAAAGGTTAAATAAAAAGGGATAGAAAGCAAAGGAAAAGGAACTAACCAAGGAGCAAAATAGAAATAATAGGGTCTTTTGTGGTAAATTTCCCCTTCCATATATTTAATTACTTCTTCCCCTCATGATTACTGCGCGTGAGAGGGACAACCCGCCCAAACCACTTCGTCTTGTCAGTGTGTTTGGCAAAGCGTTGGGAGGGGTAAACGTGCGATTGAAGGAGGAAAAAAAATGCAATTGTATAATTAAAAATAGTACCCTTTCAAATAATATAAAAATCATATTTAATATTCCCTCCTGTCATTTTTATAAAAGCTCAAAATTTGAATTGTCTTAATCTTTTTTATAAGAGCCTGACAAGAATTGTCTCAAAATTTAATGAGTTTTTTCCATTTGTGCCCCTAATTAATTATATATATTGTATTAATTAAAGGGTTGGTAATGGTGATACTTATATTTATTCTATTTCTCTTTCTTACTTGCCCTTTATAAATAAGGGCATTCTTGGAAAAAAAAGTTTATTTTAAGACATACTTATTATTTTTAACTAACTTTAACTGTTTTCTTAAACCGCTTAATTCTGTTATAGGGCTTTTATAAATAGGACCGGATAGAATAGTCTATAAAATTACCAAATGTGTTATAAAAAGGAATAACAACACCTTGTGGGAGGCATCCTGTGAGTTGACACAATCTTAGTCGTCTAAGGGTCAAATCATAAATTTTACTGCAAATTAAAATGTGATATAGTGTAAACAACTAGGGATCATTCTTTTATTAAGGAGCATTTTATTTTGAATTTCCTAGGTTAAACTAAATGTTAAAAACATGGTTAGAAATGGGGTTTTGAAAATGTTTTTCTCTAAAGTAAAATGCATGTAAATAAAACTATTTCTAATCTCTTTGGTATTTTTGGAAAACAGTGAAGAAATGTTTTGGATTAAAAGGGGTTACTTGATGAAATGAGTATTAGGAGCAAAGTTGGTGACTTTCTTAGCTTCTTAAAATATTTTGGGAGTTAATTTTACATCAAGTCAAATTAAAAACTCTAAGTAATCACATTAAGTCCAATCTACCTAATTAATGACTAATCCTAAAATTACATTCATATGTTAGATAAATTGTTAAAAACCACTAGACGTATGTTTGAAAATCATTTTAACGTACTTGCTTCCTCTTGATGAGAGTACAATCACGACACTGAACTTGAAATAAATCCATCACACAAACTAGTAATCACATAGAATGCATAACTTCATTAACTCAAAAAGAAATATGTTCAATACAAAATCCAAGAGCATCAAAGTAAAATTTAACACAAACATTAGCCAACAAGGACAAATGAACACTCATCCTAATCTCACAAATATGTACCAATACAAAATTAATTCAAATATATCACAATACATGTAATGAGTTAATAGAAAACTAATGAACTCCCCTTTGTAGCACAATGAAGTTTTAGCCACTTCTCTACCGCCAAGAATCAAGGAGACATCCAGTCAGACTGTTAAGCACTGACCAAGCTGTTTAAGGCATTGAAAATTCATGGAAATATGAGTGAAGTGACGAATTTAGAGGAGGAAGTGAGAGTAGCTGTCGGTCTGTGAGAGAAGGAATGAAGGGAAAAGAATCTGGAAAGTTGGAAGGGTAATAAGATGATAGTGATTCTAATAGCCGTGGATTCCATCGGTTTTAGGTGAAGGTCTTTATCAAAAGTGGCACCCTCTATCTTTAGATTTGGGAGCACAGCTAAGGCTCTATGCTGTGCCTTTATTTTGGGGCCTTCATAAATGTATTTTTATGGTTCTTTGGATCATTAGATTCTTCATGAAATTAATGAGATTTGGATATCTTATAGATAAAAAATGGACATGTTTTCAATTTTTTATGATTTTTCAAAGATATTTAAAAAAAGTGTTTAAAGTGAAAAAAATACACCATTTTTCTGAAATATCTTTGAAAAATCATAAAAAATTGAAAATATGTCATTTCTTGCCCATAAGATGTCAAAATCTCACTAATTTAGTGTAAAATCTAATTATCTAAAGAGCCATAAAAAATACATTTGGAAATGCCAAAAAATGGGGCGCAACAGAGTGCACAGCTGCAAAAGCGCAGCTAAGGCCCCAAATCTGTCTTAGGGTGTGAAGTTTGGTGTAGTGAGAGGAAGGTGATGAAGGAACAAGTTCGGTGATGTGGTGGCGGTGAAAACGGCTAGGCGGTGTGACAGACAGAGGAAGGAACGGTGGTAACGATAAGATGGTGGTGGTTGTGCGATGGTGAAGATTCCCTGTCTTCCCTCTTCCTTCGGTTTTCAGCTCCCAAATCACGGCTCTATGAAAAAATGAGGTTGACTAGCGGTGAGAATGGAGAAGGAATAGTGGTGTTGAGAGGTGGTCGTCTTCTTCCTTCCACTGTTCAAGATGCGGCCCTATCTTTCCGAATCAGCCCCAAAATTGCGCTCTCCTCTAGCTCTCCATCACAGCTTGAGGTTGGGTGATGATGGAGGTGTGGAGGCTCCCCATTTCAAGCTCAAGGTCCCCCTAGCTCTCATCTTTCCTTCATCCAAGCTCTCCCTGGTTAATTCCCAATCCCTATCGCGGCACCTCTTTCCTCTGATATATTGAGAATGAATCCCTGAAATCTGACCTACATTTTGATCAGGGATTAAACTGCAAAACTTCAAAAGTTTGTAGGGATTAAGCTAAAATTGTAAAGATTTTAAGGCACAAATTGTAATTTTAAAACAATTGGGCCCTTTTCTGTAACTTTCTCTAGTCCTAAAAAATATTAATTATGACCCCAATTGACATTTTCCAAATTCTCCATTTTTCTTCGAAAAGCACCTACAATGTAAGATTAAATATAAAGAAACATCAAAAGTTCAAGAAATCATTTATATGAATAATTAACAAATTATGACCATATTACCCTAAATTAAACTTAATTCAATACAAATGTCCCTAACTCAAAGTAACGATTAATCATGCAATAATGGCCTAAAAAATATATTATATTCCCCAAATTAATCATGAAAAAAACATATTAAAATATGGTCCAATGATCCTGTAATATGGCAAGAGTAGTACATGTAAAATCCTAGTAACTCACAAGCTTTATAGCAAGTTTGATGGATTAAAATAATTGAGCTTTTTAATCATATCATTATACCATTATCCCTGAATATAATACATGAATAATGGATTAATGCTTGGGAGGGATAATGTTATATCACTACTACAGAATATACTTATAACTACCCTAAAGGACGTCCCTTTTTTGAAAAAGGGAAGCCCAAAATATTGGGTGGTGGCATATGTGTAATTATAGATCAAAATTGAAAAGGTTGGCTCGTCAAATAAAATTGAATCTCGCGCCTGAATGTGTTTTAGACATCCCCATCTTCATTGGGGACGTCTAAAGACTGTTTTAGTCATCCCCAATGAAAATGGGGATGTCTAAAGACCCCCAGAATATCATATAAAGAAAAAAAAGGAACATATTTAGACGTCCCCAGACAGTTTGGGGACGTCTAAAGCTTTACATTAGACGTCCCCAGCCCAGCTGGGGACGTCTTAAGGTAGCTCACATGCACTGGTCGACATGACCGGTGCATGTTCAGTGTCAGAATTTTTTTCTGAAAGTTTCCACTTACTTTACTTTACTCTTTCACTCTCCCCTGGTTCATCACTTCCGTCCCCTCTCCCCTGGTTTTTCTGCTTCTTTCTCCAAATCAAATACGGCTATCCCCTGTTTTTTTTTTCCTCTATTTCATCCATAGAGTTGCTCGTCGCTGTCTTTGCTCTGCTGGGTCTGCATTGTTCTCTCTCATTCTCGCCACCGTCGACCTCCTCTTGCCACCGTGGGTCATCTGCCTCTAAAGTTGTAGCAACAGGTTAGATAAAACTAAACTTGTGAATGAACTTGTGAATGATTAGCAAAATGCATTTGATTCTCGGCTGGAATTTAAGTGTGGTTTGTGCTTGAGCTTTATCTTTGCTATTTTGCTGAATTTAAGACGTACCACATCAAGTTTTAATCTTTTGCTTTTTTGCATTGTGATTGAGATCTTTATTTACCAAAAGATATCGAGTTGTGCATGATTGGCTCATAACAGAAATATCAGCTTTAAATGGAGGAAATAACTATAAAGAAAAAGGTCTGCCCAGCATATAATAAGCATGCGTTTATCTTGACATGCTCAATAGTTTTTTTTATTATTTAAAATGGATTAGGATCAACATCAATAATGAACCACCATTAATTTTAAATCTATTTGAGCAACAAGGAAAATCTAGCTAGTTCAATTTAAAATCATAACAAGACAGTCAAAACTGAATTGTGTATGTTACTTTTACCTAGTTACTGTGTCAAGTGCCTGACTTACAGAACAAAATCCACTTTTTACTAAAATGGATAGCCACATTGTATGAAGCCGCAAAAACAGAATTGTGTATGTTACTTGTCTTCACAACAAGGTGATGATTGCAATTTAAATTTTTTTGGTTGATTTGAAGATTGAAGAATCACTATCTGATTGTTTTAAATAATTAATTTGATTTGAAACAAATTTGCATTTGCAATCTTAACTTTTTTTTAATTTGATTTGATTTGAATAATATACTAATATTTTGTACTTATTGAATTATTTGAATGTTTTATTTGAAATACAATTTTCATGATCATCTTTTGTTTCAAATTTGGTGATGATTTTGTTTGCTTTTTATTAAAAGAAGTCCTCATCTCTCAGTTGATTTCAAGTTAATGGTGATGATTTTGTTTGCTTTTTATTAAAAGAAGTCAGTTGCAAAATTACTATGAAAACATGACTAATTTGACACTTCAGTCACTAATCAATAAAATTATATAAGAATTCATAATCTTCTGGTATATTAAAGTTGTAAGTTGTAATGCAACATTGTATTTAACTAGTAAGCCGCGCATTCATCAAGGAAGTTCTCAACTATACTTGCCAATTCATAATCTTCTATTTGTGCTTGGTGCTAGAAGCTAAAGTTTAGTTTCGTTTAAATTAAGCTGAGATGATTTGTTATTTTGATTTTGGGATGTCTCACTTTTAAGGGGAAATGCTGCCAAAATTTTGAAAAACATGCATGTAAAAGGCAATTCCCCACGTTGACAATTATTCTAAACTTGAGTGTAAATGGAAATGGCATAGGTGGTAATAAAATGGATCATAGTTGGATGAATGCTTTGAGAACAAGTGAAGAATATGAGAATGGGGTTGAAGACTTTATTGAATTTGCTAGGAGGAACGTTCTAGCAAAAAATTGGATGTATTTTTGTCCTTGTGTCAATTGTTTAAATGAGAGAAAACGGGATGTTGAAGTTATAAGGGATCGATCACCTACTTTGTGATGGAATAAATCTTCGATACACAAGGTGAATATGGCATGGTGAGGAAGTAACTGATTGTCTGTCGCACAAGAAGGAAGTTGTGGATGTCATAGATGAAGATAGAATGGAGAGAATGATTCATGATGTTGAAGTAGAATCCTTTACGCAGTCGCATGAATATGACAGCCTGCGGACTGGAGGTTGTTTATGGCATCACGAGAAGATCCAAACTTTTTGGTAAGGTTTCTGTCATCATAGTGTTTTATTTGAATATAGTTGACATTATTGATTCGGTGTTCGTTGTTTTCCTTTCACAGGCATTAAGTGCAGCAAATGTAGAGAGGCAAGCAGCTAATAACTATCAACATTGCATGTCTGTGGTGGTTATCGGAAGCTTGAGTGAAAGATGATGGCAGAAGAGTTGGAGATATTGAAGGAAGTAGCCATATCAGATCCTACCATTGTGGTCCAGCACCCACCACCTCCTCCACGTCACAAAAAATGGAAAGCATGGAGGCTTAAGGGTGGGAAGTACGTAAATTCGACAATTGCTGAGGTTGCCGCAAAAATTGTAAGTAGTTAGAGCATAAGTACAAACTTATTTTTCATATTGGGGTGCTTAATTTTCATTTACGATAACTTTTATGCTGCAGGATGAACTAGAAGATCATAGTAGCCAAGGTTCGTTCACTCCAAGTGGACGGATGGACATCTTGTCAACGGCGATTGGGAAGGCAGATCACCCTGGTCATGTTCGAGGGGAGGCAGTGGGAGTTCGTGTCATGAAATATTTTGGCTGAGCCTCACATCCTTATTCGTCATAAGCTGAATCCAGTAGGAAGCTTGTGGCCAAGATTCGTCAGGAAGTCTCACAAGAGCTCGAGGCCAACCTTCACGGCAAGCTCCGACAAGAGCTGTTGCTAGAGCTACGTCTTGAGCTGATGCCTGAGCTACGAGCTGAAATGATGAAGATGTTTGAATCGCAGATGGCAACTACCGAGCGTAGAACCCATTCATCTCCGGCCTTCCCCAGCACAAAAGGAAGTTACAACTCGGCGGAGGAACACTTGGTGACCCTTCTCCCACTCCAACGCAAGGAGAACCTGCTATCCTCTCTTTGGATGCCCCACTGCTGCGTGTAGTTGCAGATGCTCTCGTTCACACAAAAGCTACTACCCACCATAATCAGCAAATTCCACAGCATTTGCGTAGGGTGACTGTGACCTGTGTTCGAGAGGGGGAAGAAGGTATAGCTGTCCCTATTCCTAATGACGAGGTTGCCACGATAGCTCAGGCGAGAGGATCTTTCATCCTTTGGCCTGTACATCTTATTGGCTTGTTACCACCAACACCTCCAATGGTATGGAACTACCTCACTTTTACTTGAGATGTGTTGACATCCTACTAACAATATGTTTTTTTTATGTTCTAAAAGAACGAGCAGGAAGCAGAGAAATGACCCTTCTTAGCACGACTGCAGCATATCTATAAAGGCATTCGCCAGATTGATTTGCATATGCCTACAGGGATTGTGGGCCAGGAATTAGAGTATCACTTCACAATTGATAAAGAAGATCTTAAACAGTTCATTAAGTTGGAGGAGCTAGATGTTGGATGGGGCAAATTTGCAATCCTGTAAGTTTTTTATTTCCCATTTTTTCCTTTATTTAGTTAAGTTGAATTTAACTAGCTAATACATTCATCATTTTAATTCTATTATAGCTCCTTCCGTCGTATATGCATTGACTCTCAAAGAGTTGATTTATATGGATTCTTGTCTCCCGCACATACGACAAGGATTGGGAATACATTGAAAAGAAGGACGAACTATGTGGGCTTCACATTGGCAGAGGACGACTATCGTTGTTATCTAGCACCGATTGTTCAAGGGTACGCATTTTAATTTTGTGTATTTGAGATTTTTAATAAATAATTGCCTTGCCAACTAACTTCTTTTTAATCTGTATATGTTGTGATAGTTATCACTGGAGTTTGTGTGTTCTCTGTCCTCGGTCCCACGTTGTTTACTAGTTTGATTCCTTATGTAGAAGACCAGACAAAGAAACTAAAAACGTCTTCAACACGTAAGTTATTTTTTTGTATTTCATTGCTTCTTGATTCTTGACTTAATGAATTATTCTAATTTATTTTGATTTTCATTTTAATGATAGGGCATGCACGACGTATCGAGCGCTTGGCGGGCCACGCGAATTACAACTGGGGACGTCTAAAGGCAACCTTAGAAGTCCCCAGTTCCAACTGGGGACGTCTAAAGTTTGCCTTTAGACATCCCCCATTTACGGATGTTATTGACGTTTTTTTCTACGACCCTCAGATAGACGTCCCTCATTTTTCAGACGTTAAAAGGCCAAAAAAAGAGACGTTAAAACCATTTTTTCTAGTAGTATATATATCAAATCGGTGGCAGTTGGGCTTCAAATAATTGCAATTGCAAATATATTCTAATGCATGAATAAATGTTTCAACTTTCAAAACCACTAAATCTTTAGTATTAATTGTCGTTGTCAGGGTCGAAGTTTATTTACTCGTCTGAATTAATAAAATACAAAACTAAAAAAAAAACATCTAACTCATTATTTATATGGTCACTATAAATGTATGACCTCCTAATATAAGACATATCTCGAAATATCCTTTAAATCATATTTATTATTGTAAAATTGGTAAGTGATCTAACATGAATTGATTATACTCCCTCCGATTCTTTTTATAAGTAACTTTTTTTCTCTTGGGGCTGATCCTTAATATAAGCAACTTTTTTTCTTGTGCCTCAAAAGTTAAACTACTCTTTCCTTTTCTATCCCTATTAAATACATATCCTTATATTAATTATTTCCCACGCACCACTAATTCTCTTTCATTTAATCATTTATTACCCATTCTCTCTTATATTTTTTTACTCATTCTCTCTCATATGCTCTTTTTCATAAATAAGGGCATATTTGGAAGAAATATGATATTTTTAACACATTTATTATTTTTAACTAATCTTAATAACTAATTCATTTTGTGCAATCAAAAGAATGTTGCTTATAAAAAGAACTGGAGGGAGTAGTAATCACGCTACAGTGATTGCTTGGTGTGATGCTTTGAATTATTGAACCCATGCCATCGCGGAATGGTGTTATAAATAGTAGAGTTTCCTGAGTGGAAGAAAGGAACACACATTACAGAAACTGTTCGTAAATGCACGATTCCATGCAATATAATTAAGTTCTCTCTCTCTCTCTCTCTCTATATATATAGATACTTCTCTATATATAGCTAATATTATTACTGCAACCTGGTGGCAAGCTATAGCTGCAGGCGATCGAGTGAGTGACTACACGTTAATACAACAACAGGTTGGTGTAGTGCTATAGCTTCAATCATATCTATTAATTAAAATATAAAAGCAGGCCGAAAGTAGGACTCCTATGAGGTTACCAAGTGGCATCCTGGCTAAACAGTATTTAGTGAGGCAGTCCCTCACTTTTGTTTTTAAAGCTCAAATGTGAATTTAAATGTTTTTTTTTTTTTTTTGCTAATTGTCATTGTATTTACTTGTAACTTCCCGACCACTCTCCCGTGATTCATGCTGATAAATTAATGCATTTTATTTTAAATGCTTTTTTTGGTTAATTCTCATTGTATTTACTTGTAACTTCCTGACCACTTTCCTGTGATTCATACTTAGGGATGGAAATAGGCCAGGCCCCTAACAGGGGCCTACGGCCTAGCCTACATAAAGCCTATCCTAGCCTATTTAGTAAATAGGCCAGACTCAGGCTCAGACATATTGCTAGGCCTATTTAGATAAATAGGTCAGGCCTATTTTTATAAGGCCTAGCCTACAAGCCTACAGGCCTGGCCTATTTAATTTTTTATTTTAAAAAATATATTATTATATAAGTATATATAATATCATCTAAATAATTTTATAAATTTACCAACTTAATCTTAATTCTAAGTTTCATATTTCATCGTCATTATACTCATCACTTATTTTCGCATAAATCATTCACCTCTACATCTCTTCTCTTCGATCGTTCGAGATGGTAATACTAACTCACTCTCTCCCCTAATTTGTGCCCTCCACTAAAGCATAAAAAATGTTATGAGTTTATTTTAGTGTCAAATGAAATATTATAATCTTAACAAGAGAAGTTTGTCCCAATTTACGTGGAAAGAATAAAATAGGTAAAAGTCTAGTTTTACATGTTAATTGTTATGCTTAGTCGATTTTAAAAAATATATCTCATTAGTCAACAGTCGATTAGTTTTTCTTATTCCTATTTGCTCGAACAAGTGTTGTCACTAGACATTATTTTCTTTTCCTGACTAAGCCTTAATATTACTACAAGAATAGATGTTAGGCTTTTAAGACATAATGTAAGATTGTATATAAGCATGAAGGGTTATATCTGAATTTGGCAACATAGGCTTTAAAGGCTATTTAAAGTCTTACATTTTAAGTAGGCTTTTAAACAAGCTTCAGGCTTTGTCAGGCCCGGGCTCAGGCCTAAAAAAAAGCCTACATACAGGCTCAGGCCCAGGCTCAGGCTTTGAATCTGTTACAGGCCCAGGCCTATTTAAGCAAAGCCTAGCCTAGCCTAGCCTATTTTCACCCCTATTCATACTGCTAAATTAATGCATTTTATTTTAAATATTTTTTCTGTTAATTGTCATTGTATTTGCTTGTAACTTCCTGACCACTCTCTCATGATTCATGCTAATAAATTAATGCATTTTATGTAATTAAAATAATACTATTTAGTTAAATTTGAAAAACATGTTACAAAAAATCTCAAATCTAAAATATCTAACAAATTTTGTGGCAACTTTTGTGTTTGTATATTTTATAGTTCCCATTACAAAGGGAATGTAATATTGGAAAAATATCGATTGTTATGGTATTTAATTATGCAATATTAATTATGGTTACATTTAAATTTTTTTTTTTGTGTTTATATAACTCAAATCCTATTATTTACTTATTCTATATATTTTTTTAATTTTTTATTTGTTTATCTTTTTATCTTACATTTTATTATTATTTAAGCTTATTATAAATTCCACTTCTTTTATTTTGTTTTGGTTATTTTTAAAAGCCATTATGTTGACAATTGCATTCGTGCCTTTTAGATCCCTTTACTATATAAAATGAGTAGTTTGAGTCGTCCTCGTGTTACCCAATAATCATTTCCTATAGTTTATTCTTTATTTTTATATTTTATTTTATATATTTTAACTTCATAAATAATTTCTAATATATGAAAAACAACCCCACTACTTCCACTCACGTATAGTTTATTCTTTATTTTGTTTTAAATTTTTTAAATGTTTATTTATTTTACTTTAAATTATAAGAAAAAAAACTGTGGAGAATTTAGTGATGGCCTTTTGATTTTTATATTTTATATATTTATATATTTTGATTTAAATGATAACATCATAATTGAAATATATTTTATATAGTTTGAATTAAAATTATGTACTTAATTATTCAAAATATTTAAATTAATATTTATTTTATTGGTATAACACCATAATGCCAGAATTATTTGATAAATTTGATAATATACTAAAATATCTCCCAAAATATTTCACTTAAAGAAATAACTTCTAATATATGGGTAATAACGCCACTACTACTCCTACCAACGATATTCTAAATGTTTTAATCAAACATTTGTGTTTTATATTATTTCAAATATTTTAAAATTTTATTTATATTACTTTAAATTATAAGAAAAAGAAACCAAGGAGAATTTAGTCATGGCCTTTTGATGTTTATATTTTATATATTTATATATTTTGACTTAAATGAAAACATCAACTATATTTCATATATTTTGAATTAAAATTCTGCACTCAATTATTTAAAAAATTTAAATTAATATTTGCTATATTAATATAATACATAATTCCGGAATTTTTGACAAATTTGATAATATCCCAAAATATCTCCCAATATAATTACCTTAAAGAAATAACTTTTAATATATGGGTAAGAATCCCACCACTCCCACTAACGATTTTATATTTTATATATTTATATATTTTGTTAAATGATAACATCATAACTAAAATATATTTTATATAGGGAAGCTTAGAAAGAAGGACCAAGAGAGAATAATACTTATTAGGAAGGACCGCAAAAGTTGTAATTATTTAGAATGATCAATTATTAAAATATAAATTTAAAAATACTAAAATGTCTTTGATTAAGCTTCCTACATTCTATTTTAAAAGAAATTTGAATTCTATTTTCCACAAAAATTACAATCGCCAAATCATAATTTTTTTAACTTCAACTAACATCTACATAATCATATCATCGTTATATCATTTAATTATTCATATAAACATCAAAACATTTATATCATTAAGTTTTTTCCTGATTTATACAAATTATATAGTTCAAGAAAAAACTTTATCAACCCAAAACAAAAACACATTTCATATTTAATATATTACATCAAGCATTATCACAATGTAGGTTTTGTAACGTTACCTTATGAAATGTTGGGGGCATGCTTCTATGGGTGATCATGTAAGTGGAGTGTGGGTGCTATCTCTTCAACATGTTTAAATATATGGATTAGTTTCTTTCTAGCATATAATTCAGCCTGTCATCCCCTCCTCAACCTCTTCCTCTTCCCCCCCCCCCCAATCTCTTCTTTCTCCTATTCTTCTTTATCTTCCCTCTTCAATCTTCTGTCCTTACTAAATTTCCTTTCTAATGTAGAGTTGGTTTTTTTTTTCTTTTTCCAAAGTAAAGAAGTCGTTAAAATGGTGAAATTAGATTATGCCTATTGAAGTCCTTAAAAAGGAAATACATATTAATTGAGAATCATAATGATAATGGCAAGTGCGAACCAAAGAATAACGGGCAAGTCTTCACTAAGGTTTTGTTTTGCCACATGGGTAGTATCATAATCCCTTGCATCTAGATATTTTGAATTTGGTTTGGTTTGATTTTATTTAACAAATGATTTTGTTTTTCATTTTATGTGGAGAATAATTGATTTTATAGAACATTTAAGATTCCTCTCATAATATTCCATCTATTCCTAATAAAGGCAACCCGAAAGGCATTCTGTAGATTAATATATGTTTTGTTCTTTCTGTCTTTAACTCTATTTCATTTTGACCGTGTCTTTATGCCTTGGGGTCAAATGCAAAATATTTTTAATCCAAGAATTGCAGTACAATGCAACACTTGGGTCGTCTCACTTGAGGAGCTTTTATTGAACTACCTAAATAACCTAATTATCATGCAAATATAATGAAACAAGGGGAAATGAATTTTTTGGATTTTTAAATTAATAACTAAAAGAATATGCAATCTAATTAAACCCTAGACTAATATTTTTCTTTTTGTATTTTCATAAAAATGGAGAATGAGTAAAAGTGAATGGAATGGTATGGAATAGAAAATATGAATAAAGAATGTTCTTGGTAATGAAGAAGTGACAATCCTTGCTCAAAAAGATTATGGGAGTTAATTTTCTCTAAGTCTTAAAAATAAAACCCTAAATGATCGCTCGGGTCTAGTGTTCTTAATTAATAGTTACTCCTGCGAACGCAGCTAGTAACTATCCCTTAAGGCACCATTAGGAACCCCTTAGAGTGCAATTAAAATGAATAAATATAGCTAGCTTCCTTTTGATATGAATGCGATAACACGACACTCTATTAATCCAAGTTAATTATATTATCTAACAATAACACGTAGATAACACAATTTCATTGAATCAATAAGGAAATATATAAATAAATTCAAAGAGCCACAAAAAATCCAATCCAATCACATGAATTCAATCCACAAGATAATCCAAACGGTAATCAAGTCTCAGCAGTATAAAAAGATAATCCTAAAACTCAGGTAATCAAAATATACAAATGAGAAAAGGAATTGAACTAATTAACTCCCCTATGTAGTTCTTGAAGATCAAGCACATCCTCATCACCAAGAGTTGAAAGATCAGCCTCTCGTTGCTTTGAATTAATCACAGCTTAGAATCTAAGCACTCGCCAGAATCTGTAAATTCCTCGCCGGAAAACTCATAGACTTGCCAGAAATCACAACAAAGGTCGAATGGGCTCTGGGTTGATCTTGAGTTCTTCAAACTCGGCTCTCAGCTCTGAAGGTGATGCTATGGTGGTAGTTACAGTCCAGTCTTCTCCTTCTCCGAATCCAAGCTCCGGTGCTCTCCCAAACTAAAGGTTTGGTCTGCCTCAAAAGAGCTCACGACCCAACTCCAATCCCTCCAATGTCCGACGGTGATGGCTGTGGTGAATGGGAGGAGCTCCGACAAGATGAGAACTCAAGCTTGCTGGTTCAAAACTTCTATCTACGGCGCTGTTATATGCTCTGGTTCCAGGCCTCTGTCTTTGTTCTTCAATCTTTGATCTTCAAAAGTATCAGGGCTCTCTAATCGGTGGTGCTTCCCAACGTCAACAGTGTCTTGCCGGCGACAAAGGAAGGGGAAGATGCCGCCGGCGAGAAAGAAGGTCAAGGGGAGAGGGAAGGATAGAAGATAAAGGTCCGTAAGTTCTGCTGTTCGGCGCTGTTCTGGATTTAAACGACTCCCAGCTAGCTCCCTCCTGATGCCTATTGGGTCTCTGTTTTTGGGCTTGGGCCTCCATCTTTTTCTTCCAGCACATTCAAATAATGCTAAAGTGGGCCCTAGTCAAACTGGATTTGTTTCTTTTTGCTCCATCCTGAATATCCTCTCAGCTCACTTTTTTTTTTTCAGTTTTGGGTCAGGTCTGTCCAATTCTCAATATCGGGCCTGACTTCCCTTTCTCCCAACTCCAGAAGCCCAATTCGTCCAGGTACCCAAATGAAAGGTTTTAAACTGTTCTCCAGGAGGGACTAAAGTGAACATTTTTGAAATGTTTTGAGGCTCAACCATAATTCCCTAAAAATATGGGTTCTTTCTGTGATTTTTCTAGGCCCCTTTTCTACACATTTTTGTGATTTCCACAAAATCTTTGGACCTTTTCTGTAATTTTTCCAAATCTTTAAAATATTAATGTGACCTCCAAAATCTTCAGTTTTCTTCCAAACCACCTACAATACAATATTAAACACCATGTAGCATCAAAAGTTCAAGGAACAATTGTACAAAAATAATTAATAAATTTATGACCATTTTACCCCTAATTGCAATTAATTCAAAGCAATTGTCCCTAACTAAAATTAGTGCTTAATAAAGCGATAATGTCCCAGGAATACATTAAAATCCCAAATTAATCATGGAAAATTCATATTAAAATATGGTTCAATCAATTCCCCCACACTTAGACCTTTGTACTCCTGAACAAAGGCAATGAAGTACAAGTTTCTAAATTCAAATCACTAATGCATTTGAAAGATGAGCAATTTCATAATTAGAAAGCAATGGATCAATTAATCAATTTCCTCAAATCAACACTAGTCATAATCAAGTAATGCAAAGAAATTAGCTAACCACACAATCCAAAATTAGAATGATGCACAAGAGATTCTCAAAATATTAGTGTTTAACTCATCTCACCTCATTTGGATAATTTCACTCTAGCTCACTTAGTTAACACCTTACCATAGGCTTGTAACAACTCTAACTTCTCCACCACAAATAGCAATAAATGTAATGAATCAAGAGGACTTAAAAGGCTTTGTAATGATGGATGAAGGCTAGATGGAATGAATTAATTAGAAAAAAAGGAATTGTTGATATGCAAGTCAAAGGTTATGTATAAATTCATAACATCTAAATAACTTGAAAACTCTTGCCAATTCTTTTATAGATTCATGAACAAATGTCTTCTTAGTATTTCCTTTACTTTTCTCTCTCTCTTGTTTTCAATTTTTTTTTAAAACTAAACTTTCTCCTTCTTTTCTTTCTTTCTTCTTCTTCTTCTTCTTTTTTTTTTTTTTTTTTAGAATTACACTCACTCTTTTCTTTTTCAATACCTTCCCCTTTTTTTTTCAAATTTTTTTCCTTTCCTAAACTATACACACACTTTTTTTTTTTCTTTTTCTTTTTCCCTAATACATGGCATTTCAATACGTACAATGTTCAACTTCCTATTGGAAAATCACTTTGAATTTAGAATACCATGAACACTATAAATAAATGACATGCATACAATATAGGAATGGTTCAAAGGGGTAAACAATGATAAATGAATGTAGGTTTGTGTTTGGGTAAAAGAGTTTAGAATTGAACGCCTCTTTCATTTTCATCACACTAATGCAAATATCGCTTCGAGAAAGAGTAGAAACAAGTTCTAGAAGGTGAAAAACTAAGTGAACATCACACATGGAAAGAATTCAATGCCTAATTAAATTTCCAACAAGGTTTTTTTCCAATGCACATTCTAATACAATCAATTGTATAGCTAACTAACCACAATGCATTTACTTAACTATTCCAAGTGCTAACCCTACAAACACAATTAATCAAAACATTGCAATCAATTATAATGATGCTCAACTCTTAAATGCACTAATGATGTAGAAGCTTTCTTTTCTCAAAACAAGTAAACAAAAATCCAATTGTGGGTTCATTTCTCTTCCCATTCACTTGAGAAGCAAAACATGGTTTCAAAGATTTGCCAAAACGTTAGATCACATGAATACTCAAAGAATTTCCCACAAAACACATTTCCAAAGTGGTAAATGCGACCCTTTAGCACTTAGGACACACGTCAAAGCAAGTCATTCTTGAAAAAAATTTTAGTTTAAGGCATTTATCATTTAAAAACAACCAATGGGATTCAAAAATACATTTCCCTCCCCCACACTTAATCAACACATTGTCCTCAATGTGTAAAGCAACTCTAAAGAGAATGCTTCGCAATTAAAATTCTGGGCATAATGGTAATTAAGAAGGGTAGTGGCCACAAATGCAAAGCATACAAAAGGGTTCTTATTATACCTATTAAACTAAGTGATTTCTACCTTTTTCTACTAGTTTGTGTCCCTCCCCCACACTTATCTTCCTCACACAACAATTAAGCTCAAAGAATCATGTGAATCAGGAAGAAAACAAGTAAGGAAAGAGACAACCTGTGTTAGAGTATCTTAAGTCGCTTGAAGGAGAAGTTCTCATCGTCGATGAGAATCATGCATTTGGCATTTGAAACAGCTTTTCCCTCATTGAATTTCCTTGGTGGAGGTGGCTCAGGATCAATCGAAAGAGGTCCAAGGATATAAGGTGGATATTGGTTCCTTTGATGACCTTTCCAAGAATGTGCCTGCAAATGATCCGAGCAAACAGCAGTATCCTATCCAAAAATAGAAACATGGAGAGATTTCAAGTGAAGTAAAGGCATATTAAGTTCCAAACTCTCCAAGTAACTATCACATCCAAGGAAATCAAAGGCACTCCCATCAGTAGGAGTCAAACAAACAGTTAGATTCTCATGTGTTTGCAAAGTGGAAGGTGCGGAATCCAACTTAGTGTTGGGGTACACCACATCATCATTGCAATCATAAGAGATGGAAGGGAAAAGAGTGGAAGAAAGAAGAGAATTTGTCAAATTATTGCCACCTAACACTTTTGAATGTTCAAAAGAATCATCCACTACAAAAAAAACGTGATTTAGTAGCGGTTAAAAATGAGTATTAGTAGCGGTTCCAACCGCTACAAACTAAGTTAGTAGCGGTTATTTAAATCGCTACGAAATCGTACGTTGCAAGCCGTTTTGTAGCGGTTATTTAAAACCGCTACTCAATGAACAATAACCGCTACATATTTTGTAGCGGTTCATTTAAACCGCTAGAATACCCAGAGATATTTGTAGCGGTTATATAACCGCTACAAATATAAAAAATTATATTGAGAGCTAAAAAGAATTTTTTATTTTGTA
Source organism: Inga laurina (assembly GCA_963855925.1). NCBI lineage: Eukaryota > Viridiplantae > Streptophyta > Magnoliopsida > Fabales > Fabaceae > Inga > Inga laurina. Next base: position 36,191,600 of record OY979704.1, read on the forward strand.
GCGGTTAACGAACCGCTACTAATTTTGAATCTCATGAAATTAGTAGCGGTTTTGGAAAACCGCTACAAATTTTGAATTTCATGAAATTAGTAGCGGTTTTCCAAAACCGCTACTAATTTCATAAAATTCAAATTTAGCGCCAACAAATTTAAATTGAGTCGTAAAAAGGCGCGTTATTTAGTAGCGGTTTAATAACCGCTACAAATATTTAAATTTTTTTTTAAAAAAATACAATAATATTTTTCTGTTTTTTCAATATTATATTAAATAATTTATTTTCAATAGTTTAACTATTAATAAATAAAAAGGAAAAATGTAATTGAATAGGATTAGTATAAAATTTATATTAATAATATTATTAAGGATAGGTAGGTAATAAGGAATTATTATGTTTTATAATATAATGTAATTGTGTATGAAAAATAGATGAAAATGAGATACATTTATGATATATCTAGAAAAAAAGATGATTAGAATAAATTTTATAGAAAGGAAAGAAGTATTCTAAAAAAAAATAAAAATCATGTTACCATATTTGATAAAATTATTCCGCTCCTCTACTCATACGAAAGAAGTTGTGAATGAGAGGAAATGAAAGAAAGGTAAGGTGAAAAGAAATTAGGGAGTGTTTGAAATGAGTTGTAGTAAGAGTATTTATAGGGATCCCCGTACTATTTGTAGCGGTTAATGTAGCGGTTATTAATTAGTAGCGGTTATGTATATTTTTGTAGCGGTTTATTATTCATAGTGCTATTTGTAGCGGTCAATGTAGCGGTTATTATTTAGTAGCGGTTATTTATTAATTAGTAGCGGTTAAAAAACCGCTACTAATATTATTTTAATTTTTTTTTAAATTTTTTTTTACATTTTATTTTTAGAATTTTTTTTGCATTTTTTTAAATTTGATCACTCATCGTCGCCATCCCTATAGAAATTTTGTAGAAAAATTATTGTTATTGATGTATTATTAAATTTAAAAAATGTAATTCAAATGACGTGGACTTAAAAAAACTCACCGCAGTAGAGGTAAATTGTCATCGCCTTCAGGGAAGTAGTTTTCAAAATCAGTTGGCTGAAATGACTCACTCTCGTAGACGATGTTATCGCCTTCACCCATGTCGTAAAGGTCTCTTGGCTTTAAATGAACGACCATGTGCCAATCCGTATGCCTCTCGTCCTCGACATAATAAACTTGATGTGCCTCTGAAGCTAGAATATACGGCTCATCATCTTGAGAAATACCAGTATGAATCGGCCGTGAGAAATTGACTGATGTGATCCCTAGGTCGTCAGTTGTCAGTCCCTGAGAAGTAGTGGTATTTGCCCACAAACACTTGAACAGCGTCACGGTGAAACGGCCCTAATAATTAAGCTCGACCACATCAAGAAGCTTGCCATAGTAAGGGACGCCTCCGAACTGCATGTTGGCGTCACTGCTGCTCTCATAACTCCTTGTCCCAAATGTGCCATAAACACCTGAATTCTGTGTTTGCAATCCTTGATCCCGTGAAACCGTGCAAAACTTAAAACCATTGACATTGTATGCTGTAAACCGTTTTGCATGATCAAGAGGGCCGATTGCGAGAGCTCTGAAATCTGGTGAGTGTGGGTTGTGGTCATTTAGTATTCTGCCCGCAAACCAGCTCGGGAATTCTCTGTGGACCCTCCTATCAACTTCTGAGGATGTCTGTGTACGGATCCTGAGTTGACTCTTCACATGACTTCTGAATTCCCTGAATTAATAATGGAAAGGCGTTAGTGAAATGAAAGTGAGAAATGTTACGAAAGATATAGATCGAATAACATGTGAGTGTACAATTCTTACCGTACAAAAGGTTCAACTTGAGTGCAATTAATCAAGACATGTCTATGTGCTTGGAACTTCTCAGTTGCCGTTAGTTTGAAGTTCTCAGTTGCTCCAACTAGTTTACCAACACAAGGGATAAATTCTTCTGATGTCGGCGCAGGTTCCGGACAATCGTCAACACGAGGCGGGCGGTTGAAAGCCGTCTCAAGATCATCAAAATACCTTGAGCAAAAATATAGCACCTCATCCCCTATATAGCCTTCAGCTATAGAACCTTCTGGCCACGCCTTATTCCTCACGTAAGATTTTAATTTCCCAAGGAACCTACGAAGTACATAAGAGAAAATTGATATAAAATGATGAAAAGGACGACCAGCAAACATTAAATACGGACAATAAATGAAAGCACATATTTAAAATAAGTACCTCTCAATCGGATACATCCAACGATATTGTACTGGTCCAGCGAGCTTTGTTTCATGAACGAGGTGGACTGTGAGGTGAACCATCACAGTAAAAAAGGACGGAGGAAAGATCATCTCCAAGTGACAAAGCGTAAGAATGATTTTCGACTGCAACTGATCGAGCTCCTTAACGATCAAAACCTTATAACACAACTTCCGAAAGAAAGAACAAAGTTCCACCAAAACGATGGAAACATCGGGAGGAAGTGTATTCTTTATAGCCAGAGGGAGTAACTGCTGCATAAGAACATGTGAGTCGTGACTCTTCAGGCCAGCAACCTTTCGAGCCTGCAAGTCGACATATCGAGAAATGTTGCTTGAATACCCATCAGGAACTTTTAATTTCTTCAACGTCGCGAGGAACACATCCTTGTTCGGTTTTGTGAGGGTAAACTTTGCCGGTGTAAATCTGTCATGCTCATCTGGCCAAGCGTCTTCACGAACTCCCATGTCGCGTAAATCTTTCCTAGCTTGAAGGTGATCTTTTGTCTTGCCGGGTTCGTTAAGCAGCGTATACAGCACATTGTCGCAAACATTCTTTTCAATGTGCATTACATCAAGACTGTGGCGAAGTAAATTAGATCTCCAATACGGAAGCGTGAAGAAAATACTTATTTTCTTCCACTGCTGAGGCGCCGAAGTCCTGTGCGTCTTTTGGCGAGTTTGTGCTGAATCGTCGCTTTTTCCAAACTCGAAGTCAACATGCTCAAGCTGCTGTAAGATATCTGTACCGGACAAAGTCTGAGGTGGTCCCTTTCTCCCAACTCTAGAAGCCCAATTCGTCCAGGGACCCAAATGAAAGGTTTTAAACTGTTCTCCAGGAGGGACTAAAGTGAACATTTTTGAAATGTTTTGAGGCTCAACCATAATTCCTTAAAAATATGGGTTCTTTCTGTGAGTTTTCTAGGCCCCTTTTCTACACATTTTTGTGATTTCCACAAAATCTTTGGACCTTTTCTGTAATTTTTCCAAATCTTTAAAATATTAATTTGACCTCTAAAATCTTCAATTTTCTTCCAAACCACCTACAATACAATATTAAACACCATGTAGCATCAAAAGTTCAAGGGACAATTGTACAAAAATAATTAATAAATTTATGACCATTTTACCCCTAATTGCAATTAATTCAAAACAACTGTCCCTAACTAAAATTAGTGCTTAATAATGCGATAATGTCCCAGGAAATACATTAAAATCCCAAATTAATCATTGAAAATTCATATAAAAATATGGTTCAATCACTATTCTAAGAGGGGTAACATCTACTAAAAATGTTCTATTTCTTCCTACATTAAAGGTTGAATTTCAGGGTCTAAGGAAAGGTAATAGGCTAACAGTTATATTACTTGTATTACTTATGCTTTATGCATCTACAAAGAAGGCACAAAGGGAACTAGAATAGTTATAAGTTTCAATTAATGGGATTAAATGTCAAACCCCTTTAACATTTTGATATACGTAGAGTAATAAGTGCACAGTTCCATAATGCATATAGAAATAGTGGAAATATACTGACATTTAGTACTTATTTACAATATAGAAAATTTTCTAAAGGGTTAGACATCAATATATAAAAATATATAGAGTGTTCAAAAGAAACTACATTACAAGCTAGATAACTAACAACAGTCTTCACATGTACCGAAACTATACTGACTGATAACCACAGATTTGTTCTTCGAGCCGCTACCTTCAATTGGTATATATGATTTTTGAAAAAAAGAGTGAGAGTCAAAAGAATCTCAGTAGTAACATACAATCAATCATATAATATGCGAAAATTAAATATGTCATGCTCCATATTATGCAACATATTAACAACACAAACAATCATCACGGCATGTATACATGAGTTAAAGGCTCAATCCCCCACTATCCGTACACCTCGGTTGGGATCTTACTCAACAACCAGGTAAAAGTACCTACTCGCACAAATTGCCCTGCTGGCAATACAATGTTCATCAAATATATCACAGAATATGGTATACACAAACATATAAAACATTCACATAATTTATGAAAGGTAGAGTTACTACCTGTCTCCTTTCTCAAATTTCAGTCGTCCTAACTTTGATTTCGGCTCGGAAAATTTCCAATTCCCATCAAAATTTAAGGTAACAAGTAAATGGTTATTACTTGTACCAATATTTCCTTTAAATCATAGTATCTATCACAGTTTCTACAATTTCTGCTCAATACAACTATACTCAATGCAGTTTCACAGTTTTCTAGAAAACTAACAAATTTTCAGTCAACTTTGAAAAATCATAATTAATTCTAGAAAATTAAACATTGACTGATTCCAAAGCCTGAGTGAAGCACTTTAAGTGTAATTTCATGGAAAAATAACCAAGTCTAGTTATTACAACCATAATATTCCCAAAAATTTGTTAAAACCTTGCTATCCCAGATTGTAGTCCAGAAACATGGTCAATCTTTGAAAAATCATAACTTTCAATCTACTGGGTCAAATGGCTTATATTACATATGCAAATAGAAGCCCAGGATGTCCACTTTCACCCTGTAAAATATCAGAAATTTCCGATAAGGTCTGTTCACTGAAATACACGCCACAACAATACTGGTTTCCAGAAACGAATCTGGACAGCAACAACTCCAATCTTCTAAAAATTCTAGAATTATGTATAATCATCCAAAAATCACAACCACATGTATTTCCTCATAATTTTTTGTGTAGAATCCAATGGAATACTCAAAAACATCAAAATCCAACTCCTTCCCCAGATTTTATATAGAACTGAACAGAACCCTTTCCTTAGAATCCAATTTTGCAAATTAAGCTTCAAAACTTATAATCTAACATCATTAAACCTTCTTTAACCCATTTCACATGATTACAAGACCATTAAACTCCATTTTCATGGTGTTAGAAAATCAGGGAAGTAGCTCAACTCCATGAATAATTACTCAAACATCATAATATTCGGCTCAAATCGAAGCTTATGCTTACCTGAGCACAATTCTGCAACTAGTTCTTGATTCCGACAATACCTATCCTGAGTAGATGACACCAAAATCCACCAATAAAAAAAATATAAAATCATAGAATTGAAGCTTCTGATGAGGAGAAGAAGATTTGTGAAGGGGTCTTTGGACGAAAGTTTCGATTTGGTAGCGAAATCGGCGAATTTTCCCTTGAGTATTTACTATTCATCATCTTCTCTCCTCTTTCGATTTTTTTGAATTTTTCTGCAGATTTTTATTGATTTTCTGAGCTGCTGGACGTTTTAATGGATAAGGGAAAGATAAAATTTTAAAATTTCCAAAATTGCCCTTATATCTTATGAATTTTACAGTTTGCTGAAAATTCCAGCAGAATTTTCATCAAACTTTGAAAATTCATATCTTCATTTTGTAGACATGCTATTGAGGTGATTCCAAAGGCTATGAAACCCTTATTGAATCTAGTTTCAAGGAAAAATATAGTCTTTAGCCAACCAAATGCTCAACATTCCCAGAATTTAAGTCTTTGGACGTTGTCCCAGAAAATGGGTAGTTTCACTGGGTAAATTTCAAAAATTCATAACTTGCAGTGTACAAGTCAAAATAATTCATATGACTTATTAAATTAAAGCTTGGAATGTCTACTTTCATTATGGAGAATTTCATAATTTTGGAACATCATTTGGTCATCCAAAACAACATGACAAACTCACTGCCTCAGAAAATTTTCACTAGAAGCATAATCAAATTTTCTCCAAAATTCACCCTTGATTCTACTTATTAAATAAATATATATTGAATCTTTGATGTATGAATTTTGGGATATTACATTAAACATTAAATCTATTTTTGGATATTTCCCTCTCAAAAATTTCCTAATATAGAACTGATTTTTTATTAGACATATATAATGCAGTTGATTTTTAAGCTTTTCTTCATTCTTTCCAAATATTACTATATTTATTTCCTTATAGAGAAAAGAGGGCATTCAAGATATGTGCTTGTGAACAGTGAAAGTGGGCTAGCAAATATATTTATAGATCTTCTACCTTTTGTATTTATTAATATAAAAGAAAATGTTTAAATATATCATTCTTCTTCATACTTGATAAAAACTAATATATTGTCTTATATTAATATATTACAAATGTAAACAATGAAAAATTATACAATTTATATAATAAGCGCCCACGCATTGTGCGGGTTTTGTGCTCGTTATTAATAATAAAGCGTACGTGTTTACGTGTGTGGATTAATGCTATATATACTATGCAACCGATTTTGGTGCACATCAAAGTGATAGGCACCATAAATCCATCAGATTTGGACTATCCTGATCTGGTTTGTCCAGATATATTCTATTCATTATTTAAAAAAAAAAATTATTTTAACAGGTATAAAATAAAAAATGATTATCATTTTCGCAAAAAAATAATAATTTTTTTCATTTCAGAATTGCCAGTAAAAAAAAAGTTAAATCTAAACCGTCATATTAGATCACCCAAACTAAATCCACTATATTATATATGTTATTTTTATTGGCGTTGCTACAGCTGTGAAAGATGCGGAGGCTGAAGATAGCTGAAGGAGGGAAAGATCCGCGCATATTCAGGACCAATAACTTTGTGGGGAGGCAGACATGGGAGTTTCGTGGTGAAGAAGGAATTCAGGAGGAGAGAGATGAAGTTGAAGTTGCTCGTCGTAACTTCACCTCTAATCGCTCACATTTCAGAGCCTTTGGTGACGTCCTTTGGAGATTTCAGGTTCCTTCTCTTCTTAATTTATTTCTTTGAAGTGCATAGTGTTTGTGATAGTGTTTTATGGTGATCTCCTATGTTTCATAAATTTCTGTCGCAATTTTTTTTTTATTATTATAGTATTTTAAGTGCAGTAAAAAAGGTAGGGGAAGACTGAAGAGAAAGCTTAATGAGGTTATTGAGCGAAACCACTGAATTAATAACTTATCCAAAGATTTGGTTTTTCATTGAGCTCAATGCTTTTTTGTTGTCGTTGTTGTATAGCATTTTAAGTGCAAAGTGGGTGTTTGTAATTATTAAACCATTAATGCATGATTTATGTGATGCAGTTTTTTAAGAGAGAAGAAATTCAAACAAACAATACCAAGTGTGAAGATACAGGATGAAGAAGAAATAACACATGAGAAAGTTAACAACACAGTGAAGCTCATTATTTGTGCGCTTTGCAATCTAGCGATGGCCATTGGCCTGCTCAAATGGCCGGACCTCTTTTCTATATTGAACCTTTGGTCAGTCTATTTCCATTTATCTTCACTTCAACTCTTAGTCAAATGTTATATTAATTTCTTACACACACACTCACACATTATAAACAAAAGGCAGTATTTAAATCAGAATGGTGAATGCTTTGCAGGTATTTGTTATGTATGTTACAGGGCATCTTAATGCTGTGTTTCCTAAAGAGTACCAGAAGGAGATCCTACGTTTCTTATACAACCACCAGGTGAAGTTTTAATAACTCATCACGTTCAAAATTTGAACATCTGAACTGATGTAATATATATATATATATATGGATGGAACTGAAGAATGAAGATGGAGGGTGGGGACTACAACTAGAAAGTCATAGCTGCATGTTTTGTACAGCACTCAGCTGCATATGTATTCACATTTTAGGAGAAAATGAAGACAATAATGTTTGTGTTAGAGCTCGAAAATGGATTCTTGATCGTGGTGGTGTCACCTACATACCCTCTTGAGGAAAGGCTTGGCTTTCTGTATGTTTCCTTTTATTGCTCGCTTCGTTGCTTCTTATAAGATGCTCCTCCGATCCTTTAATATAAATATATTTGGAGAGTTAATTTTGATCCTAAATATAAGACATAGTTTCCATATTTGTCAATATTTTTCTAATTTATCCCTATTGATGATCCCTAAATAATAATCAAGGAGGAGAGGGAACGAGGGAATTAAGCCAGATGACTATGATGTTTTAGAAAATATATGTCATATTAACTAACTTAACTAACTTCCTTAATCTAATCAAATTAGTAAATATATCTTATATTTAGGACAAGAGGTAGTACAAATTTTTAAATGAATATGTTTCTTTTTATAAGATACATTTTGGAGATATCTAAATAATGCATTTTTTATTTTTACTCTCAATTAATTACATGTCCTTCTCATCTCTTTTTTCATTCATTCTCTCTCCCACCCACCTTTTCCATAAATAGGTGCTTTTGGAAAATAAGTTGAATTTTATAAATACTACATATTTATTGTCTTTAATAACCAATTTTAACAATCTTCTTATCGACACGTAATTCGGTTATTTGTATCTAATAAAAGGAATGGAGGGAGTAGAATATGAGCCTCCCACATCTAACTAATTAGAAAAAAGGATTGAAAGTATATAATGTCAAGGGAAATCCTATCATATTGGCTTAAACTATTTTGACAGAAAGGCATAGCCCCAATATATAATTATATCTGAAAATCTAATTAACCATATTTTTTTTTTACTTTATTTTCTCAATCGCAATTAACACAGGACGGAATTGAACCCAACTCAATTGTGTTACCTCCATCGTCTATTGATATATGTGTTACTCTTTATATAGATACTTGGTGTGTATGAATGGTCTGGAATCAACCCAATACAACCTGAGTTATGGCTCTTGCGTTCATATCTTCATGGTAAGTCATTTAATTAAAATTAAACCATATATATATAGTATGTACTCTATATATGGTTTTGGCTCTACTTTATCTGATCTCTATATCACATTTTTCAGCTGCGCGCTCTTTTTAATTTGTTTACTCTAATCTTGTACCTTAATTAATCAATGCAGATAAACTGGGGTTCTTTATCCTAACAATCTGCATGCCAATGAGTTTACTTGTATGGCAAAAGGTTTGTGGGTCCAATCACACCACTTATTCTTGAATTGAGACAAGAACTGCATGTCCAACCTTACTATCAAATTAATCGGAACAAAGCTCGCCACCTTTGTGCCAAGGTGACTTATTATTCATCTCCAATTTAATTAGCACAATTATATTCACACATGTACTCCCTTGGGTCCTTTTTATAAGGGTCGGACAACCGAATTACGCAGTTTAAAAAATTAGTTAAAATTAATTAAAAGTAAAAAGTATGTCAGAAAAAAAAAATTTATCCAAGCATGCCCTTATCTTAAGGGGCAAGTAAGGAAAAAAAAATAAAGTGGTAATGAAAGTATGAAAGATAATCCAGTATGAGAAAAAGATATGAGGAGAGATAAAAGAATTAATTATGGGCAAACTTAGTAAAAACACATTAAATGCTCAGACATCAAAGTATGATCTTATAAAAATACAAAAACAATTCAGATTTCAAGCTCTTATAAAATGAACCCGAGTGGGTATATAGTTGATTTTCTATATTGCTATATATGGACCAATATAATGAAAATGAAGATTGCAATGTTTATATATACCGCAAGAGGATCTTCTTTCACACCGACCCTTCATACAAGATCTCATATGGGATGATCTATATTTAGTAATTGAGCCACTACTGACTTGTTGGCCCTTCAACAAGTGGGTTAGAGAAAAGGCCCTTCAAGTAACCACAAAGTACATACGCTAGGAAAATGATAATACTCGATACATAACATCTTCATGTGTGGAGAAGGTATTCATTTCCATATATTCTAATTAACAAATAAACCTCCATCAAAAGAATATTGAAATAATTAACTTGAGATAAGTATTCGCCTTTGCAAGTGCACGGATCATGTCAAGTAATAAAATGATAAGTAAAGTATCATTCCCACGAGGATTTGCTTTAACAATTAAAATCAAACAATAAGCTTAATGCATTCAATCAAGTTGAGCTAAAACAATGTTGTTGGTATAAAAAGAAATTTGTAACATCTGTATTTTAAAACAATGGAAATCAAATGTGTAAAATCAAATATGATATGGAATCTAGGATTATTTACCCCCTTTGTATTTCATAAAAACCTAATGAAGATCCTCTCTTTAAATGTGTTCAATGATTATATGTGTTAGTCTAGGTTCAACAGTATTTGATTCAGCTTTCTCAAGTCAAAACCAAGTTTGTACACTCAATTAATATGCACAATCTCTTGCTGCAATCGAATGAGAATATACATTCAGTATCAACCTACACTAATAATACTAGATTAGTGACTATATCTCTATGTCACTAACAATCTATCCGTTTATCAAGTAAACTTCAAGTCAAGTATGATTTTAACCAAGTTCTTTACCCAGATTTTGTTTTCTCAAGTCAAAACAGAGTGAACAAGACAATCTAATTGCTGGCCAAACATTCAGAAGCTTTATGCATAGGATAAAATCAACACCTATATATCATGCATACATAAAAGAGAGGAAGATCCAAGTATTAATCCATACAAAGGTTCAAAATAATCAAAAAAATGAAGGATTTAGCTGCTCATGTTCAGAAAATGAATACAGAAAAATAGAATAAATAGATCCATATCAGCAAAATAAAGAAGAAAGGGAAAGAAATAAGCAGAACCAAAGAAAATCAGCTTGAATCTCTCCAAATCTTCAATCTCCACTTGATTTCCCTTCATTCCCAAGCCCAGAGAGATGTCCCAACCACCTCCCAGGGTTTTTTTGATTGCCAAATGGAGTTTTTAGCCCTGAATCCCACATTGATAGGCCCTGAAAATCAAAACACATAGCAGCTGTCACGGGCCTTGGCCGCGGCCAAATGATCCTTGGCAGTGGCTAAAAAGTTTTTGTAAGGTGTTTGGCCCCAGCCAATGAAATGGCTTGGCCATGGCCAAGAATGTTGAGGGGGCTTGGTCGTGGCCAAGCTTCTTGAATAGCCTTGGCCGCGGCCAGTGGAAATGCTTGGCCGCAACCAAGCTTCTTGTTGAGGTCTTGGTCGTGGCCAAGTTGCTTGAATTTCAGCTTCGCTCCTGCCAAGGTTTGTTTTTATCCCTTTCTTACTTTTCCATGGTATGGTTGATTAATTAGACTCCATTTCACGTTCTTTTCATTGAATTGTGCTTTCTCTGGCTCTTACTGTGACTGAAATGTGGTCCTATCAACACAAAGAACTCCATAAAAGCCAACAGTTGATAAACATAATAAGATATTCATTCATAATCTCAACATTTATTCTCTTTTTATGCCAAATATGCATCAGACACATTTCCTTCACTTTTGTACTCCCAAATATCCATTATTTCACCAAAATGTGTGAGAAATTAAAAGGGAAATGTACAAATTTGACAAGAATTTCATGAGGTTAACACACCCCCAAACTTGAACTTTTGCTCTTCCTCGAGTAAAACTAGTTGAGTGAATAAGGAGCTAGAATGATTAATCCCGAACTTAGTATTTAAGCATGATGATTTCCTCATTGGTTGCTCAAGATGTAATGTTCAATAGGAAAAACAACAAAATATAAAGGAATGCATGGTTCACAATTTAAAACAAACTTCCAAACATCTTCAAGAATGTGTGTGTGTGAGAAGAGTTGGATCACAACTTTCCTGCAGTTATTAAGATCAAATGCAACACTTCAACATGTATAAAACAACCTCAATATCTGGGCTTTATCTTCCTGCATTCTCCTCTATATTTACTTATAGATCATTCCACACAATTTTAAAATCAATGGGACTTCATGAGCTTGTAATGTGGCCAATGGTTAAACTCATTAGATGAATGGAGAAATGGAGGATTCAAATGTCTTGAGATAAATGACAATATATACTTCCTCTCTTTGTACTACATGAAATTTTCCTTCAAGAAGTTCACATACTCCCCCAAACTTATTTCAAATTGATGTCTTTGTACTTAAACTTTTATTAGACTTGCTTTTCTTAACTAAGGATAACAGCAAGATATAACTCAGGAGTACAGACTGCTTGAGGCAATGCACCACCTCCCTTATACCCATCTTAATAATAACATGCATCTTTTAATCAACAAACCAATCCTTACTACCAATAATCATCACCAAATCATCATTTAACTCAAGATAAGGGTAATTCATGGTTTTTTGGGCTATACAGGTTAAGGCCTGATGTGGGTCTTTGGAAATGAATTATAAAATTCTTTTTAAGGCTCAAATGGTATGCAAATGGGTCTGATGTCATTGGTTGGCTTGAAAGGCACAAACGTATCTAAAAGACTGCCCAAATCATTTTTCAAAAAATATGTGAAACTCCTAATTCATTTCAAGAAATTCTAATGCAAGTTCAAAATTCCTTTAATGAGAAAAGATCATACACATCAATTTACTAGAAAATCTCCTAACAAAAACATTCAAATCATTTCCAACTCTTGTACATAATGTTTATTCTAAAGATTATTTGGAAGTTTTAAAATGAAAACCAAGCATGCATGAATATTTAATATCTTCTTCCTGGAAAACGTAAAATCCAAGCATCCTTTTCTATCCTTGGATCATGCATTCACCTATAGAGATAATTAATCAAATCTTACTCAGCTTTTGAGCCACATTACAAGGCACATAACACATTTTCAAACTTGAAATTCTTATCAAAATGCATATGGACATTCAAACACACCCCCAAACTTAAAATAGACAATGTCCTCACTGTCACCATAGAAAAATTAAGGGGTGCAGCTAGGTACAAAGGGTATACATATCACCTGTAATTGAACAGATAAAATAGCTATCCACAGAAAGGACAAGGATAGGGATATGTGTGATGAACAATAAAAGTTTAAACCTAGATATAGTCAGTAGCAAGAGAAAAAACAAAAACTATCCAATTAAAAACGAGTGCCGGAACAGAAGGTATAGTGCGAACAGACACCAAAACAACATAACATAACAAGAAACAAAAGTAAAATAATAAAAGAGTTGTGAAAATGCTATACTAGAAAGAAACAAGTTTCAACAAAAATAGATGGTCTACAGCAAAAACAACACCCTACTCATCTCCACCATCATCACTAACATCCTCATCATTATCATCATTCACATCACTGTCATGGGAACTCCCGAAACATGTGTAGCAAGTAACTCTTCTAGTTGGGTCAGTCAGGCTCTATGATCTTGCAGATGGGAGAGGCAGTGTACTACATTAGCTTCAATATGCTAAACGGCGAATAAAATCAAATCTAAGGTCAAGGCAAGCCGAGAGGAGGACATGGCACCAGAGGTTTGACCAAGGTCAGGGTAAGACTAAGAGGGTTCACTGAGAATATCATAGGCTGGATCATCAGAGGGAGGCTGGTTACCTGGCTCTTGTTGAGCCACCTTGGGTTTAATGCTTTTGTATTGGAACGTCTGGATTGGTTTGAAGAAGACATCAATGGCGATAGCTAGAACCCCTAAGAAGTGCAAAAGGCAGAGTGTGGGAACATAAAGCCACAGGTATGATCATAAATGTGATCCTTCAAGGATTTGTAAATCAAATGCCCAATGTCAAATGCCCAATCAAGAGAAAGATAAGGAGAGCTTGATATCTAGTGAGGTAGTTCCGGTTGGAGAAGGGCCAAAAGTAATCCTTGCCAAAATGCAACCAAATATGAGCCTCCACTGAAAGTGAGTACGGTGCATCTATTTTTGAATGCCAGCGGGGCTCTTCCAAGAGACCGCTCCTTCGTAATCCAATAGCTGAGAAATGTCATCTTCGGGTATTTTATCTTCATTGTCTAGATAGTGTTTATATTTGCATTCCTCAACTTCTGGTAGAGATGAAAATTGTCAAAAGTTGTCTGGAGTAAAGTCAATGGGGACTCCTCGAACTGGAAACTTCCAGATGCTTAAAGGTAAGCTTGTGTATAGAACTCCTAGACTATTTGGAGATTGCCTTCTGCCTTGGGTTTCATGAGCTTATTCAAATGATAGGTCTTGGTGGCAATATCATAGAAGTCATGGGAGACTGTGTAAGGGAATTCGCGCTCTTGTAAAAGAGGCTGCTTTACTATCTTCGACTTAGCCTCCACAACGGATTTGGCACTAAGTTTATCAGCAGTGCGTTTGACCGGCATGTTAGCTGTATACAGATAGCCAAAAGAATAGTCCACAAACTCAGACAAACAGGACTCTACCAGACACTAAAGATAGAAAAGAAAGACTACAAAAAAATGAGAAATAAAACTTCTAAAACTAAGAAAAATGCAAGCTAAAGGCAAAAGAAATGTCCCCCAAACTTATGGTCTAGCTAATACCAACTCAACAATCAAAATTCCAACCTAAAACTTATCCTCACTACCTGTAAAACCTATTGATGTATCTAATGAGACTATTTCATAGCAAAAGATTAAGGCATTGAAAATTAGAGTTGTTGAATGAAAGCCAAAAATGTGAACCAAGGGTCAATACAAAATAAAGCAAAACTTTGATTTTCAAGCATCAGGCATTTTAAACAAAGCATGACAAATTAGATTTCAATACCCTACAGGAATGCAGAACAAATCAGGCATTCAAAAGTTCATGATTTTCAAGAGATGACAGCTCATTTGCTCGAGCAAAAATAAATGCAATGTCATCCCTAACACAATCAGATTGTAAGGGAACTAATCACGGAAGAGAAATCTTAACTCCATAGGATTACATATCAAACCTAGCCCTTAATTGTCATTCCTAGCCCAAAATCTTAACTCCATAGTTCAAACCTAGCCCCTAAATTCCCTTGAATATGGCTTCTCAAGACTACTCATAATGAACATTAACAGAATGAAGAGGAGAGTAAGTTACCTCTGAAATTTGAAGGAAGAACTTTAGAGAGGGCAAACTTTACAAAAATCACAATGAGAGTCGAAGATCTTATACCTCCGAGTCTCAGATCTAAGGTGTAGGATTGTGAGAGAAAAAAGAAATGAGGGAAAGTAGAATGGAGAAAAAGGAGTGAGGGTTAGAGTGTGAGAGAGAACAAGAGCAAAAAAACAGCGGAGGAGGACTGGTGCAAGGTTGTGGCACTGAGGGAGAGAAGAGAGAACAAAAAAGAACTAAGGCGTCAAGGTTTAAATTATGTGTTGTCAAGTTTTGGCCAGAGCCAAGGGAAGTTTGGCCACGGGCCAAAACCTTCTGGACCTTTATTGGCCATGGCCAAAATTGGCTTGGTTGTGTCCCAAAACATTCTGATCCTTTCTTGGCTACAGCCAAAATTGTCTTGGCCGAGGCCTAAAACTTTCTGTGCCCCCTTTGGCTGCAACCAAAATTCCTTTGGCTGTGGCCCAACACTTTTTGAGTTGGATTGGCCATAGCCTAACATTGGTTGACCGTAGCCTAAAAATTTTTGGACCAACTTGGCCACGGCCAACATCTTTTTGTGGCCTTTTTTTATTTAGACCCAGAACTGACCACTTTGTTTCAGATATCATATTAAAATACAAATGTACAGACTTTCAATTTGTAAACTTTCAAGATATTAAACTGATTAATTATAACATAAGCCCATCCGTTTTTCAAATCAATGTATCGTGTATCACAAAGAATCATGAAAATACATTTATGAATACAGGGTAAAGGCATGAAGAACTTCCCTGGAATTTCTCTTTCAACTTTGATGTTCTTGTGTTGCACGTTTCTTTCGGACCAATCATGCTCCGTTCCTCTCATTTGGGGTTTCATCTTTCACCTACACAAAATACAAGATCAAACATAAATCCACAAAAACACACGAGAATCAAATGAACTAAAGAAACTGAGTTAAGAACTTGGGTTGCCTCCCAAGAAGCGCTTAATTTATAGTCTTTAGCTTGACTCTTCCTGTTGATCAATCATCATTTGTTAAATAGATTGTGGATATCAACCGATCCACATCTCTTCCTGAGTAATGCTTTAATCATTGACCATTCACCTTGAATCGTTCTCCTTTTTCATTCTCAAGCTCCACCACACCAAAATTTGAGGCTTGTATCACTGTTAATGGACCAGACTATCACTGGAAATAATCTCAGCTTTGAGTTGTAAAGCAAAACCTGTTGACTCTATGCAAAATGCTTAGGGGCTATATTGCTATGATGATTTCTTTTAGTCCTCTCCTTATAAATCCCGGCATAAGCATGGAGGCAGAATTCATCTAATTCATTCAACTGCAGTAGCCTCTTCTCTTTTACAGCTTGAGGATTAAAGTTGAGCTTTTTTATGGCCCAATAAGCTCCGTGCTCCAATTCAACGGGTAAGTGGCAAGATTTGCCAAACACTAGGCAATATAGGGACATACCAATTGGTGTTTTGTATGCCGTTCGGTAAGCCCATAAAGCATCATCCAACTTGGAAGACCAATCCTTCCGAGTGATATTAACTATTTTCTTGAGGATATTCTTGATCTACTAGTTAGAAATCTTTACCTGGCCATTAGTGTAAGGATGGCATGGTAGGGCTACCTTGTGTGTGACACCATACTTCTTTATTAGACCTGAAATTACTGATTAAAGAAATGTGAACCTCCATTACTGATAATTGCTCGAGGTGTCCCAAATCTGGTGAAAATGTGTTTCTTCAGGAACTTCAACACTGTTTTAGCATTATTGGTGGCACATGCTGTGGCTTCAACCCATTTGGATACATAATCGACCCCGACTAAGATGTATTCATTACTGAATGGCTTAGGGAAGGGGCCCATGAAATCAATTCCCTAAACGTCAAAGAGTTCCACTTCCAGCATGTTGTTCAAAAGCATCTCATTCTTCCTCGATATGTTCCCCACTCACTGACATCGATCACACTGCATAACAAAGGCATATGCATCCTTGAAGAGAGAGGGCCAATAAAACCCACTTTGAATGACCTTTGCAGCAGTTTTTTCTCCTCCAAAGTGACCTCCATACTCAGAAGAGTGACAACCCTGTAAGATATTCTCTTGTTCATTCTCCAGGACACATCTTCGAATGAGTGGGTCGGGGCATCTTTTAAACAAGTAAGGTTCATCCCAAAAGTATTTATTAACTTCATGTAAGAATTTATGCCTTTGGATAAAACTCCACAAACCAAGTAATTGACCAAGTCAGCATACCATGGTGTAGTTGAATTTTCTATATAAAAAAGTTGTTTATCAAGGAATGACTCTTGGATCATATCAGATTCATCAAATTGAAGCTCAGTATTCAACCTCAAAAGATGGTTTGCTACTTGATTTTTAGTGCCTTTTCTATCAATGATGTTCAAATCAAACTCTTGAAGTAAAAGTACCCAGCGTATTAATCTTGCTTTAGACTCTTTCTTAGTGAGTAGGTACTTCAAAGTAGAATGGTCAGTGTAAATGATGGCCTTTGTGCCTACAATGTCAGGTTGAAACTTCTCACAAGAATATACGATAGCAAGTAACTCTTTCTCTGTAGTTGTATAGTTAAGTTGAGCTCCATCAAGAGTCTTGCTTGCATAGTAAATATGATGGAATAATTTCTCTGCCTTTTACCCAAGAATAGCCCCTAGAACATAATCACTGGCATCAACCATGATAATGAAAGGCCTACCCTAATCTAGAGCCACCAATATGGGAGCTGAGATGAGATGTTTCTTCAATTCCTCAAAAGCCTGCAGACATTCATCATCAAATTTGAACTCCACATCCTTTTCCAAAAGCTTGGAGAGTGGCTTAGCAATCTTGGAGAAGTCTTTGATAAATTGCCGATAAAACCCTGAGTGACTAAGAAAGCTTCGAATACCCCTCACATTAGTAGGTGGTGGAAATTGCTTAATAATAAAAATTTTTGCTCTATCTACCTCCAAACCTTTCTTGGATATCATGTGGCCAAGCACAATGCCTTCTTGTACTATGAAGTGACATTTCTCCTAATTTAGAATCAGATTGGTTTCTTCGCATCTTGTAAGCACCAAATCTAAATTATCAAAACATGCACTACTACAAAAGAGGGATGTAAGGGCACTTATTTTAACAAATACTATGGCATTTAAAAAATACCAAAGCTTTCAATGCCATTAAAAATACCTATGACGCTTTTTGAATTTATAGAAATGCCATAGATTAGTTTTCAAAATTAAATTAATAAATAAACACTTATGACGCTTGTAGTAAAAGCGCCAAAGGATGAATGAGATCTCCTTTGGCGCTTCTTTAACAAGTGCCAAAGGAGGCAAACCTCCTTTGGCACTTGGTCATAAAGCGCCAAAGGAGGTCTCCTTTGGCACTTTATGATCAAGCGCTAAAGGAGGTAGGCACTTGTTAAAGAAGTGCCAAAGGAGGGTGTCCTCCTTTTTTTTTAATAATTTTTTAATTATTTTATTTTATTTTTGATAAAATAGATAAATTAGGACCAAATGAGGAGAGGTTTTTTTTATATAATTTTTTTAATTATTTTCTTTTCTTGATAAAACAAGCAAATTACAATACGATGGTAAAAAATGCAAAACATTAACTACAATGATTTGTAGTACAATAAAATCACTACAATATTATTATATTTGCAAGCTTAAAAATTAAAAAACTAACAATTTATAGGAAGTTTTAGCAGACAAAGTTGAAACTTCAAATCAATACCTGAAAAATTAAAAATATGAGCAAATATATAAGAGTCATTACAGATTTTAACCAAAAAGAAAAACAAATATGGACCAAATGTTTAAAAAACAACGCTTACAAGCTAGGGATCTCCTACTTCTACTTGCTGCCATCAAAGAGAGGAAGGAGTGGGGATAACGAATAAGAAAAGCTGGTAGACCAATGAAGTGGGAGGGTAATGGATCGAAGTTATGGAAAATGACAAGCAGTAGAGTGATAATGGCGGGATGACAATGGCAGGATGTTTAAATTTTGTAAATAGGGGAAGCTTTGGCGCTTCATAAAAGAGTGCCATTGCTTCCCATTTTCAAAATAAAATTAAAAAAAAATGGAAGCTTTGGCGCTTCCTAAAGAAGCGCCAAAGCTTCTATTGTGTTTTTTATTTTTTATTTTTTTAATATGAAGTTTGGGCACTGTGTTTATGTAATTGGTTGGTTTAACTATATTTTATGTGTTGATTCTTTCCCTAACAATGGTCAAGTATATAATTAAATATCTTACATGAAATGGCTTCTTTATGTAGCAACTGCTTTTGGAATGTGGCATTTTTTTTAAAAAAAATTCTTTTGGAATGTAATTAAATTTCCCCCATTACAATATTTTTTTTTAGTTTTTTCATTTGGAATGTGACATTTTTTTAAAAAAATACATATGAAGCTTTGGCATTTCCTAAAGCTTCCCTTTTTTTTAGTTTTTTCTTTTGGAATGTGGCCTTTTTTAAAAAAAATTGATGAACTTCATGGAGCTCACTCAGTTTTATGCTTCATTATAAGTGCAAATTAATACTAGTGACAATAATATATTCAAGCATATAATATTGGATCTATAGAAAGAAATAGCAAAAAGTATGGCAAACATATCATATAGCGTTACATTGATTGTAACTATTAAACCTTTACCAATAATAAATGTTATGACCAAAATTTAAAAAAAAAACTTAATTTAATTTTTTTAAAAAAGCATAATGTAAATACAATAGGCATATTACAATAGTCAGAAAGAAATTAAACTTCGTTTGTCAAACATATGTGTAAGCCTGTAGGAAGATTAAAAAGAAAGAAGAAATAATATATTAAACTTCATATTATATATATATATATTAAAAAATATAGGATGCTTCGGCGCTTCCTTAGCTTCCTATTATATTTTTCTTTTCATGTTTTTGAAAAATATAAGAAGCTTTGGCGCTTCCACATAAAGCGCCAAAGCTTCTTATTGTTTCTTTTTAAACAAATATTGATGATATTGTTTGGCGTTTATTCAGGAAAACGTCATACAAGGTTAACGTCTACTATGACGTTTATAATTGTAAGCGCCAAAGCTTCAAAATTATAATTACCTTTGGCGCTTTTTTAAAAAAGTGCCACAAGAGTTGCGCCACTAAACCCATTTTTTGTAGTAGTGATGATTAAGAGGACGGGCCAAAAATAGAGAAATCATCCATGAATACTTCGATGGTTTTCTCTATCATATCAGTAAAAATAGACATCATGGAGTGTTGGAGTGTTGCAGGAGCATTGCAGAGTCCAAATGGCATTCTCCTAAAAGCAAATGTGCCATAAGAACATTTGAAGGTAGTTTTCTCCTGATCCTCCGAGACTATAGCAATCTGGTTGTACCCTGAATACCCGCCTAGAAAATAGAAGAATTCATGTCCTGCTAGCTTGTCAAGCATCTTATCAATGAATGACAGCGGAAAATGATCCTTGTGGCAGAATTTAGCTTTCGGTGGTCCATACAAACTCGCCACCCAATTACCATACGAGTAGGGACCAACTCATTTTGGGTGTTAGCCACTACAGTCATGCCACCCTTCTTAGGCATACATTGAACTGGGCTCACCCATGAGCTGTCAGATATAGGATACACAATACCAGCTGAAAGCCATTTGAGAATTTTTTTTTCACTACTTCTTTCATTACTAGATTTAGACACCTTTGATGTTCAATAGAGATTTTATGATCATCCTCTAAAAGAATTTTATACATGCAAATAAAAGGGCTTATTCCCTTGATGTCAGCAATAGTCCACCCAATAGCACACTTGTGCTCTCTCAACACTATTAATAATTTCTCCTCTTGCAAATCAGAAAGGATGGAAGATATAATTACCGGTAGAGTGTTAAAGCTCCTAAGATAAGCATACTTGAGATGAGAGGGCAATGGCTTCAATTCCAATACCGGAGGAGCTTCAATAGAGGGCTTTAAAGGAGTACTCAAGGCATCAGATACCTCAAGTGGTTCAAAATACCTCAATCTTGAGTAAGAAAATGATTCCATGCTAAAGAGTTCTTTAATAACATCTTCCTTAAATTCTTCAATGCTCTTCTCACTTCTCAAAAAGGCCTCTAAAGGATCTTTGGTCATAGGGGCCAATGATTCTTAAGGAACAATTGAGTCTAAAATGTCAACAAAGGAGCATTAGGCCGAATCATCATGAAATGTTAGAGCTTTGGGCATGTTGAATATAACCTTCTCATTATTTACCCTCAAAGTAATTTGACCTTTTTCAACATCAATGAGAGTTCTTGTAGTGGCTAAGAAAGGACGACCAAGGATAAGAGGAATTTTCCAATCCACTTTACAATCAAAGACAACAAAATTTGCAAGAAAAATAAATTTGTCCACTTTGACTAGGACATCGTCAATGATTCCTCTAGGCTTAGAAATACTGCGATCTGCAAAGACGAGAGTCACTGTGGCAGGCCTTGGCTGCCCCAAACCCAATTGATTAAACACTGTAAGAGGCATCAGATTAATGCTTGCTCCCAAGTCACAAAGAGCTTTGCCATTAAAGTTGGTCCCGATGTTACAGGGGATATAGAAACTCCCTGGATCTTTAAGCTTAGTAGGCAACTTCCTTTGGATAACTGCACTGCATTCTTCAGTCAATGCAATGGTTTCAAACTCATTGAATCACCGCTTCTTTGATAAAACATCTTTCAAGAACTTAGCATACTTGGGCATGCTTTCCAACGCTTCAGCAAAAGGAATATTGACATGAAGTTGCTTAAACATATTCACAAACTTCTTAAATTGAGCATCCTCCTCTTTCTTCTTAAACCTTTGAGGAAAAGGTAATGGTGGCATGAAATTTGTGGTAGTTGGCTTTCTCTCCTCATTTTTCTTTTGTTTCACCTTCTTATTTTTACTGCCATCATCATTGTTCTTCTCAGCTTGCTTTCCTTTCCTTGCTTCATCTTCTCCTACTGCACTTTTTGGATCTGTAGTTTCTGCATCATTGTCTTCAATAATTTCTAGATCAAGTGGTCTTGAATTGGGCTCACTTGAATTAGACACGCCAGGTAGCACCTTACCACACTACTACAGAATTGAGATATAACCACCCCCAAGGACGTTGTTCGCTACCGCAAGTGCACGGATCGCGTCAAGTAATAC
This sequence comes from Inga laurina, assembly GCA_963855925.1. Taxonomy (NCBI): domain Eukaryota; kingdom Viridiplantae; phylum Streptophyta; class Magnoliopsida; order Fabales; family Fabaceae; genus Inga; species Inga laurina. The sequence goes on from OY979704.1 coordinate 36,213,713, forward strand.
AGTGATAAGTGAGATCGTTCCCTCAAGGATTTGAATAACAAATAGTCAAACAATGGCCTGATGTATTCGATTAAGTTGATTCCTACAAAATATGTTGGGTTTAAGAAAAACAGATCTATAAATTGAAATGACAGCAACTAAGGGAAAATTCTGACAGAGTATGCTTTTTTGAGAAATTAATCAAGTGGATTGAATCTAGGATTGCTCTCTCCTTTTTTATATCATGAACTCAATCTACTTCCTCTTCGATATTACTGTTTATGGGTTGTATATGTGTCAGTCTGAGGTTCAACATTCATTGGTTAAGCTCTCTCAAGTCATAACCAAGTTTATATTTTCCAATTAGATGCACAATCTCTTGCTACACTTAGAGGAAAATAATCATTAAGCAACCTCCTCACCTTGACAATGCTAGGTTAATAACTATGTCTCCATGTCATTAACAAACCCTCCATTTAATCCTCTAAACTTTAGGTCTAGCATAACTCTACCCACGTTCTTCAATTAGATTAACTCTCTCAAGCTTAATCTAGTTGAACATGTTATTCATAGTGCTAGCAATTCATGAATGTCAGTGAAAACAGAGAAGAGTTAACACATATAAACCATTAGTTCAAGAAGAGGAAAAAGAGTTCGAGTTCAATCTATACAAAAGTGTTGAACAATCCTAGAATAAGAGAATCTAGCTACTCATGTTCAATAGCTGATTACAAATAACAAGAATTAAAGAAGTCATAACAGAATCACAGTGGAGAAGGGATGGAATACAGAAGTATCAGAAATCTGAAAATGAAATCTCTTCTGATCCTCAAGCCCACTTGATTCTCCTTGCTTCCAGCAATTTCCAGCTCTTAGAACCTCCTTAGCCTCCTTTTTCGTTCTTTCCAAAAGAGGGAACCCTCTCTCAAAACCCTGGGTTTGCCTTTTATATCATCTCAGCTGTCAAAACGCAAATGTTCATTTTCGGGGTTGGGCCGCGGCCCACAACTTTCTGTGCTAGTGTGGGCATCATGGGCCGCGGCCCAAGATGTGGTGGGCCGCGGCCCAGCACTTTCTGGGCTTCTTTTGTTCTGTTCTGGTCTTCCAGCTGGTCTTTCATTCACTGGTTGTCAGCTTCAACTTCCTTCCTCTCTTTTTCACTGCCTGCAGCTTCCTCTGGGTTAGCCCTGACTTAATCTGTACCAGTTCACACAAAGGACTTTCACACAAGGTTAGACATTCATAGCAATTAGGGAGTGATGACCTTCACAATTTCATTTTGCTGTGCATAGCATGAGAGAAACACAATTCATCACTTTAATCCTTTCTAATGCCTACTTATGCATCCAAAGTGAAGTGAAACAGTATGAAATATGAAATTCTAGTAAGAATTTCCTGAAGTTAACACACCCCCAAACTTGAACTTTTGCTCGTCCTCGAGTAAACTCGCATCTCCACCAGCCTAATGCTCATGCATGACCCTCTTCTCTTAAGCTACTCTTGCCACCACATATACATGCCTGCTTGGTTCATAAAAGAGAGCTAATTCCCTAGTCATTTTCAACTAAGTGTATGTTCAACAAGAGTTGCCCAACACTCATCCTTCATTCATCAAGACCAGGAAAAATATTTAAGCATGTATGATTCGGAATCATTATCTAGACCTAATCCATTGCATTCTCCTTCCTTTTACTTGGATTCAATTCACACGCTTTCAGTGTCCCAGGAACTTTAAGGCTGCATGGAATTGTTCATTGTTGACGCTTTAAGCTAACACAGAGTTCAGTTTTAGGTAATGTAAAGGGAATAGGGTACAGCTCAATCAACCACAGTTATGTGCACAAGAGAACACTCACTGCTATGTGTTTAATCCTCACACTTAGGGTTAATTTCGCTCAGTACCACTTATAGCAGGTCCTGCCATAGGCTTGTAGAAATTCTACTCTCTCCACCACTTGTACACCTAGATTTATGAATCAAGGGGGCTTTTACTAGGGTTGTAATGTTGGAAATAGTCTAGTGGGAATGACTAATGGAATCAGTGCCATGCATGATGAAGCGTATATAATGACATCTCTCTTCTTCTTCTCTTTTTCTTTTCTTTTATTTTCTTTTTCTCTTTTTTTTTTACATGTACATATTGTTTTTCTTTTACTCCTTCCTTCTTTTCTTTTGTAACTTGCGTAACTAAGCACTTATTGAAACATATAATAGATCAAATGCTAACTCACTGCTTTTCTAAGTATCATTCAATTTCAGAGCAACAGCATGCATGACTTGTGAGGTGTCAGATTTTTTGAAGAAAGAAAAGGTGAATGGCTCAAAGGGGTTGATCAAAGGGTGAATGTGAAAGGTTTGTGTTTAGGTTCATGGGTTTAGAAATGAATGCCCCTATCATTTTCACTAATCCACATGCATATGTGATTTTGAAAAAGAATTTAAACAAGTTCTAGAGGTACACTGGCATAAATGGTACAAACACTCTAATGAATAAAATTCAGGCTCAAAACCCTTCCAACAGAGGTTTCTCCTCTCTTGCACACAAACCCCATGGTTAATTCAACCTTAATTATTTCGAATACATTAACTTAACTGATCTATATGCTAACACTATGCGCCATAACCACAGCCACTTCCATACAATTTACTCAAAAACATACAGTTCCGTGAAAAGAAAAAGAAAATGCTTAAGAAGTGTGTGAACCGCTCATCTCTTCCCAGGAATTCAATTACAATTTCAAAGGTCTTGCCATGAAAAAATTCATACATGTCATGTGTAAACTGAGAACCAAGCAGTCATGAATATCCAGTATTTGACTCAACTCAGCCATCCAATACAATTCCCAGACATTTAGCTCAAAGAAATGGCGTAAAGCAAGTTTAAACAAATGCATGCAAATATTATCAGCACCCCCAAACTTGAGGGAGACAGTGTCCCCACTGTCATAAGACACATTGTGTCACAGATAGCACCTACAAAGAAACGAGCATACAACCAGCCATAGGTATAACAGTGAACACCAGAGATATTTAAACCATATTATCCAATAACATTTGAAACCACTGATGTCAAGCAATGAAAGATCAACTATAACCACAGTACTGAAACAAAGTCTGAAACATATCCAGAGAAAATGAAAAACAACAGTAAAAATGGTCAACAAAACTAAGGCTAGTCCTGGCCATCACCATCACTGGCGGCTGCATCAGTGCTGTCCCCCTCAACATCGTCATCCCCACTGGCAGCACCAACCTCCGCGCCGTCATCATCGTCACCGGCTTGATCGGCAGCAGGCACATGAGCAGCAAATAACTCCTCTAGCCTGGTCAGGCGAACACCGTGATCTTGTAGATAAGCGAGGCACTAAGCAGCAGTGGCTTCTGTGCACTGAATAGCCGCAAAGATCACGTCCAGAGTGACGGTAGGCTCAGAGGAGGCAGGGGCATCTGATGGTTCGCCCTGCTCCTGAGGGAATGGAATGTCAGGAGGCGGATGAGAGGGTCCTCCCTGCTGAAAGTAGGGGTTGGTCGCTGTATGCTGGGAGGCTAGAACTTGCTCGTCTGGTCGTGGCTTGATGCTCAAGTAGTTGAATTTTTTAAGAGGCTTGAACATAACATCGGAAACCACCGCGGCTACACCCACCGAAGTGCAGAAAGAGGAAATGAGGTACGGCAGTATCAGACCAACTGAATGATCTCGGGCATGGTCGCGAAGAGTCTGATAAATCAAGGCGCCAAGATCAACAGGCTCCTTCTTCATAAGCAGGTAGATAAGGAGAGCCTGATCTCTAGAGAGGCGACTCCTCTGCGACGACGGCCAGAAGTAGTCCTTGCCGAAATGCAGCCACACCCGAGCCTCCACTGATAACTGAGCCCGAGGTAAATGTTTCTGTGCCCCTCCGCGAGTCTGCCACGCTACTTGGTGGTTGTACACTAGCAACTGTGAAATCTCATCATCAGGGATATCATCCTCACTATCCACTAATTGCTTGTACCTGCACTCCTCAACAGCGGGAAGTACTGTAAACTGCTGAAAGCTCTCAAGAGTAAAGTCCACTTCGACTCCGCGCAGAGAAAATCGCCAAATGGGGTGTACACAGGCTTTGGCGTAGAAATCCTGGACAAGCTGGAGGTTCCCGTCACCTTTAGGATCCATAAGCCTCTGCAGGTGATATGTACGTGTGGCGAGATAGTAAAACTCATACGAGGCGCTGAACGGGAATTCTCGTTCCTGCAGCAAAGGTCGGGTGACAATCTTGGTCTTGGCCTCAGCAACTGCCCTAGGACCGGAGCGATCAGCAACACGCTTGGCTGGCATAGTAGCTACGAGAGAAGACAGGGGACAGCGAAAACCAATGAAGACTCAAACAGGCACTAAACATGGGCACCAGAATCAGATAATGCAATGATGACCCCCCCAAACCTATGACCTAAGAGTCGCAAATCTGTTCAATAAGATTCCAAACCTCAACCTAGTCATCACTACCTCATACATCACTTAATCAACTCAGCAGAAGGCTTAAGGTCACGATAATGTCAAGAAATTGTCATCGCACATTTATTTCAAAACAAGTAGCACAATGTGACTAGCACAAAACAGGATCAATAACAATTGATAGTGTATGTTCATTGAGGCAATTTGCATGTTGTGAAGGTTAAGCAAAACAAGGTTTTCAAAAACACAAAATGCACCTCCAGGTTCACATGATCATGCAAACAGGAAAAACTGCACACTGGTTGACCTTGATCACAGGTTAGAAGTTTCACAACTTAGGCAAAATGTGCACATTGGAAGCATGTTGTGTGATGTGACCATATGAAACACAATTCGCACATACCAGACACGCACAATTCCATTTATAAAATCAACAGAAGAAGTTTAATGCATGCATCACAGACTTGCCCAATAAGAGAACATACACAACCTTGCACAATATGTCAATTTTTGAAATGGATTATGACACCTTTGAAGTATAATGAAAACATGATATCCCTAACCAGAGAATTCAAGTCCAGCCACAACCCAGGGTATACCAGAACAGATCAATATATTTACACATCCTGGAATCAACAATTAAAGCATCTCTGGTACGAATCATGATAAACAAGGTGAGTTAAAACAGTTAACAAGCAGGCCACAGGTACAGAGTGTCTATGTCTCAAAACAGGGCACTGGCACATTAGGGAATTCAGAACGAATTGAAGGCCTATTTGCTATTCTTATGACAAAAGAATGCACTAAATCCTATACATTGCCCTTGAAACCAATCAATTACAACAGAATTGCGACTGTCATGCCTAAATTCCCAAATGAAAACCGACCTAACTACCCCCAAATGCGAGGAACAGAGCGAGATTTAGACTTCTTACCTCAAATGTAGAAAGACTTGCGAGATTAGAGGAGAAATCAAAGGGGAACGATCCTCGTGTAGCGCTCTAGGTCGTTGTTCACAGTAGTGAAGAACAGAGATTGAGAGAAGAGCAACAGTAGCCTCTCGCGTATCAGCAGACGGAGGGGAAGGTGAAAACGAAGAGGGGAAGAAGAAGAAGCAAGGGAAGAAGAAGAAATTGAAGGGAGGGGAACGCGGGAAAGGGGTCGAGTATGAGGGAGGAGGGATTTGGGGTTGGGGCGGCTGCTGAGAGAAGAGACTAGGAGAGGAATAAACGCGTAGCAGGGTTTTTAAAAACCCTGCTGTCGCGTCTGGGCCGCGGCCCAGAACCTTCTGTTCTCAGGGGAAATCTTGGGGCCGCGGCACACAAACCATAACTTTCTGAGCTCTCACTGGGATCCTTGGGCCGCGGCCCATGAGTCTGTGGGCCGTGGTCCAGAACTTTCTGGGCAGCAGTATTCTCCTTGGGCCGCGGCCCAGAACATTCTGAGCTGCAGTGTTGTCCTTGGGCCGCGGCCCAGAACTTTCTGACCACAGACAGCCAGTTCTGGGCATTTCTAAGCCTATCCGTTTCCACACATGCATATAATCCACTATAATCATCATTGACACACAGCATACAAACTATTGGCTATTCCATTAAGAGTATCAGAGCTATGCCATACTTTCACAAGATGACTTTCACAATCAACACCCCTAAACCACACATTCCTATGATTAAAATTTCCTCTTAAAGCAGGATTTTCTATGTGTGATCTACCATGTGCCAAATTTAAGCCAAAAATCATGCATAGTGCTTCTCTAACAGTCAATGCAAGTCTCATATCATATCCCAGGCACCAGAACACACAAGCATGCATAAGAGTTTAAGAACTTCCCTGGAATATGCCTGTCCTATCAAGATGCCACCTCTTTTTCCTAGCAATCTTCTCGTTCTCAACAACCTTCAGTTTGACCTCCCTTTCTTCCTACACAAAGTAAAAGACCAAACGTAAACCTACTAACATATGCTAAAGTCAAAGAAACTAAAAAGATTAAGTTCAGAACTTGGGTTGCCTCCCAAGAAGCGCTTAGTTTATAGTCCTTAGCCTAACTTTTCACTTTGGTCAGTCCTCATTTGATAAGTAGATGGTGGATACAAGCCTATCCACATCTCCTCCCCAATAATGCTTTAACCGCTGACCATTAGCTTTGAATCTCTCACCCTTCTCATTCTCTAGCTCAACATCACCATATTTTGATGCCTGAATAACCTTGAATGGCCCAGACCATCGAGATTTAAGCTTTCCAGGGAAGAGCCTCAGTTTGGAATTGTAAAGAAGAACAGTTTGTCCCGGTTTAAAGCTCTTGGGACTGATTTTTCTGTCATGATCCCTCTTTGTCTTCTCTTTGTAAATCCGTGAACTTTCATAGGCATTTAAGCGGATTTCATCCAGCTCATTGAGTTGGAGCAACCTCTTTTCTCCCACTGCTTGTGGATCAAAATTTAACTTCTTAATGGCCCAATATGCTCCATGTTCCAATTCTACAGGCAGATGGCAAGCTTTTCCAAACACTAATCGATATGGAGATATACCAATAGGTATTTTGTAAGCTGTTTGATAGGCCCACAACGCATCATCTAACTTGGAGGACCAGTCTTTCCTAGTGGTGTTCACCATCTTCTCCAAAATGTTTTTGATTTCCCGGTTGGAAATCTCAGCTTGGCCATTTGTTTGGGGATGGTAAGGCAATGCTACTTTGTGTCTCACACCATATTTCTTCATCAACATCTGAAATTGATGATTGCAGAAATGTGATCCTCCATCACTGATAATGGCTCTCGGTGTGCCAAACCTTGTGAAAATGTGCTTCTTAAGGAACTTCAATACCGTCTTGGCATCATTAGTCACACATGCCATAGCTTCAACCCATTTTGATACATAGTCCACTCCAACTAGAATGTATTCATTATTAAAAAACTTAGGAAACGGACCCATGAAATCAATCCCCCAAACATCAAAAAGTTCAACTTCTAGCATGCTATTCAGTGGCATCTCATTCCTTCTGGAGATGTTCCCCATTCTTTGGCATCGATCACATCGGAGGGCAAAAGTATAAGCATCTTTAAACAATGAAGGCCAATAAAATCCACTTTGAATCACTTTCGCAGCAGTTTTCTCTCCTCCAAAATGACCCCCATACTCAGATGAATGACAACAATGCAGAATGCACTCTTGTTCATTTTCTGGAACACACCTTTGAATGAGTTGGTTGGGGCACCGCTTGAATAAGTAAGGTTCATCCCAAAAGTACTTCTTCACTTCATGCAAAAACTTACGCTTTTGATGAGAATTGAACTCCGGAGGTAGCACTCCACAAACCAAATAATTCACAAAATCAGCAAACCATGGTGTAGATGAATGATCAACAAAGAACAGCTATTCATCCGGAAATGATGCTTGGATCATGTCAGACTTATCAAATTGAGCCTCAGTGCTCAGCCTTGAGAGGTGATCGGCTACTTGATTTTCTGTACCTTTTCTGTCAACTATATTCAGGTCAAACTCTTGAAGTAGGAGCACCCAACGAATGAGTCTAGCCTTAGAGTCCTTCTTGGTGAGTAGGAACTTGAGAGCTGAATGATCGGTGTACACAATGACCTTAGTACCTACAATGTATGGTCTGAACTTCTCATATGCGTACACTATGGCAAGTAACTCTTTTTCAGTGGTAGTGTAATTGAGTTGAGCACCATCAAGAGTTTTACTTGCATAATATATAGGGTGGAAGAGTTTTTCTGCCTTTTGCCCCAAAACAGCACCAACAGCATAATCACTTGCATCGGCCATAATAATGAAAGGTACAGCCCAATCTGGAGCTACTAAGATAGGAGCTGAAATAAGGCGCTTCTTTAATTCATCAAAAGCTCGTAGACACTCATCATCAAACTTGAATTCAACATCTTTTTCCAAAAGCTTAGAAAGGGGTTTGGAAATTTTTGAAAAATCCTTGATAAACCGCCGATAGAACCCAGCATGTCCAAGAAAGCTCCGGATACCCTTTGTATTAGTGGGTGGTGGTAGTTGCTCAATAATGGCAATTTTCGCCCTATCTACTTCCAACCCGTTCCTCGACACTCTATGGCCAAGTACAATGCCTTCTTGCACCATGAAGTGGCATTTCTCCCAATTGAGAATTAGGTTTGCCTCTTCACACCTTGTAAGCACAGCATCTAAATTCTCCAAACACGAGTCAAAAGATGGACCAAAGACAAAAAAGTCATCCATGAAGACCTCAATTGTTTTCTCAATCATATCAGCAAAAATGGACATCATACACCGTTGAAAAGTTGCTGGTGCATTGCATAGTCCAAAGGGCATTCTTCTGAAAGCAAAAGTGCCATATGGACAAGTGAAGGTGGTCTTCTCTTGATCTTCTGGGGCTATGGCAATTTGGTTGTACCCGGAATATCCATCAAGGAAACAAAAGAATTCCTGACCAGCTAACTTGTCCAACATTTGATCTATGAATGGCAAAGGAAAATGATCCTTTCTTGTAGCTGTGTTGAGCTTCCGATAATCCATACACACCCGCCAACCAGTCACCGTGCGAGTAGGAATTAGTTCATTTTGGGTGTTAGCCACTACAGTCATGCCACCCTTCTTAGGGACACATTGGACTGGGCTCACCCATGAACTATCAGAGATAGGGTACACAATTCCAGCGGAGAGCCACTTAAGTATTTCTTTCTTGACCACTTCCTTCATGATTGGATTCAATCGCCTTTGATGTTCAATAGAAGTTTTATGATCATCTTCTAACAAGATTTTGTGCATACACATAGAAGGGCTGATTCCCTTAATGTCAGCTATGGTCCACCCTATGGCTTTCTTGTGGTCTTTTAAAACTCGTAGGAGCTTTTCCTCTTGCAGATTCGAAAGATCGGAAGAAATAATCACCGGTAATTTGTCGGCCTCTCCTAAGTAGACATACTTAAGATGAGATGGTAAGGGTTTCAACTCAAGAGATGGTGGAACTTCAATAGATGGCTTCAAAGGAGTGCTCAACGCTTCAGCCACCTCAAGTGGCTCAAAATTCCTTTGTCTTGAGTGAGGAAATGCCTCCATACGGAAAAGGTTTTCAATAGCTACTTCATCAAATTCACCCAAGCTTTTCTCCCCAATTAGAAATGCCTCTAAAGGGTCTTTAATCATAGGAGCATATGCCTCTTGAGGAATGAGTGAATCCAATATATCCACAAATGAGCATTGAGCTAAATCATCATGGAACTTCAAGGCTTTTGGCATGTTAAAGACCACTTTTTCATCGTCTACCCTTAAAGTAATTTCGCCCTTTTCCACATCGATAAGAGTCCTTGCTATAGCTAAAAATGGACGGCCTAAAATGAGTGGAATCTTCCAATCAACTTCACAATCAAGAACCACAAAATCTGTCGGGAAGATGAACTTGTCTACCTTCACTAAAACATCTTCAATAAGTCCTCTAGGCTTAGAAATACTCCGGTCAGCAAATAGAAGGGTAACTGTGGTAGGCCTCGGTTCTCCTAGCCCCAATTGGTTAAAAACAGCCAAGGGCATCAAATTTATGCTAGCACCCAAGTCACATAGAGCTTTACCATTGAAGTTTGTGCCAATATTGCAAGGAATATAAAAACTACCCGGATCTTTCAACTTGGTGGGTAACTTCCTTTGGATCACAGCACTGCATTCTTCGGTTAAAGCTACAGTTTCAAATTCATTGAATCGCCTCTTCTTAAACAACACATCCTTTAGAAACTTGGCATATTTAGGCATCCCCTCTAAAGCTTCAGCAAAAGGAATGTTGACATGTAGCTGCTTAAACATATTCACAAACTTTTTGAATTGTGCATCTTCCTCCTTCTTTTTGAATCTTTGAGGAAATGGTAAAGGAGGCATAATAGTAGATGTGGTTGGTTTGCTCTTCTTTTCATCATTCAGCTCTTGTTCCCTCTTCTTGCTCTTGCCAATATCATCCAATCCGCCCTCAGTGTGCTTTCTCCTCTTAGTCTCCTCATCTTCCACCATAATTTCTGGAGTTATGACTTCCTCTTCATCAACTTCAATATCCACTTGCTCATCTTGCTTTGGGACCGTGGTGCTTGAGCTGGGCATGTTCGGAAGCACCTTGCCACTTCTCAAATGAATGGCCTTACATTCTTCTTTTCCACCCCTCTTTGGGTTAGGGATGGTATCACTTGGAAGACCGTTTCGAGCCATGGCATTTACTTGAATAGCTAGTTGCCCCACTTGAACTTCAAGGTTTTTGATAGCGGACTCATGAAGAGAAAAAGTAGCCTTACTCTCACCCCTTGAAGATTCCACTTCTGATAAGATACGGGCCAACATCTTGTCCGTCTTAGATTCTTCTTCTTTCGCAGGAGCTTGCCTTGATGGCATTGGAAAACCCGGTGGATGAACCGGCTTGGTGCCAGAAGTAGACTCATGAGGAGGGTTCAATGTGTTACCTTGACTCCAAGAAAAGTTGGGATGAGCTCTCCATGCACGGTTGTAAGTTTGTGAATATGGATTACCTTAAGAAGGTTGGAATTTGCCCATATAATTGACAGATTCAGAGTCCATGTAAAGAGGGCAATTGTCTGGCATGTGGACATCATTGCATTGCTCACATACAATTGGAGTGGATTGAACAGAATGCACACCGCGGGGATGGCCCTTGTTTATTTGAGACTCTAAGACATCAAAACGTTTGTTCAAAGCAGACAAAATAGTGGCAATTTGTGATAAAGAGTCTTCCTTTGTGTTGAGTAGGGCTGGGGTATTTGGAGTTCTCCTATCATTTCCCTGGGTGTTGTTTGCAGATAATTGGTCCAAAAGTCTGAAAACTTCATTGACCGGAATATTCCGGTAACCTCCATTAGTCATAGAGTCCACCATGTCTTTAGACTGAGGATTCAATCTTGTGCAGAAAATCTGGATTACTACCCACTTGTCCACCCCATGATTGGGGCATTGTTTCATTAGCATCTTGTACCTTTCCTACGCGGCATACAAATGCTCATCCGGCTGTTGTCTAAAACTTAGAAACTCGTCCCTTGCTTCCACTGATTTATCATCGGAGAAAAACCGAGCTCTAAATTTAGCTTCAAGATCAGCCCAAGAGGTTATGGATCCCTCCGGGAGATTGTTGAACCAATCTCTTGCCTTCCCTTGCAGAGAGAGAGGGAATAGGCGTAACCGCAGTACATCTTGAGGAACACATTCTGCTTGAAGGAGTCACACACCTCCAAGAAATACATCAAATGCTTGTTGGCGTCTTCATTGTACAGGCCATGGTACAACCTATGCATCTGCAGCATCGTTATCATCACCGGTTTGATCTCGAAGGTGTGTGCTTGCATCTCCGGCATCCGAATGCACGATTGAGTTCCTCTCATATTCCGGGTGGCGAAGTCGTTGACAGTGGCTCTATCATATTCATCTGCCATTGTGTCAGCTTCAGTTTCAGCACCAAACTCAGATTCTGCTGTTGTTTCTGTACCAGATTCAGATTCTGCTGCTGATTCTGGCTCTGCCTCCACGCGCTGTATTCCGTCCAGCACCACAATCAGTTCGTTTCCTTGCAAATGTTGCATGAACTGGACTGATACCTGCGAAAAGGCCAAGACAGCAAGTATCAAGCTACACAAGTGAAATTGAATTCAGAAAATAATGACAGAAAAATTATAACTCTAACGAAAGAATCAAGCGAAATCTACTAACATAAGCCTAAGGTCAACTAAAATATTTGTTAAACCAATCCCTGGCAACGGCGCCAAAAACTTGTTCGCTACCGCAAGTGCACGGATCGCGTCAAGTAATACAGTGATAAGTGAGATCGTTCCCTCGAGGATTTGAATAACAAATAGTCAAACAATGGCCTGATGTATTCGATTAAGTTGATTCCAACAAAATATGTTGGGTTTAAGAAAAACAGATCTATAAATTGAAATGACAACAACTAAGGGAAAATTCTGACAGAGTATGCTTCTTTGAGAAATTAATCAAGTGGATTGAATCTAGGATTGCTCTCTCCTTTTGTATATCATGAACTCAATCTACTTCCTCTTCGATATTACTGTTTATGGGTTGTATATGTGTCAGTCTGAGGTTCAACATTCATTGGTTAAGCTCTCTCAAGTCATAACCAAGTTTATATTTTCCAATTAGATGCACAATCTCTTGCTACACTTAGAGGAAAATAATCATTAAGCAACCTCCTCACCTTGACAATGCTAGGTTAATAACTATGTCTCCATGTCATTAACAAACCCTCCATTTAATCCTCTAAACTTTAGGTCTAGCATAACTCTACCCACGTTCTTCAATTAGATTAACTCTCTCAAGCTTAATCTAGTTGAACATGTTATTCATAGTGCTAGCAATTCATGAATGTCAGTGAAAACAGAGAAGAGTTAACACATATAAACCATTAGTTCAAGAAGAGGAAAAAGAGTTCGAGTTCAATCCATACAAAAGTGTTGAATAATCCTAGAATAAGAGAATCTAGCCACTCATGTTCAATAGCTGATTACAAATAACAAGAATTAAAGAAGTCATAACAGAATCACAGTGGAGAAGGGATGGAATACAGAAGTATCAGAAATCTGAAAATGAAATCTCTTCTGATCCTCAAGCCCACTTGATTCTCCTTGCTTCCAGCAATTTCCAGCTCTTAGAACCTCCTTAGCCACCTTTTTCGTTCTTTCCAAAAGAGGGAACCCTCTCTCAAAACCCTGGGTTTGCCTTTTATATCATCTCAGCTATCAAAACGCAAATGTTCATTTTCGGGATTGGGCCGCGGCCCAAGAGATGGTGGGCCGCAGCCCAAGAGTCTCTGGCCTCAGGTATATGCTTGTGGGCCGCGGCCCAAGAGGTGGTGGGCCGCGGCCCAAACCTTTCTGTGCTACTCTGAGCATCCTGGGCCGCGGCCCACAACTTTCTGTGCTAGTGTGGGCACATGGGACGCGGCCCAAGATGTGGTGGGCCGCGACCCAGCACTTTCTGGGCTTCTTTTGTTCTGTTCTGGTCTTCCAGCTGGTCTTTCATTCACTGGTTGTCAGCTTCAACTTCCTTCCTCTCTTTTTCACTGCCTGCAGCTTCCTCTGGGTTAGCCCTGACTTAATCTGTACCAGTTCACACAAAGGACTTTCACACAAGGTTAGACATTCATAGCAATTAGGGAGTGATGACCTTCACAATTTCATTTTGCTGTGCATAGCATGAGAGAAACACAATTCATCACTTTAATCCTTTCTAATGCCTACTTATGCATCCAAAGTGAAGTGAAACAGTATGAAATATGAAATTCTAGTAAGAATTTCCTGAAGTTAACAGATGTCCCAAATTGAAAATTGGGTGGTTAAAAAGGGAGGCGGTGGCATTTTCGTAATTATATATATGTAGGGGAACCTTTAGGCGTCCCAAATTTGAATTTGGGACGTCTAAAGTGCTTCCTGGCGCGAAATACAAATGTCATAAATTTTTTTTAGTGCCTGGAGCTGGGTTTAGGCGTCCCAAATTCATTTGGGATGCCTAAAGTGTGGGTTTACTCTTCTTCCTCCTCTCCCCACCCACCGTCGGCCCTCCTCTGTTTTTTCTTCAACTCCTCCCTCCTCCCTTGTTCAAGCTCTCTCCTCCACCGTCGGCCCTTCTTGTTCAACTCCTCCCTCCTCCCTTCTTCTTCCTCTTTGTTTCTTTGTTTCTTCAACGCACGCAACCGACCCTGCTGCAACTTCACCTCCTCCACAGTGGGTAGATTTTTGCTCTCTCCTCCACCTCCGTCCTTCCATTATTGTGCACACCACCGTGGATCTCCAATGTCTTCTCTACCTCTCCAACATACTAGCTAGTGGGCGCCCCTGATCAGGTTGGTTTATTTTCTTCGTTTTTTTTTTGTAACAGAATGGTATATTTTGTTTTTGAAATATAAATTTACTTGAAATGGTTGAGATTGTGCTTATATATTGCTTATATTGAGATAGTTGAGATTAGCCTGATGTGTTTGTTGTGGTTATATTGCTTAAATTGCATTTATTCGGGAATGGTTTATTTTCTTGTTTAAATATAAATTTACTTGTGTATAATAGAAATCCGTGTTGTTCAGTTTTAGAGAAATCTAGCTTTTATAAGCCAATGGAGATTTATCCATACACACGTAGTGGCACCACCCCATTTCATTGATCTTGTTCCTGCACCATTAATTAGTATATATAATAAAATAAAATATGATTTATTTAAATTAAAGAAATTCTTGTATTCCAAACGAATTATGAAGAATAATTCAAGCCAAAACTTGAAAAGAAAACCATAACCCCAATATTCATTAAATGATTTTTATCTAAATATATTCAATAAAACAATTTTATTTTTGGAAGAACTCAACTTAAAATTGTTTTGTTAATATGAAACTCGTTTTGTTTTTAATTCTTCCAAACCTCAAAAAAATTCTTTAATTTAATCTTATTGTATTTATTTTATTATACATTAATTTTATATACATATACTTATTAAAAAAATAAGTTACATAGCACTGAAACCCTTTTAAGAGGAGAGATGAGGCTAGGAGGGGGCAATAAAGTTATTAAGCCCATATTTTAAAATCCTAAATTGGGTTGATAACTTAATTAGGCAATCCCATCATATGTCGTTGAGAATTGTACTAAACGTGTGAATGTTATTAGTAATGCCTTAGGTGGTAACAAAATGGATCATAGTTGGATGAATGCTTTGAGAACTAGTGAAGAATATGAGAAAGGGGTGGACGAATTTATTGAATTCGCTAAAAAGAATGCTCCTGCAAGAAATGGGAAGTATTTTTGTCCTTGTGTCAATTGTTTGAATGAGAGTAGACGGGATATTGATGTCATAAAGGATCACCTACTTTGTGATGGAATAAATCTACGATACACAAGGTGGATATGGCATGGTGAGGAAGTAACTGATTGTTCGTCACACAAGAAGGAAGCTGTGGATGTCATAGATGAAGATAGAATGGAGAGAATGATTAATGATGTTGAGGCAGAATCTTTTCCGCAGTCGCAGGAGTATGACAGCCTGCGGAGTGATGCAGAGACACCATTGTACAGTGGTAGTAAGTACACGCGGCTGACAGGAACATTACATTTGGTTAACTTAAAGGCAACTTGTGGGTGGACCGATAGTAGTTTCGCATTGCTACTTGAACTATTGTGTGATATGTTTCCGGAGGATAATGCACTTCTAAATCGTATGTATGAGGCCAAGAAAATCCTGTCTACAATGGGTATGGAGTATAAAAAGATACATGCTTGCCCTAATGACTGCGTACTGTACAGAAATGAGTACGGAGGTCTTAGTGAGTGTCCTAAGTGTAAAACTGCACGATACAAAGTGAAAAAAGATGGTGGTTGTGGTGATGTGACAAGTAAAAGGCAACCTTTAAAGGTTATGTGGTATCTTCCAATAATACCACGTTTTAAATGTTTGTTTGCGAGTGCAACAAAAGCGAAGAAGTTGAGATGGCACTCTGATGAGAGAATATCTGATGGGAAATATCTTCGGCACCCAGCTGACTCTCCACAATGGCAAAAAATAGATGAAATGTTCCCTCACTTTGGCAGCGAGCCGAGAAACCTACGGCTTGGGCTTTGTACAGACGGCATCAATCCATATAGAACTCTTACTAGCACACATAGTGCGTGGCCGGTTCTCCTTGTAATATACAACTTGTCTCCCTGGCTATGTATGAAACGTAAGTATATGATGCTATCTATGATGATTTCTGGACCAAAACAGCCAGGGAACGATATTGATGTCTATTTGGCGCCTTTGATTGAGGACTTGAAGAAGTTGTGGGATAAAGGCGTAGATGTGTTTGATGCTTATAAGAAGGAGTCTTTCAAGCTACGTGCAATGATTTTCACAATGATAAACGACTTCCCTGCGTACGGAAACTTGTCAGGGTACAGCGTCAAGGGTCACAAAGCATGCCCAATATGTGAAGCAGACACACACTTCCAACAACTAAAGCATAGAAGAAAAACTGTCTACCTTGGCCACAGGAGGTTTCTTCATCGGTTCCACCCGTATCGTAGGCTAAGAAAGCGGTTTAACGGCTTACCGGAGCATGGAATGGCTCCAAAGTCACTAACCGGAGAGGAAGTCTACAGTCGAGTGGAACGTATCCATGTCACTTTTGGTAAGAATCAGAGGGTTGCGGGTGAGAAGAACATATGGAAGAAGAGATCCATTTTCTTTGATCTTCCATATTGGCGTTCACTTGACGTGAGACACAGTATTGATGTGATGCATGTGGAGAAGAATGTTTGTGATAGCCTTATCAGTACGCTTTTGCACATACCAGGGAAGACTAAGGATGGGATTAATGCAAGATTAGACCTTGTCGATATGGGAATAAGAGAACGGTTACATCCACAACTAAGAGATGATGGTAGGAGGGCATACATGGAGCCAGCAGCGCATACACTATCAAAAGCAGAGAAAAGAAGTTTGTGTTGGTGTTTGCATGAAATGAAGGTGCCGCAAGGGTATTTCTCGAATGTGAAAAGATGTGTCTCAATGGACGATTTGAAGTTAGTGGGAATGAAGTCCCATGATTATCATGTGTTGATGCAACAACTATTATCAGTAGCTATTAGAGGCATAATGAAAGATGAAGTACGAACCACAGTGACAAGATTGTACGTTTTCTTCAATGCTATCTGTAACAAAGTCATTGACACTGAAAAGTTGGATGAACTAGAAAATGAGGGTTACATTATTTTGTCACAACTAGAAATGCACTTTCCTCCTTCATTTTTTGATATAATGGTGCATTTGGTAGTTCATTTGGTGAGGGAGGTAAGGCTATGCGGTCCAGTTTACCTAAGGTGGATGTACCCTTTCGAGCGATACATGAAGATCTTAAAAGGGTATTCTAAATATCCTTATTGACCAGAAGCCTCAATAGTAGAAAGATATGTAGTTGAGGAGGCTATGGAGTTTTGCAAAGATTATATGTCAGGGAAGAAGGAACAATCTCGGCATGAAGAAGGGAGAAGCAAGGGAACATGAGGACTAAAAGTGAAGAATGTTCCTCGTGAAGAGGTGTTGCAAGCCCACTTGTATATCCTGAATAATATGGAAGAAGTTCAACCTTACATAAATGAACACAGAAACACTTTGAAGAACAAGAATCCAAGGAAGAATGACATGCAGATTGCTATTTAGCAAAACAAGACATTTATGCAGTGGTTCGAGGAAAAGGTTTTGCACGAGATCGGTGTGTCTGAGACAATTGAGTGGCTAGCTTAGGGGCCTTCGTTTCAGGTCATTACTTGGACCGGTTATGATATAAATGGCTATTCTTTCTATACCAAAGAGCAAGATGACAAAAGTACCATGCAAAATAGTGGGGTCATGGTAGAAGCTGAATCTATGCACTTTTCCAGTTCGAGAGACAAAAACCCCATATTAGCGTCTACGGCCCATTATGGAGTTATAGAAGAAATATGGGAGATGACATACAACAAGTTCAAAGTTGCTTTATTTAAATGTAAATGGGTTAGCAATAATGCCGTGGTAATAGATAAACAATTTGGATTTGTCTCAGTCGATCTTCGAAGAGTTGGCTATAGAGACGAGCCCTTTATTTTAGCAAGCCAGGCGAAACAAGTGTTTTATGTCACCGATCCTGCCAGCAAAAACATGTCCATTGTCCTTAAAAGTAAAAAATAGAAGTATGGTGATCCGACCTTCAACCTTGATGACACACCACCTTTCACAACAACTACACCTCGAACAAATGAAGTAGAATGGGTAGATGATGATGAATATGCTGTAAGAAATGACCATGGTGAAGGACTATGGGAAACAATATAGAGTAAGACCTTAATTTATAAACGAGAACTGTGTTTTTTCTATTTTACTTCCCGCTTAGTATATTTCATTTTCATTGCAATTTATTTAGGTTTCTGATGTCGCTTTTTGTGTTAACAGGAATATGGACAACTCTAGTGATGACGAGAGGCATAGAGATGACGAAAGCTCTAGCAATGACGAAAGGCCTAGAGTTGAACCCCCTGTAAGAAGGAGGGTTAGAGGCTGTACAAAGATGGGAGCATTGGTTGCACGTCATGAACATCAACAGGAGAGGCTGCATATAGACTTCGATGACAATCTGAATCCAGTTGGTCCTAAGGAAGACTACTTTATTAGCTACATAGGACTTTTGGCTTGAAGCAAAGTGCGCATTACCTACGATAATTGGAGATTGGTTCCCCCAAAAATGAAAAACATGATTTGGCAGCAACTCTTGGTATGTAAGTTTTGATGCATTGTAGCTTTGTTCTTATTGTTTGAAATATAATAATCTTATCACTACTAGAAAAAAGGGTTTTAACGTCCCTTTTTTTGGCCTTTTAACGTCTGAAAACAGAGGGACGTCTATGTGAGGGTCGTAGAAAAAAACGTTATTAACATCCGTAAAACAGGGGACGTAGAAGGCCGACTTTAGACGTCCCCAGTTCAACTGGGGACGTCTAAAGTATGACATTAGACGTCCCCAGTTCCCAACTGGGGACGTCTAAAGTGTCGACAGCAATACTTTCCACGTCCCTTTTTTTATTAAGGACGTTGAAAGTTTTTTTTTAAATGGACTTTTTATATATATTGCACTGTCTGGAAATGTAAACTGCAGAAATAATCCAACAACAGAATCAAAGAACAGCAGTTCAGCAGAATGGAAACAACAACAAACACAGTGATCAACCCAAGGCTTCTACATGCCACACAAACTACACAACAATCTATATCCAAGTCTACTACATGCCACATAAACTTTCAAACCATACAAACTACACAGCAATCTATAACCAAGACTAAAATCCAATCCATATCCAACAACAATAACGCTAATTATATGTACTGCCACAAAAGTATGTGCTACACAAACTACTAAAGACTTTACTCTTCTGGTATACGTTGAAGAAGATGTCCAGCCATAAAGTCTCTGATCATATTTAAGTCTTCATATGAGTAGGCATCTTCATTGTCAAAAATCTGTAAATTAGAAAATAAGCTTAGATGAAATAATGAATGAAGTGAATGAATTGTCATTGAATCACAACACCAAGAATATTATCCTCAGAGAATGAAGAAGCGATTACTTGTTCAAAATCTGTCGTAATGCCACTCTGAATGATGTTAAACATATAAAGCAAGACATAATATCCACATTCCCAGCTGCCAGGTTGTCGAGGGCACTATAAATCAAAAGCAAATGGTTAAAATCAATAAAGCGCTCGATACGTCGTGCATGCCCTATCATTAAAATGAAAATCAAAATAAATTAGAATAATTCATTAAGTCAAGAATCAAGAAGCAATGAAATACAAAAAAATAACTTACTGGTTGAAGACGCTTTTAGTTTCTTTGTCTGGTCTTCTATTTAAGGAATCAAACCAGTAAACAACGTGCGACCGAGGACAGACAACACACAAACTCCAGTGATAACTATCACAACTTATACAGATTAAAAAGAAGTTAGATGGCAAGGCAATTATTTATTAATAATCTCAAATACACAAAATTAAAATGCGTACCCTTGAACAATCGGTGCTAGATAACAACGATACTCGTCCTCTGCCAAACAGAAGCCCACATAGTTCGTCCTTCGTTTCAATGTATTCTCAACCCTTGTCGTATGTGCAGGAGACAAGAATCCATATAAATAAACTTTCTAAGAGTCAATGCATATACGACGGAAGGAGCTATAATAGAATTAAAATGATGAATGTATTAGCTAGTTAAAATCAACTTAACTAAATGAATCAAAAAATGGGAAATAAAAAACTTACAGGATTGCAAATTTGCCCCATCCAATATCTAGCTCCTCGAACTTCATGAACTGTTTAAGATCTTGTTTATCAATTGTGAAGTGATACTCTGTTCCCTGGCCCACAATCCCTGGAGGCATATGCAAATCAATCTGGCGAATGCCTTTATAGATATGCTGCAATCGTGCTAAGAAGGGCCATTTCTCTGCTTCCTGCTCGTTCTTTTAGAACATTAAAACACATACTGTTAGTAGGATGTCAACACATCTCAAGTAAAAGTGAGGTAGTTCCATACCATTGGAGGTGTTTGTGGTAACAAGCCAATAAGATGTACAGGCCAAAGGATGAAAGATCCTCTCGCCTGAGCTATCGTGGCAACCTCGTCATCAGGAATAGGGATGGCAGTACCTTCTTCCCCCTCTCGAACACACGTCACAGTCACCCTACGCAAATGCTGTGGAATTTGGTGATGATGGTGGGTGGTAGCTTGTGTGTGAATGAGAGCATCTGCAACTACACGCAGCACTGGGGCATCCAAAGAGAGGATGGCAGGTTCTCCCTGCGCTGGAGGGGGAGAAGGGTCGCCAAGTGGTTCCTCCTCCGGGTTGTAACTTCCTTTGGTGCTGTGGAAGGCCGGGGATGAATGGGTTCTACGCTCGGTAGTTGCCATCTGCGAGTCAAACATCTTCTGCATTTCAGCTTGTATCTCTAGCATCAGCTCAAGACGTAGCTCTGGCAACAGCTCTTGTCAGAGCTTGTCGCGAAGGTTGGCCTCGAGCTCTTGTGAGACTTCCTGAGGAATCTTGGCCACAAGCTCCCTACTGGGTTCAACTTGTGACGAATAAGGATGTGAGGCTCGGCCAAAATACTTCGTGACACGAACTCCTACTGCCTCCCCTCGAACATGACCAGGGTGATCTGGCTTCCCAATCGCCATTGACAAGATGTCCATCCGTCCACTTGGAGTGAACGAACCTTGGCTACTATGATCTTTCAGTTCATCCTGCAGCATAAAAGTTATCGTAAGCACTCCCAATATGAAAAAATAAGTTTGTAATTATGCTCTAACTACTTACAATTCTTGCGGCAACCTCAGCAACAGTCGGATTTACGTACTTCCTACCCTTAAGCCTCCCTGCTTTCCATTTTTTGTGACGTGGTGGAGGTGGCGGGGGTTGGACCACAACGGTAGGATCTGATGTGGCTGCTTCCTTCAATTTCTCCAACTCTTCTGCCATCATCTGTCGCTGAAGCTTCCGATAACCACCACGAGACATGCAATGTTGATAGTTATTAGCTACTTGCCTCTCTGCATTTGCTGCACTTAATGCCTTTTAAAGGAAAACAACGAACACCGAATCAATAATGTCAACTATATTCAAATAAAACACTATGATTACAGAAATCTTACCAAAAAGTTTAGATCTTCTCGTGATGCCATAAACAACCTCCAATCCTCTGGAGACAAAAATGGATACTCATGACATGGATCCTGACCCCTCAGGTCCCCTTGAATGTAATCTCGTGTGAGCCTGTTCTTGAAATCTTTCCATCGTAAACGAACCTCCGTCATCCACTCCTTGTACATCTCCGCGGTGTCAGGGACATCATAGGTTTGCTGCAAGGTAAAAACATACGTTAATTATATTTGAAGCGATAGGAATAAAGATATAATGCAGATGTATTGAAACTTATATACCAAAAGTTGTTGCCAAATCAAGTCTTTGGTTTTTGGTGGAACCAACTTCCAATTAGCATAGGTAATGCGAACTTTGCTTCGAGCCAAAAAACCTACGTAGCTAATGAAATGGTCTTCCTCCGGACCAATTGGTTTCATATTTTGATCAAAGTCAATTGCAACCTCTCCTGTTGATGGTTATGACGTGCTACCAATGCAGGCATTTTTGTACTGCCTCTAACCCTTCGTCTCGCAACCGGTTCACGTGTCGCATCACGTTCAGGCCTATTCATTTCATTGTCCCTATCACTTGGAGAGTCACCAGAATTGTCCATATTCCTGTAAGCACAAAAATCATTGTCAGATAGGTGAATAAATTGTAAGTAAATGAATAAACTGAGACGTAATAAAACAAACAGCACACATTACTATTTTCTAAGTTAAGCTCTTACTCTAGATTGTTTCCCATATTCCTTCACCATGATCATTTCTCACAGCATATTCTTCATCATCTACCAATTCTACTTCACTTGTTGTAGGTGGATTAATTGTGAAAGGTGGTGTGTCGTCAAGGTTGAAGGTCGGATCACCATGCTTCTGTTTTTTACTCTGAAGTACAATGGACATTTTTTTATTTGTGGGATCTGTGACATAAAACACTTGTTTCACCTGGCTTGCTAGAATGAAGGGCTCATCCCTATAACCTAGTCTTTCAAGATCAACTGAGACAAATCCAAATTGTTGATCTATTACCACAGCATTATTGCTAACCCACTTACATTTGAATAAAGCAACTTTGAACTTGTTGTAAGTGATTTCCCATATTTCTTCTATCACTCCATAATAGGCCATGGATGCTAATATGGGGTTTTTGTCTTTCGAACTAGAAAAGTGCATGGATTCAGCTTCTACCATCACCCCACTATTTTGCATGGTACTCCTGTCATCTTGGTCTTTTGTGTAGGAAGAGTAAAATAAAACAAGAGTAAAAAGCAGGAAGCTAATATTAATTCTTCTAACCCAAACAAAAGGACGAATACTTTAATTAGTGCCAATAAATATACCCTTTCTTAAAAGAAATAAAAATTTAGCCTCAATTCCTCACTAGTCTTTGGCTTCCTAAAATTAATTATCAAAGCCAAATTCTATGCCTACCTACTAACACTCTAAGAAGATAGAACCAAATCCTAATCAAACTCAATTCTTTCAATATCAAATCAAACAACTTTTAGAATATTCATAAATCAAAATCCAAACTTCCTAAACGCAATTTTTTTTGTTCAAAAATTTGCAAAAAAATTTCTCTAATGTATAAAAGCAAAAAAGACAAGTTATGCAAACTTAATATATAGTATTAGTTATAAATTTTTAAAACTTAAAAAAAACACAATTTAACAATTTTGTAAGGGTTTTGTAAGGGTTCACTTACGTTAGATCACAAGTGATTCTTAAAAGTCTAAACAAGTATGATAAATCACCCCAACATACATAACGTTTGACATATTAATCTAACATTAATTCAATTCTAACATTGTTAATTAACAACATCTGTTCCCCAAAATAATTATTTACATTAACAATATTCTACAAACGCAGAATAATTATTTACATTAACAATAACAATAATTATTAACATCTGTTCCCCAAAATAATTATTTACATTAACAATAATTATTTTCATTGTTAACCCACGCACCTGATTTTCTCAAAATCCAAGTGCAGAATCCAAGTGCATGCAGCAACAATATAACCCAGAACGCAGAATCAAGTGCACACACCAACAATCCAGAAACGCAGAATCCAATTGCAGCAACAATATTCTACAAACGCAGAATGTAAATACTTCATTGCTTCACATAATAATCCAACTCACGCCTCATATGCACATGATTTTAGGAAACCCAAAAACGCACTTGAATAATTCTGAGAATGCAGCAGCAGCAGCAAATGGGAAGACCCATACGGGCATGGGAATGGGAGAAGAGGGAAGACAAATGCAGGGGAGGGGAGGTGCGCCTTTGCTCAATGAATGAGTTCTGAAACTCAGCTCATGGGTTTGGGAAAAGAGACAAAACGAATGCAGCAAGGGAAGTGCAAATCTGGAGACGCTCACGGTCACGGGTATGGCTTTAGAACTTGTTCAGTGAAGCAGAAATGAAATGCAGCTCACGGGTTTGGGAGAAGAGAGAAAACAAATGCAGCAGGGGACATTAACGGGTATAGCTTTGGCACAGAAGGTAAAGCTGTCATGTACAGTGAATGAGGTGATGTTTCCGTGGTGTTTCTACGTCCCCAGTTTCTTTGGGGACGTCTAAAGTGGGGTTTAGACGTCCCTAGTTTCTTTGGGGACGTCTAAAGTCCAGTTTAGACGTCCCCAGAGAAACTGGGGACGTCTAAACCCCACTTTAGACGTCCCCAGTTTTTCTGGGGACGTCTAAAGTGTTGGAATTATTTATTTTTGGTCAAATTCATCCAGCGCCATATCCTCCCGCCAAATATTGAACTTTGGACATCCCCAACTTAAAAAAGGGACGTCCTTTAGGGACGTGGAAGGTCTAGTTTGTAGTAGTGTATGTTTTACTTTGCAGCAAACATACGATGTCCCAGACACCACGGAGATGTATAGGCACTGGATGGATGAGGTTCGTGTACGATGGAAAGGTTTCAAGAACAAGCTAACAGCACGGTATATTCGAGGGGCCTTTAGGGGTAAGGATCCATGTGCACAGTATACGTATTTGTCTCCAGAGGACTGGAGGTTGTTTGCGGCATCACGAGCAGATCCTGAGTTTTTGGTAAGATTTCTATCATCATGATATATAACTTGTAATTTTCATATACTTTATATTGTTGATTTATTTTTTGTTATTTTTCATTTATAGAAATTAAGTGCAGCAAATGCTCAGAGGCAAGCAGAAAATAAATATCAACATTTCATGTCTCGCGGTGGATATCGGAAGCTTGAGCGGCAAATGATGGCAGGAGAGTTAGAGAAAATGAAGGAAGCAGCGGAATCTGATCCTAGCGTTGTTATCTAGCCACCGGCACCTCCTCCACGTCACAAAAAATGGAAAGCAGAGAGGATTAAGGCTGGGAAGTACATAAATTCGACTGTTGCTGAGGTTGCTGCAAGGATTGTAAGTAGTTATACCATACGTACCTAATTTTTTACATATCGCGAGTGGTTTTGATACATTTATGATAAATTGCATGCTACAGGATGAACTGGACGAGCAGAGTAGCCAAGGTTCATTCAATCCAAGTAAACGGATGGACATCTTGTCAACAGCTATTAGGAAGGCAGATGACCTTGGTCGTGTTCGAGGAGAGACACGGGGAGTTAGTGGCACGAGGTATTTTGGACGAGACCCACGTTATTCGTCACAAGCTGGACCTAGTAAGGACGTTGTGGCCAAGATTCGAGAGGAGCTCGAACGAGAGATCGAGGCCAACCTTCGCGACAAGCTCCGACAAGAGCTATTACCAGAGCTTCAACTTGAAATGGCAAAGATGTTTGAAGCACAGAGGGCAAGGGACGAGCATAGAACTCAGGAATCCCCGGCCTTCAATAGCACCAAAGGAAGTTACAACCCTCTGGAGCAACCACTTGGCGACCCTTCTCCCACTCCAGTCTCGGGAGACCCTTGCACCCTCTATTTGGATGATCCACTATTGCGTGTTGTTGCTGATGCTCTCGTTCACACTCGTGCTACCACCCACCATAATCAGCAAATTCCGGAGGATTTTCGTAGGGTGAATGTGATGAGTGTTAGAAAGGGGGAAGAAGGTACACCCATCCCTGTTCCTAATCCAGAGGTTGGCACGTTAGGTCAAGCGATAGGATCTTTCATCCTTTGGCCTCACAATCTTATTGGTTCAGACGCAACACCTCCAATGGTAGGAATTACCTTACTGTTACTGAAAATCTGTTGGCATCCTAATAACAATTTGTTTTTTGATGTTCTAAAAGGATGACGAAGCTGTGAGCAAATGGCCCTACTTAGCACGGCTGCAACAGATCTATAAGGGCATTAAACAGATTGACTTGAAGATGCCTCCAGGGATTGTGGGCCAAGAGGAGTATCCCTACACGATTGACAATACAGATCTCAAGCAGTTTATTAGGTTGGAGGAGATAGATGCAGGCTGGGTGAAATTTGCAGTCCGGTAAGTTTTTTTTTTCAATTTTCCCATACAATTCATTTAGTGGTATTTTGTTTTCATACATTCAATAATTGATTCCTTATTTTAATTCTATTATAGCACCTTCCACGATCTCTGCACAAACATGGAAAGACGTGATTGGTATGGATTCTTATGTCCTGTGAATACGACAGGGGATACTTGTACTGTGGCGCATAGGACTCACTATGTCGGCTACGTGATGTCACAAACCAAACTTCGTTGTTATCTAGCACCCATTGTCCAACGGTTAATATTTACATTTTGTCAATTTAAGAAGTTTAATAAATAATTGTCTTCTCACTCATCTAACTTCATTTTAATGTGTACATGTTGTTAAAGTTACCACTGGAGTTTGTGTGTTATATGTCCCCGCCGCAACGTAGTCTATTGGTTTGATCCCTTGAGTAAAAAGCCAGACAGAGATACAAAATCCGTCTTCGACACGTAAGTTATTCTGTTTGTATTTCATTGACAACCAAAAAAAATGAATGGTTCTAATTTCTGTTCATTTTGCTTTTCTTGATAGTGCTTGTCAACCATATAGAGTCCTAGGTGGGTCACGCGAGGGTAGAGTTGTTAAAAAGCCAAAGTGGTTTTATCCGATAGTAAGTACATTCGATCCTACCTAATTGTTTCATTGACGGTCCTTTTAGACATACCTTTATTGATTTTAACAACCAATTGCATCCTTTGATTTAAAGTGCCTTCGGCAACCTGGCAACACTAAATGCGGATATTATGTTATACTTTATATGTATAACATAACTCAAAGTGGAATTACTAGTGATTTTGAAAAGGTAATCGCTTCTTCATTCTCAAATGATAATATTTTTGGTGTTCTAATCGAAATGCTAATTAATTCATTTGCTTGAGATTCATTTCATCAAAGCTTACTTTCTAATTTTCAGATTTTTGATGATGAAGATGCCTACCTACGTGAAGACCTTGATTTGATCAGAGATCTTTTGGCTGGACATCTTCTTCAACATATAGAGCAGTAAACTTTTTATTTTATATCAATTTGTAGTTGTGTGATGACAGCGTTTTGACACTTTCTAGTTTTTTTTTGTTGATATATATAGTAGTAGGTTGTATGAAATTGTAGTTTGTAGTAGTATGTTATTGTATGTATATATAGTAAAGATTGTAGTGCTGGATGTCCTTACCAGTTTGTAACGAACAGTGTGGTTTATGAATCCATCTTCTATTCTGTTTCTGCAGTTTGAATTCGTTGGGTAATACAGAATGTAAATTATGGTATTAAAAAAACCTAACTTTTAGATGTCCCAAATGACATTTGGGAGGTCTAAAGTCCCACCCTGGGGGGACTTTAGGCATCCCAAATTAAAGTTTGGGACGCCTAAAGTCCCACGCTGGGGGACTTTAGGCGTCCCAAAGTACAATTTGGGACGCCTAAAGTCCGACTTTACACGTCCCTATCATTTGGGACGTCTTTTGTTTCAACTTACTACGCCCCCAGTATATACGTCCCCCCGTTTTGGGACGTTAAAGGTGCCAAATTTGGGAGGTTAAAGCCCCTTTTTGTAGTAGTGCCACTTCTCAGATTAATGGCATTGCACTCTTCTTTTCCAATCCTTTTTAGATTAGGAATGGTTTCACTAGGAAAACTGCCTTGTGATATGGCGTTCATCTGAGAAGCAAGTTGGCCCATCTGTACTTCAAGACTCGTTATAGCAATCTCATGTACAAAAAAAGTAGCCTTGTTCTCTGCCCTTGAAGATTCAATTTGGGACAATATTTGAGTCAACATCTTATCTGTGTTAGATTCTTCCTCCTTGACTAGAGGAGGCCTATGCTGTGGTTGAAAACCTGGTCGGGGCATAGGCTTGGTCCTAAAAGTAAACTCATGTTGCTGATTCAGGGTGTTCCCTTAAATCCAAGAGAAGTTTGAATGAGATCTCCAAGCACGATTATAAGTTTGTAAGTAAGGATTTCCCTGAGGTTGTTGAAACTTTCCCATGTAATTGAAAGATTCAGTGGCCATGTACAAAGGAGAATGATTAGGCATATGGACATCATTGCATTAGTCACACACAATTGGTGTATCATGAACAGGATGCACACCTTTAGAAGTAGTTCTCTACATTTGGGATTCCAGCATATCAAAACGCTTATTTAAAGCAGAAAAAGTAGTTATAATCTAGGAAAAGGAGTCTTCTTTTGCACTGGCCATAGGTTGGGTAGCCCTCCAATCATTTCCCTGAGTGTTATTTGCAGTCAATTGATCTAACAATCAAATTACCTCATTGACAGGAACATTACGGTATCCTCCATTGGTCATATGATCGACCATCGCCTTAGATTAAGGATTCAGGTGAGTACAGAAAATTTGGACTACCACCCATTTGTCTATCCTATGATTAGGGCATTGCTTCGTTAGCATCTTATTCCTCTCCCATGTTGCATAGAGGTGTTCATCTGGATGTTGTTTAAAGCTCAGGAATTCCTCCCTTGCTTCCACAGATTTGTCATCTAAAAAGAATCGAGCCCTGAATTTAGTTTCAAGATCATTCCAAGAGTTGATAGATCCTTCCAGAAGATTGTTGAACCAATCCCTTACCTTCCCTTGTAGAGAAAGAGGGAATAATCATAGCCTCAAGACATCTTGTGGATCTCCATTTTGTTTAAAAGAGTCACACACCTCTAGGAAGTACATCAAATGCTTGTTTGGATCTTCATTATAAAGACCATGGAACATCCCATGCATATGCAACATTGCGATCATCACCGGCTTGATCTCAAAAGTATGGGCCTGCATTTCAAGCATCCAAATGCAAGAACGATTTTCCCACAAATTTCTACTGGAAAAATCATTGACTGTAGCTCTATCATATTCATTCGCCACGGCTTTAGATTCAGCAGCTGTTTCAAATTCAATTTCAACTTTGAAAGCGTTTTCAATGAGAGGGACTTCGTTAAGCACCACCGCAATTCGTTTGGATCCAAAGATTGAATATACCTGAATGGTACTGGGAAAAAAAAAAGAATATACCTGAATGGTACCTACAAAAGAATTTACCAAGTGAGACTCAAAGCCAAATAAGAATCAATAAAGAAAACAAAAAATGAATGTATAGCTATGAAAAAGCTCAATCGAAATTTACTCTCACAAGCTTAAGATCAATTAAAAGATTTGTTAAACCAGATCCTCGGCAATGGTACCAAAAACTTGTTCGCCTCTGCAAGTGCACGGATCGTGTCAAGTAATAAAATGATAAGTAAAATATCATTTCCACGAGGATTTGTTTTAACAATAAAATCAAACAATAAGCTCAATGCATTCAATTAAGTTGATTTAAAACAATGCTGTTGGTATAGAAAGGAATTTGTAAAATATGTATTTTAAAAAAATGGAAATCAAATGTGTAAAATCAAATATGATATGGAATCTAGGATTATGTATCCCCTTTGTATTTCACAAAAACCTGATGAAGATCCTCTCTTTAAATGTGATCAATAATTATGTGTTAGTCTAGGTTCAACGGTATTTGATTCAGCTTTCTCAAGTCAAAACCAAGTTTATACACTCAATTAATATGCCCAATATCTTGCTGCAATCGAATGAGAATATACATTCAGTATCAACCTACATAAACAATACTAGATCAGTGACTATATCTCTATGTCACTAACAATCTATCCGTTTATCAAGTAAACTTCAAGTCAAGTATGATTTTAACCAAGTTCTTTACCCAGATTTGGCTTTCTCAAATCAAAACAGAGTGAACAAGACAATCTAATTGCTGGCCAAACATTCAGAAGCTTTATGCATAGGATAAAATCAACACCTATATATCCATACATAAAAGAGAGGAAGATCCAAGTATTAATCCATACGAAGGTTCAAAATAATCCTAGAATGAAGGATTTAGCTGCTCATGTTCAGAAAATGAATACAGAAAAATAGAATAAATAGATCCATATCAGCAAAATGGAGAAGAAAGGGAAAGAAATCAGCAGAACCAAGGAAAATTAGCTTGAATCTCTCCAAATCTTCAATCTCCACTTGATTTCCCTTGATTCCCAAGCTCAGAGATATGTCCTAGCTGCCTCCTAGGTTTTTTCGATCTGCCATATAGAATTCTCAGCCCTGGATCTCGCATTTATAGGCCTAGAAAATCAAACGCGTAGCAGCCATCACAGGCCTTGGTTGTGGCCAAAAAGTTTTTGTAAGGTGTTTGGCCGCAGCCAGTGAAATGGCTTGGCCGCGGCCAAGAATGTTGAGGGGGCTTGGCCACAGCCAATCGAAATGCTTGGCCGCATGAAAGATAGCTCTCTCCCCAGGCACAATCATCATTTTGTATGATACAAAGAAAATTCACAGCTCAACCATGACCCATCTTATGTTTGTGTTTCTTCAAAGAATCCTATAGCTCTGCTAATGAAATTCTCAATCTCTTTCTTTTTATGTGTTGGATAAAACTTGCTAAACAAAACTAGAGCCTCCAATGCTGGTCCAGTACATTCAATAGTTTCATGCTCAACCATATTGTCCTCAAAAAACTCTACGGGATTCATCACCTACGTTCCCAAAAAAGGAAAAATTCTTATGTTTAATTAATACAATGAAGGGAGAAAATAATGCACCTTTATGTTTTTCATCCAGATTCAGATTATTTAGTTAGATTATAGTTCTTACTTCTAAGTTCTAACCACTCTAGTCCGTTGATTGGTTCCCATGCTACTACATCACCAATTTTACTCTGAAAATACAAAATCATATTCAGAATGTCTTTGAATTTTTTTCTATTCCATATTGAACCACCTTCAATTAATTCAAGTTCAAAAAATACTCACTTGAAGTGACAATATTATATTGACAGAGTCATAAAATCTTTCAGGTTCCATCTTTTAACGCACAACCTCCGGTGGTAACTTGGATAATAGATGACAACGCTGAAACAAACAATAATATGGTAAAAACAATATACTCGTAGCATGTGAAGCTGAACATAATTCTATTGACATAATTAATAAGTGATTATAGTTAATCACCTTCAACGCTTCTGCTATGCAATCAGAAACTTGCAATGCGTGGTCTGCATCAGAGAAGGTCCATGCCCCTTTAGAAATGTGACGATACATGCTCTTAGAGTCACCAGATGGATTGTCTTTAACCTGAACATATTGTTAATTCGTAATAAAAAAAATTATAGTTTATTAGTGTTTGCATGCATATAGATTTCACACATATATAAATACCTTTCTAGAGGATTATTGAGGCAATGATAGATATACTCCTGTGGTCCTATTTATAGGATAGGAAAAAAAAATTTTGGT
This sequence comes from Inga laurina, assembly GCA_963855925.1. Lineage (NCBI taxonomy): Eukaryota > Viridiplantae > Streptophyta > Magnoliopsida > Fabales > Fabaceae > Inga > Inga laurina. The sequence goes on from OY979704.1 coordinate 36,245,082, forward strand.
CCTATTTATAGGGGTAGATCAAGTTGTTTGGAGTCGAGTAAAATGGGTAGAGGAAAACGCTCAATGCGATTATTGAGTGAGACATCTTAGTCAACAATTTATCCAGAGATATGGTTTTTAACTAAGCTCAATGACATCGAATGATTCATGTAGAAGACCTCAACAACCATAAGAAATTTTCATCTGTATACTTGTTATGTTGTTATTGTTTAATTGATTATTAAGATACATATGTGTACTTGCAAATTCACCAATGAACTTGACTTAATGGATATAAGCAACTTGGCCTATGTTTTGGTCGGGAAAAAAATCATCATATGTTTATTAATTAATTTGATTTTCTTTATCTAATTATATGCTCTTGTGTTTGATGTTTCAGAAATTTATTCCACTTGAAGGAAATCGATCACATGTAGTACAAACAGCGTGGGCTATATGATGGGGCTGATTCATGCTGGGCAAGTAAGTCAATAAAGTTTTGATTTTCATGAGATACTTTGTATATTTGAAAGGAAATATTATTGATTAGCCTTGTGGAAGGGCTGCCAAAAAATTACTGTGTTATTATGAAGCCCTAATTTCAAATTTTAATGGGGACAAGCACCTTTTATATATGCGTGTGTATATATATATATTATATCTCTTCGATCATAAATCACAATTATAACAAGCATATACGAAATTTCAGAGTTTAATTTATTTATATATTTCATTTGATTTGGACAGATTGAGAGAGACCCAACTCCTGTTCACAGTGGAGCAAAGTTCCTGATCAATTCTCAGTTAGAAGATGGGGATTGGCCACGACAAGTGGGTTTGTTCCCAAGAAAATTTGGCATTTAATAAATTATTAAAATAAATCACAATTTTACTGATTAAATGATTAATATATGGTTTGTGACTTTTATATGTATGTTCAGGAAGTGACAGGAGCATCTTTGAAACACTGCATCTTACACTATCCAATGTATAGAAATGTATTTCCAATGAGGGCACTTTCGGAATATCAAAAGCGACTTTGATCGATCACTACCAACCATCTCTTTAATAGGCTCATCTTGCTTCCTTATGCAGAAGTCATGGTATGAAAATTCAGACCGGCCGGCTTGGCTGTTCCTACGGATAATCCCACAACTTGGACGGTTTGAGCAATCAATTAACTAGGGAAAGAACCCTTGATCAACCCAGTTTATGCATGCAACTTGGCTTGTTAGACAAGTTAGTTGGATTGGATTTTTTTTATATAATTATTTCCCTTTCCAAGTCTAAAATGATATTGTTTTGAGTTTGAATAAAAAAATAGCCTATTAGATTTGTGCTTTAATTTTATTGATTATGTGTGGTTTATGTATAAATGTTTCTTTTCCTAATGGATTAATATATCTTTTTTATTTAAATATTTACTTTTTTTCATGGGTATATATGGATTAATACCGTTTGGACCAATAATCCGACTACTTCCCTGGTCCAAGTAATCAATTAACCTGGGGAAGGAGTAGCCCAAGATTATTTAATTGCAGAGGCATCATTTAAATTTGTTGAGTTAGCAATATTTTCTGTTATTAACACTAAAGGGGTTAAATGTCAACGGCGGAAAATACACTTTCCTTATGTTGTTCATAAATTGTTTCAATAAAACCATGCGATTGGATAAGATTAATTTTAAAAAAAATGACTAGCCCATAACTATAATGTCAAAAATTATGCATATATCAAGTTGGGAGAAAAATTGATGGCATAAAAAAGTTGGGATAAAACTTAAATTATTACAAAGTTGGGAGGCAGTTGGATGTAGAATCACTAATCAGCATCGCTCCCCTGTCCATTAACTTGTCAAACCCCACGCCTTTCCCTTACCTCTCGTTCAGTATTGAATTAGTACTCGTTTTAATTCAGCAACAAAAACCAACAAGTGAATTCTAACGTATAGTTGGTCTAGCGGAGTAAGGTCCCCCTGGATCCCTTAGGGTCTCGAATTCGAATCCAAAGGAAACACTTGTGTTAAGAGGGGCAGTCACAAACCGCTAATCAGATACCGGATGATAATATTAAAAAAACCAACAAGTGAATAGTATTTTACATATATATATTCTTTTTCCTTTGATTTAAATATTTATTTTTATTATGACAAAGTGATGTTCTTAGGGAACGTGTGATGACAAACTTCCAGTACCTGTCGGAGCTGCTGCTGCCTACAGATGGTGGTGCCCATCAGCACATGGATTCTGAGTTCTGTTCTTTTATTTTTCTTTTTCTTTCAACTTGTTTGTTTTCTTTGTTGTTTTCTTCAAACATGGAGCAAACTCTTTTAAATAAAATATCCAATTATCCTTACACATAATCCTAATTATATACTGACAAGTATTTGAAAGATGGATTAACACTTAACACAGTTTGTGATACATAAGCATGGTCTTGTTTGATTACTTAACGGTAAAGATGAAATTATTAAACAGGACAAATTTCACAAACTGAGTTAAATTTGAGGGACTGAGTCAAAGTGAATGTGATTATTAAAAGAGCCTTACTGAATCTTGGTTCGCTATCTATCTATAGTATCCACCTCCATGAGCCATGCATAGACTGCTCTAAACCTACTTGTCATTCAAGGCTATTTATTGTTAGTGATAGATTCTTGCCATTTAAGCCCATATGGCAAATTTTCCCGCCTCAAGTATTGTTGTCAAACTCATAAGTTGACTCTCTAAGTTAACCATTTTTAGGTTTCTATCATATAAAATCGAGCTGAGTCACTCATAAGTTCGTGATAGTTGTAAACTCAATCAAACTTGTAAGTTCACACACCAAATTTATCATTTTTACGTTTCTACCTTACAAAATCATTTTAACTCGTTCTTAAACTCATGCTAACTTTTTCGATTTCATCATTCTTAGTGATTTTATATATGAATTTTATAAAATATTCTTTATTGAGTATGATAAATTATGAATATTGATAGATTTAAATTGATAAAAGTAAACTCTTATGAGTTTATAATTCAAGTCCACAATACGATTTTACATCATTGTCGTGAGTTCGCTAAGCAATCAAACAGTAACCTCCTATTTATAGAGCTTTAAGTACATTGCCCAAGTTGGGAATTGAACCCAAGACCCAAGTACCACAAAGGACACATGTTGTCCCACTAGAACTATTCTTTGGTTATTTATAGAGCTTTTTGATGCCACTACGTTAAAAGGCGGTTGACATTTATTTTATATTTGTTAATTTCTTAACATGCCTTCAATAAAAAAAATTACGTATTTATTATTCAGCTTATGTATCTATTTCCAAAAAAAAAAAAATCTCTACGCAATACAGAAAGGATTTTTTTATATGTGCCACCCCATAATTCGTCATACAAATATGTGACCTAACTGAATTGATTATAACCCTTCTTCCAATCCTAAGTATAGGAGGTCGATAACTAATATAATTTAATAAAATAGATAATTTACAAATATAATAGAAATAAAATAGCTAATTATTTATAATAAATATGTATTAATTTATCTAAAATATCCCATTTGATCATTACGCTATTAATAAAAACCTCCTTCCACATCTGCAATCAATAGAGTTTGATAGGTTAAGAAAAAAATTTATAAATTCAAAAGATAAGGTGGAGTGACGAGATAGTAGGTGATATATTAAAGACCAAAACAAATAATATCCTAAGTTGCTCATATATATGCGGTGAGTGCGGTGCTTTGAACCCCATGCCGCCTCATGGCGATGTCTTAAATATCAGAAACTGTATATGTCTTGTTGCATAATATAAGTCACTTGTAAAGTAATTAATACCTATGTAGTTAATTTTTAAATGTGATTTTTTATATGTTGGAAACCTAATTTAATATGGGCCAAGTTGGAAAAAAATTTCAATTTAAGGCATATTTAATGAGTTAACTATCATTTCTTGGTTCCAATGAATTAGTTGAAGTGCCTTATATTATGGACCTGAGGGAGTATGATTGCATGCAATTAATCTCTCTCTCTCTCTATATATATATATACTCTTCTATATAGCTAATATAATTAATTGTTGCAATGCCACCTGCTAGCTATAGATGTAGGAGATCGAGTGAGTGGCTACATGTTAATACGACACCGTGGTTGGTGTGGTGCCATAGCTTCAATCATATTATAAATAATGAGGTGTACGTGTTTACGTGTGTGTAGATGAATTCTACATTATATATATATATATATATCTCTATATGTATATTATATTGTTGTTGGCGTTGCTAGCTGTGGAAGAACATGTGGAGGCTGAAGGTAGAAGGAGGGAAGGATCCGTATATATTCTGCACAAATAACTTTGTGGGGAGGCAGACAAGAGAGTTTCATGCTGAAGAAGGAACTCAGGAGGAGAGAGATGTAGTTGAAGCAGCTCGTTGCAACTTCTCTTCTACTCGCTCGCGTTTCAAAACCTGTGGTGATCTCCTTTGGAGATTTCAGGTTCTCAATTTTGTTTCACTCGATTCTACTTGTACCCTTACTATATTGTTTTGTTAGTTATCTACTTGGATTGTAAGTTAATGGATACCTACACGAGGAATTTGATAATACTAATAACTTGTTTACTTGTTTCACTATAAAAAAAAAAGTGATTTAATAGCGGTTAAAAATAGTTATTAGTAGCGGTTTTAACCGCTACAAGAAGCATTAGTAGCTGTTCATAAAACCGCTACTAAATTGTATGTTGCAAGCAGATTTGTAGCGGTTATATAAAACCACTACTCAAGCAAAATAACCGATACTTTATTTGTAGCGGTTCTATCCCACCGCTACAACATTGCCATAAGCCGTAAACTTTTTCTGAGATATTTGTAGCGGTTATATAACCGCTACAAATATCAAAAAGAAAATTTTCAAGGCGGGAAAAGAAAAATGAATTTTTTTTGCTCTTTTGTAGCGGTTTATAAACTGCTACTAATATCAATTTGCTATAATTAGTAGCAGTTATAGAATCGCTACTAATTTCATCAAAATTCAAAATTCGCGCAAAAAATTCAGTTTGAAAAAGGCGCGTTAATTAGTAGCGGTTTAATAAACGCTACAAAAATTAATAAATTTTTTCAAAAAAAATACAATCATTTGTTTCAGTTTTTTCAATATAAATTAAATAGTTTATTTTTTTAGTAGTTTAGCTAATTTAATTAGCTTATTATTCAATAATTTAGCTCATTTATAAATTAAAAGGAATAATTTAATTTAGTTGAATAAGTATAAAAATTGTATTGATAATATTATTAAGGATATGTAGGTAATAAGGAACTATTATATTGTCTACTACAATGTAATTGTGTATGAAAAATAGATGAAAATGAGATAAATCTCTAAAATATCTGGAAAAAAATGGTGAGAATAAATTATATGCGAAGGAAAGAAGTATTGAAATAAAAAATTAAAAAACTTGTTACCATATTTGATCGTATTGTTAAGCTTCTCAACTCATACAAAAAAATTTGTAAATGAGAGAAAATGAAAGAAGGATAAGGTGAAAAGAAATGGGGGAGTGTTTGAAATGAGTTGTGGTAAGGGTTTTTATAGGGATCAGCGTAGAATTTGTATCGGTTAATGTATCCATTTTGTAGTGGTTTTTTATTAGTAGCCGTTATGTTTATTTTTGTAGCGGTTCAAGAACCGCTACAAATATTATTTTATTTTTTTTAAACATTTTTTCCAGTTTTTTTTAAAGACAAACATAATTTGAATTTGATCACTCATCCTCGCCATCCCTACAGAAATTATGTAGAAAAATTATTGTTAGTGATGTATTATTAAATTTAAAAAATTTAATTTAAATGATGTGGACTTAAAAAAACGCACCGCAGTAGAGGTAAATTGTCATCGCCTTTAGGGAAATAGTTTTCAAAATCGGCTAGTTGAAATAGCTCACTCTCGTAGGCGATATTATCGTCTTCATCCATGTCGTAAAGGTCTCGTGGTTGTAAATGAACGACCATATGCCAATCCTTGTGCCTCTCGTCCTTGACATAATAAACGTGATGTGCCTCTGAAGCAAAAATATACGGCTCATTATCTTGAGAAATACCAGTATGAATCGGCCGTGAGAAATTGACTGATGTAATCCCTAAGTCGTCAATTATCAGTCCCCGAGAAGTAGTGGTATTTGCCCACAAACACTTGAACAACGTCACGGTGAAACGGCCTAGATAATTAAGTTCGACCACATCAAGAAGCTTTCCATAGTAAGGGACACCTCCAAACTGCATGTTGGCGTCATTGCTGCTCTCATAACTCCTTGTGCCAAATGTACTATAAACACCTGAATTTTGAGTTTGCAATCCTTGATCCCGTGAAACCATGCAAAACTTAAAACATTGACATCGTATTCTGTAAACCTTTTTGCATGATCAAGAGGGCCGATTGCGAGAGCTCTGAAATCTAGTGAGTATGGCTTGTGGTCATTTAGTATTCTGCGCGCAAACCAGCTCGGGAATTCTCTGTGGACCTTTTTGTCAACTTCTAAGGATGTTTGTGTACGGATCCTGAGTTGACGCTTAACATGACTTTTGAATTCCCTACAATTAATAATGGAAAGACGATAGTGAAATGAAAGTGAAAATTGTTATGAAAGATATAGAATAACATGTGAGTGTACAATTCTTACTGTAAGAAAGGTTCAACTTGAGTGCAATTAATCAAGACATATCTATGTCAAAGCCAACATGCTCAAAGCCAACATGCTCAAAGCCAACATGCTCAAGCTACTGTAAGATATCTGTACCGGACAAAGTCTGAGGTGGTCCTCTTTTTTCTGGTTTCCTATTGAAGTGATTCCATTGCAATATGAATTTATGCCTTCCATCGAGAAACCTCTGATGCCCCATAAAGCACCACTTTCGGCTGTAGGGAAGGCGCACTGTGTCAGAGTCAAAATTGCAAGTTGGACACATCGAACCAGTATGCACATTCCAACCAAATAATGTGCCAATGCTAGGAAAGTCACTAATCGTCCACATCAAGGCTGCACGCAAGTTGAACAAAGTCTTCCCGTAAGCATCGTACGTCTCTATGCCGACATTTCACAGGTCAAGTAATTCCGCAATAAGCTGTTGGAGATACACATCGATGTCATTGCCTGGTGCCTTTTTTCCTAGAATGATCATAGACATAATGAAAGAGCTTTGTTTCATACACATCCAGGGGGTGAGTTGTAGGGAACTAAGACTATCGGCCAAATACTGTAACTTGTGCTAAGATTCCCGAAAGGATTGAAACCGTCGATCGCCAACGCAAGTCGAACATTTCTGGGGTTAGTCGTGAAATCTAGAAAGTCGTTGTCAAATGTTTTCCAAGTATCTGCATCCCACGGATGTCTTAATTTACCGTCTTCATTCTTATCAACCGCATGCCACCTCATGTGCTCCGCAGTTTTTGTCTTTAAAAAAAATTGAAAATCCAAATGCATCACGCACAGCATCATTCACAGGATCATCTTTATCTAGTTGAACGCCTACTTGAGTACTTCAAGGAAGAGCATCATCATATCTAATGTCGGCCTTCTTACCATGAACTACCCAGAATGTATAGTCCTCTAGGAAAGGCTTCAGAGGCAAATGCTTCTTAACAACATTTCATGTATGCCACTTCTTGAACTTGCATCTCCGACACAGACAGAGGATCTTGTTGTTACAGCTGGCGTGAGTGAATATGAACTCCAAGAAATTGTTTAATCAGTACAAATATTCTGGAGAATTGTGTGGCAGCCTGATCCATGACTTATCCATAGCTACTAGTGAGAGAGAAGAAAGTATAGTGAAGAAGATGAGTGAATAGAGAATGACGAGTGCTTGGAACCTTATATTCTGAATTTCCAACGTTTAATATTTTGTAGCGGTTTATAACCACTACATTAACCGCTATGGTGCAGAACATTTATAACGGTTATATGTATAAAACTGCTACTAATTTTCAAGCCGTTGGAAATCAAATTGAAGAATTAGTTTTAAACTTGTAGCAATTATAAAAATTATAATAATGAAATTACTTATAATGACCACCTCTGCCTACTGAGAGGTCGGAGTCCCGTCATGGTGTCTGTGTGTAATAGCATACAACTCCCCATAGTCCGTCTGACGATTCTCCTGCAGTGCCTTCCTCTCCTAAAACAATTACAAAATTCAATTAGTATTATGAAATAACTAGTTAAAAGTGAGTGATATTATGAAAAATTACCAGCTCGCTGTAAGTGACAGCAAAGGTCTTTGATCCTGCTGTGTGGTGGATCGTCTGCTGCCCACGACACCTAGTGTTCCTTTAAGAAAGCGCCTGGAAAAAACAATATTAAATGTATCAAAACAATATAAAACATTTAATAAAGTTCAAATTAAAATTAATTAAATTTAAATTATAATTTAATAATTAACAATTACAAAATTATATATAAATAATCTAATAAATCCATTACCTGCCCCTCAGCGCTCCTCCTGAACTGGACGAAACTCGCCCAGTCGTTTGGCGGGATGCCGTCCGGGATGCTCTCGATTAGCTGCTCTAGAGGCATCGTCCCATCCTTATCCACACTGTAGAAGAGACGGTTCCTCCTATTCCTCCAGCCGTCACCCATCTTCACCAGGGTGTACCTCTTTCGGTTGGCACGGACGGCAAACTGCAGCTGCAAAAAAAATTATTTAAATATCAATAATTACAAAAATCCTATTCAAAAATATTAATTAAATATAATTAATTACAAAAAAATATTAATTAAATACTATTAATTACCTGCACCACCTCCTCCCAAGCCAGGTCCTCCGGCCCCTTCGGAACGTGCCTCCACGTCCTGAAGTGAAGGGGGAACCGCATCCAATTTGAGCCCAGGTCGTTCAGGAAGCGGTTGAACAAGTGACCCCCATTGTCGATCGGCTGGTCCGTGCCTTTATTCCACGACACTACAACTCGTAGTGTCCGGTCCATGCTATTCAAACTGGCCACGTCCAGCCTCCTTGTGGATAGGTTCCCCTACTCATCTACACAATTTACCGCACGTTAGATAAATTGTAATTCAAATTTAACATTTTGAATTTAAATAAATAATTTATTAAATAAAAAAATTTATTTACCTTGAACCTGCACCTTAAACTCAGTAGACCGCGAAGACGACCCTCGTGGGTTGTTCTGCTCCCGCGCCTCCTCCTCGTCGAGGAACTGTTCCATCTCTCTGATCCCAATCGGGATGTCAAAGTCCTCGTTCGCGTCATAATCCTCAATGCTGATATCTCCCTCCCCCAAATCAGGCACCTCTGGTGTGGTCGTCTTCTAGGGGATCGTCTGCGGTGCCTGTAGTAGGATCGACTCCTGTGGGGGGATGGGCTGAAATGTCGCGGTTGCCCTCCCTCCATGCTGCCCCGTCCCTCTGCCCCCTACTCTACTACTGCCACCCAGTAAAATCGGTCTGGGGACCTCGGGCGCCTTCCCCCTATCCTCTCTTGAAGCCATATCAACTACAAAAATTCAAAAAAAAAAAACATTTTAGTCACATTATTATGCAAAAATATAATAAAAGTACAAATACAAATAAAATACATATTATCTCCGTACCTCAAGTACAAATAATGAGAAATACTACAGTAAAAACTCTTCCACAGACATTTGAACGCTCAAATCTAAAAGAAAACTCTCAGAGAAACTTCAGGAAACAAAATAGGCAAATGGAAGAATGAAGAGGGGCAGAGTGTTTTTATAGCGGAGGAATTTGTAGCGGTTCTTGAAATAACCGTTACACCAACTGCTACAAATAAACTAGAGCGGCTAAATTTTGTAGCGGTTCTATAATAACCGCTACAAATTACAAAAACGTTTGAAGTTTTGTAGCGGTTATGGTACAAAATTGCTACAAATTTTGAGACCTCTGAAATTTTGTAGCTGTTATTCCTTTATAACCGCTACAAATAGGCGACTGATTGAAACATATTTTTATATGAATTTTCCATGATAAATTTGGGATTTTAATGCATTTTCCTGGACATTATTGTATGATTAAGCACTAATTTTAATTAGGGGCAATTGTATTGAATAAATTGTAAATAAGGGCAAAATAGTCATAATTGTTTAATTATTCATACAAATGATCTCTTGAATTTTTTATGCTACCTTGTGCTTAATTTTGCATTGTAGGTGTTTTGGAAGAAAGTTTGAGATTTTGGAGGATCAGAATTAATATTTCCAGATCTGGGAAAAATTACACAAAACCCCCTAAAATTGCTGGAAATTACAAGTGAGTGAGAGGAAGGGATTAGGTAAAATTACAGATAAATACCCAGAAGTTTGAGAAATTTGGTTCAGCCCTAAAACATTTCCAAAATGTTCACTGAAGTCCCTCAACGAAAGTTTTCAAAGTTCTCAATTTGGTCCCTTGGTCAAAACATATCGTTTTGACCAAGGGATCCGATAATTTGGACTCGGACTTGATGGATATGGGAAGTGGACATGCAGACCCGATCCGGAAAAAACAAAGGCATAAGCTGAGAGTGAGAATATATGCAGAGAAAAGGTGCCGCAAGCTGGGAGGTGGAATAATTGCATCGGAATCATCATCATCAGCGAGTCATCTTCATTTTGCTTCCTTGCTGCCTCTTCTTTGGTCGCCGGCGGTGACCTTCATCTGTTTTCCATAGCCGCCGGCGACCCTCCTCTGTTTTCCATCTGTGCCCACTGTCCACCACCACAAGACCACACCGTGAGAGAGAGAGAGCTTGGATACTGGATGAAAGTCAGAACCAGCTGGGACCTTGGGGGCGATTTTGAACAGTGAAAGGGAAGAAGAAGAAGACAACCAAACACCACTGTCACCATTTCTTCACCACTATCGACCCTCTCTCGGACCACCACGTCAGCGCCGTCACTTTCGAACCTGGGTATTCAATTTTGCAGGTGAACGATCAGAGGAAGAAGGAGGAGACCACCGTCATCCACCATCATTCACCACCATCGTATCCTTACTGTTTCTATTCTGCTTCTGAATTCAAATCTAGGCCCAATGTCTGATTTATTAAGTGCTAATTGGATTATAATCTGTGATTTTAATGGCTGGAACTGTTAATGTGTGCTGTGGGGTGCTGTTCTCATGAGTGGCAGTGACTGATTTTGCTTGAATCTTGGCGGTAGAGAAAGTGACAAGAGCTTCAAGGTTCTACAAGGGGAGTTTATTATTTTCCAATTGCTCAATTTATACATTATATCTTTGTGAATTAATTTTGCATTGGGATATGTATGTCTTGAGATTTAGATGAATGATTATTTGTCTATGTTGGTTAATATCTTGTGTTGAATTTGGTATTGGTGCATATTATTGGATTTATTTTCCTATTGGATTAATGAAGTTATACATTCTATGTGATATCTAGATTGTGTGATGGATTTAATTTAATTTGAATGTCACGATTGTGCTTTCAATTAAGAGGAACCAAGTGCATTAATCCATTTTCAATACACATCAAGTGGGTCCTTAACAATTTTCCTAAGAGGTAACTAAGAATGCGATTGTAGGACTAGTCATTTATTAGGTAGATTGGACCTAATGCGATTGCTTAGGGTTTTTAATTAGACTTGATGTAAAAATAACTCCCAAAATATTCTAAAGAAGCTAGGAAAGCCACCAAATTTGCGACCAAGATTCATTTTGTCATTCATATACCAATTCCAAATTCCTTTCCATTCACTCCATCATTTTTATAGAAAAGAAAAAAATCGTAGTTTAGGGATTTTAATTAATTTACATCCTTCTTTTAATTATTAATTTGAAAAACCAAAACCTATTTCCCTTTGTTTTTATTGCATATTGCATGACATTTAGGTTACTTAAGTAGTTCAATAAAGGCTCCTCAAGTGAGACGACCTGAGTGTTGCATTGTACTACAACTCTTGGATTAAAAATATTTTGCATTTGACCCCAAGGCAAAAAGACACGGTCAAATCAATGACCTTTCACACTTTATAGCGGTTCAATTGGTTAAACCGCTACAAATAACCGCTACACTATTGGTGCATTTTGGTCGCGCCAAGTGGCGCCAACTTTGTAGCGGTTATTATTTATTTTACCGCTACAAGTTTTGGTGGGAAATGTGCACCATATTTGTAGCGGTTGTTTATACTTAACCGCTACAAAAAAACGTTGCTAATCTGTCGCACCACTTGGCGCGCAGCTTGCCGCTAAAATTTTGTAGCGGTTTAGGTTTTAACCGCTACAAATGTTAATATTTGTAGTGGTTAATAGTAACCGCTACAATTCCACCACTACAAAATACCATTTTTTTTGTAGTGTTTCCATCATTAATATAGAGCAAATCTGGTGTTGTGTTAAAAAAAAACCCTTAAAATTATATAGTCTTATACCTATCCTTAATATAACAGCCAATTGACCTTTTTTTTCAGACAAAGAAAGTTAAATAAGTTGTTTAATTATAGCATATGTTGTTAAGCATTATATTATATATCAGCTTATAAGTCAAACAAATTCGTTTAGAGAAAACGATAAGGAAAATACTTATATCAAGTTCTTTATATCCATTTCGTCAAATTCTTTAATCACATATTACCATGTGTCCTATTTTTTAATTATTATCATTTAACTATAAACTCATATGACCATGTGTACTATGTTTAATTGTTGTTCATTTTATCTAAATCAATCAATAGCTCCATTTATTTATAATAATATACATACGTATTTTCCCTCTCAATTTTCAAGCTCCAAACATATAAAACAAACATTTCCAAGCTTCAAACGTATCCAACAAACAATATATTGTTGCATAACTACTAGCTAACAACTATTCTATGATTCTGGCCAAAAAACACACAAAAAATCAATCAAAAGGTAAAATCACTCCAACAACTAGAACATATAAAATAATTTCACATTGCAAGGTTAAATTTATTTCTTCAAGTAAATTTATATTTCAAAAAAAAAAAACTAACCTGATGAAGGGGGGAGCCTGCGTCACAATGGAAGGAAGGTGGTGGAGGACCAAGACACTATAGAGGAGGGGGTGGTGTGTGCGTCAAGGTCTAAAAAGAGGCTTAATCAATAGAATACCATGCATGGCTGTTTCTTGTGTTTGAATGCCTTGTTAGGGAAGGGGATGCTAACCTTTGAAAGGGTCAGTCTCATCTTGATGCCGAGAATCCGCAGCTATTGAATCACTAGTGAGGGAATGGTCTTTTTTGCAAGAAGAAGGGGTTCAAAGGCTATCTCCGAGTGAGGAAGTGAATCAAAGAGCAAATCACAAAATAGGCAATGGAGGAGGAGGAAGAGTAAAGTTGAAGAAGAAGACAAGAAGAGAGGAGGAAGAGTGAACGTGCGACGGTCTTAATGAAGGAAGGAGGGAGTTGGTGTTGGTCAAAAGAAAAGAGTAAAGGAGGGGGGGTGGTGTGAGAGGACACCTGTCAGACAAGTGTCTGACATGAGTGTGCAGGTGCAGGGGACGCCTAAAGGTAGGTTTAGGCGTCCCAAAATCCATTTGGGAGTCCTAAACCTGGGACTTTAGGCGTCCCAAATATATTTGGGAGGCCTAAAGCAAAACTTTAGGCGTCCCAAATAATTTTTTGGACACCTAAAGTATGTCAAATTTTTTTAGTTTTAGATTTTTGGCGCCTGCACGAATCTTTAGGCGTCCCAATTTAAATTTGGGATGCCTAAACTCTAGTTTAGGCGTCCCAATTCAAATTTGGGATGCCTAATGTTCCCATTTCCCATCTTTATTTATGAAAATGCCACCGCCTCTACCTTTTAACATCCCTTTTTAAAATAGGAACGTCCATAAGGGTAGTAGTATCTTCAACCTGTAGTAGTGATTTTGATATTAATGACTAGAGGTATAATAGGAGGCAACGCGTCACCTTGGCACAAAGGTGGTAGGCTTTGCTCCAATTAACTTGATGGTAATGTTGGACGTGAAGTTCTTGTCTCAACTTAAGAATTAGTGGTGTGATTGGACCCACAAATCTTTTCCCATACAAGTAAGACATAGGCATGTAGACTGATTCGGCAAAAAATCCACATATTACCTGCATTTATTCATTATGGTAAAGGAGGGATAAGCAAATTGTTATATAGAGAAACCCTAATTAATACTATATATATATACACACACATATATATGGCTCAACATTAACTAAATGAAATACCTGGATGCATAGGAAGAAAAGATGGCAAGAGCCAAAATTCAGGAGGCATTGCGTTGCTTCAAGACCATTCAAATATACCAAGTATCTGTGTACATAGTACCATATCAATAATCTCGAGAATTGTATTAAGCAAAGACAAATCAAAGTTAGTTAATGATATAAAGAAGACATAATGAAAGCCAAGTCTTTCCCCAAGAAGGTATGTAAGTGACACCTCCACGATCTATAATCCATTTTTGAGCTCTCACACAAACATTGTCTTCACCTCCAAGAATGCGAATACATATGTAGCTAAGTGCCGTGCAGAACATAGTGCTATGGCCCTCAATATGTAGTTCCCACCCTCGATCTTCATTCTTCAATTCCATTCATGAATATGCCAACAATAATACTCATAACATTCATTATTTGTTTCATTTCAAATGTTGATACTATGATTCTTCCTCCAGTTCATAAATATAAGGCTTAGTTGACTTTTTTTCTTAGAGAGATTGAGGAAGTTAAATGAATTATTTAACTATAGTATATGTTGTGTATCATAGTTTATATATCAGTTTATAAGTCAGGCAAATTAGTTTAGAGAAAAATGGATAAAAATAAATACTTTAAAGTAATGTTTTTAGTTTTATTAATCCCTTTAAAAAAGTCAACTAGATCTTATATTTAGGATCGGAGATAATAATTAATTTGAAACTTCACTTAGTGATTGAACAAGTAACGTAGAGTCTCTTTCTGATGCTCTTTGGGAAACACGGTTTCAAGTTGCCCCGTAATATACAAGCAAAATACATGTACCATTATTATCTTTAGTTTATATATGTATATGCAAGAAATTATGTAGTATTTTTCATAATAAAGAATTGAGATGGTGTTTAGTAGAAATGCTAAAAGTATAAACATACCAAGGGTTGAACATAGAAGAGGGGACCAGCAATTTGAGCAGGCCGACAGCCATCCTTAGATTACAAAGCTGACAAATAATGAGCTGCTCTTTTCGCTGTGTTCATTACTTTCTCAGATGTTATTTCCTCTTCTTCATTTATCTTCACACTTGGTATTGTTTGCTTGAATTTCTTCTCTCTCAAAAACTGCATCCCATGTGTATTTTGGTTTCATATTAGAAACTATCAAAACTACTACTTCTTGTATCTAATTAATATAAGAACCTATTGATTTTTTTGATAGATTAATGGAGCCAAATAAGTTACATTAAAGTATTTATATTTATCATTTGGATCATACTTACATCAAGTTCTTTATATCCATTACATCAAGTTGTTCAATCACATATGACCATGTGTGCTATTTTTTTTCATGAGTTTATGACCATGTGTCCTATTTTTTTCATGTGTCCTAATTTTTGTTTCTTTAATATGGTTGGTTTTATTTTTTTTAGATTAGATTAGTATGATTATTAATGTAGTTTCCTTAATATTAGTAGTATGATTATTATTAGTGTAGTAGAGAAAATCTTATTTTAAGATAAAGAGATTAATAGGATAAAGATATTAAGATAAAGATATTGATCATTAATAAACATATAATTGATTATTAAGAAACACAATATACTTAATAAATAGATTGAAATATATTCTATTAATCCTTCTCTTCAAATTGTTATAAGTTCTTTATGTCCTAGAATAGAAAAAAAAAATTGAATATTTATTTGAAATTCTATATTCTTTTCTATATTCATAGGAATTATGTTATCAATAGCTAAGCATACAGAGTTAATAACTAAGATAAGGTTGCTTGAAATTTTGGGATGTCTTACTTTTAAGGGGAAATGCTGCCGAATTTTTTGTTGAAAAAAGTGAAAAAGGCAATCCCATCATATATGGTTGACAATTGTACTAAACGTGTGAGTGTTATTGGGAATGGCTTAGGTGATAACAAAATGGATCACAGTTGGATGAATGCTTTGAGAACTAGTGAAGAATATGAGAAAGGGGTGGAAGAGTTTATTGAATTCGCTAGAAAGAATGCTCTAGCAAAAAATGGGAAGTATTTTTGTTGTTGTGTGAATTGTTTAAATGAGAGTCGATAGGATGTTGATGTCATAAAGGATCACCTACTTTGAGATGGAATAAATCTGCGATACACAAGGTGGATATGGAATGGTAAGGAAGTAACGGATTGTCCGTCGCACAAAAAGGAAGATGTGGATGTCATAAATGAAGATACTCTGGAGAAAATGATTCATGATGTTGAGGTAGAATCCTTTGCGCAATCCCAGGAGTATGACAGCTTGCAGAGTGATGCAGAGACACCGTTGTACCCTAGGTGTAAGTACACGCGGCTGACAGGAACATTGCATTTAGTTAACTTAAAGGCGACTTGTGGGTGGACCGATAGTAGTTTCACATTGCTGCTTGAATTATTGTGTGATATGTTTCCAGATGATAATGTACTTCCTCGAGGTGTTGCAAGCACACTTCTATATCCTGAATAATATGGAAGAAGTTCAACCTTACATAGATGAACACAGAAAGACTTTGAAGAACAAGGATCCAAGGAAGAATGACATGTAGATTGCTATTGAGCAAAACAAGACATTCATAGAGTGGTTCAAGGAAAAGGTTTCGCATGAGACCGATGTGTCTGAGACAATCGAGTGGCTAGCTTGGGGGCCTTCGTTTCAGGTCATTACTTGGACCGGTTATGATATAAATGGCTATTCTTTATATACAAAAGAGCAAGATGACAGAAGTACCATGCAAAATAGTAGGGTGATGGTAGAAGCTGAAGCCACGCACTTTTCTAGTTTGAGAGAGAAAAACCCCATATTAGCATCCATGGTCTATTATGGAGTTATAGAAGAAATATGAGAGATTACATACAATAAGTTCAAAGTTGCTTTATTCAAATGTAAGTGGGTTAGCAATAATGATGTGGTAATAGATAAACAATTTGGATTTGTCTCAGTCGATCTTCGAAGAGTTGGCTATAAAGATGAGCCCTTCATTCTAGCAAGCCAAGCGAAACAAGTGTTTTATGTCATAGATCCTGCGAGCAAAAAAATGTACATTGTACTTAAAAGTAAAAAACAGAAGTATGGTGATCCGACCTTCAACCTTGACGACACACCACCTTTAACAACGACTCTACCTAGAACAAATGAAGTAGAATTGGTAGATGATGAAGAATATGCTGTAAGAAATGACCATGGTGAACGAATATGGGAAATAATATAGAGTAAGACCTTAACTTATAAAAGAGAACTGTGTGTTTTTTTTACTCCTACTTAATTTATTTTATTTTTATTGCAATTATTTACATATCTGACGATGCTTTTTGTGTTAACAGGAATATGGACAACTCTAGTGACTCATCACAAAGTGTTGGGGATGACGAAATGCTTAGAGATGGCTCTTGGTAAGTTGTTTCGGCAACCTTCAATGATGACGGCTTGTGTCCACTACAGATCTAAATTTTTCAGCAACTTGTGCTCCCAAATATCCTCCATAGATCTGGTCCACTTCCGGAGTCTTTTCCTTTGCTATTCTTGGTAAGTTGTTTGGGCACCATCGACAGAAAAGGTGTTTGAACTTTTTTTTTCAATTTCCTTTGTGGGTTATGTTCTGATAACCCGAATACACCTTTTTTTTTAGGTAGTTGGGGAATGCTAAAAATGAATTTTTCGTGATGCCATTAGTAGGAGGAATGGCTTAAGAGTTTCACAATGTCAATATTACTTGGTTGATGCTGGGTATGCCAATTGTGAGGGATTTCTTGCACCATATCAATGGAGAGAAGGGCGATATCCTAGAAATGCACAAGAGTGCTTCAATACGAGACATTCATCGGCACGAAATGTCATTGAGAGGTGCTTTGGCATTTTGAAGTTACGGTGGGCTATTCTAAGGAGCCCATCATTTTATCCCATTAAGACATACAACCAAATCATAATTGCTTGCTAGCTCTTGCACAACTTAATTCGTCAAGACGATGTAGATCCACTTGAAAATGAAGTAGATGACTTGGAAGTTGGTGTGGATAGGATGTACAACCCTCCAATCCAAAACATGGATAGCTCTAATCAATGGGCTACATTTTGGAACAATCTTGCTAATGAAATGTTTACTGCTTTTACTTCTAATAGAACAATGAGTTGAAAGAGATGTGTATTTTGTACAATTTTTATTTGTGCTATAACTGCTTTTTTTTTTAATTTAAGCTATATATGTTCTTCTTTTATGCATAATTTATGTTAGGTTCTAACATGTCTTACAATTGACCAACATGTCAAAAAATCTGGAAAGTCGGATATTCACAAATGGACAAGTGTAGAGGATGAGTTGTTAATCCGTTTCATGCTAGAATTGCATGAGAAGGGTGATCTTATTAGTGAAAATGGTCTTAGGCCTAGTGTCTTAAACACATTGAAGGACAAATTTCATGAGAATATACCTGGATGCCAAATTCAGGCACATCCTCATATCCAATCCAGATATAAAATTTTCAAGGCTCACTATAATGTGGTGACTGACCTTCTTAACTTATCTGGGTTTGGTTGGAACTCTGAAACAAAATGTGTGACAGCTCCTAAGACAGTTATGGATGAATATATAAAGGTAAATATGATTAATTATATCTATATATATAGCGTTTATTGTTAATCAAATTTAATTAGTCCTTATGTCAATCTTATGTAATGTCCTTATAGGCTCATAAGAAAGCTGCAAAGTTCAGGCATATGTCTTTCCCTTATTATGAGGAGTTCATCCTTATATTTAATGAGGATCATGCATAAGGTAAGGAGTCTAAACAATATGATGATGCCGTTGAAGAGATAAATAATCAACCTGGTTTGGACGAGCACAATGATGGGGACATACATATATCCCATGAGAACAATTTACAACCTGAGCAGACTTTAGAAGAGCACCCATCATTTGAGCAAACTCCTGACGAGCAAACTCCATCTACTGCAAGTGCAGGGTCGAAAAAGCGAAAGCAAAATAGTACTGATCATGAAGACTTCCTACTACAAGGCATGGAGAAAATTGTTCACAAGTTTCCTGAAGGTTTCAAAGAGGCAAGTGAGCAATTAGCCATGTACATGAACAATGATGAACGCGATAAGCGTATGGAAGCACACGAGAAGAGTTTGGATGATATGAAGGACTCTCTTTATACTGATATTATGCAGGTTGAAGGACTTTCAGATCAACAAGGAGATTCAGCTTATATTAAGTTGATGTCCGATGAGAAATTGTTGGCTGCATTCTATGGCACGCCTGAAGAGGGAAAAGCTCATGTACTTCACCAGATGATAGCATAAATACTCTAATTTCTATGATTTATTAGTTTTTTTAACGTTATAGTAGATGTTTTTCATTGATTACTAAGTAGGTATTTATTATTTCATATTAGACATTTTTTCATTAATTATTAGTTTTGTTAAGAAAATTATTCATTTCATGCTAGAATTGCTTTTTTTCATTGATTATTAAAAAAAGACTATAATTTTCCAATGATTTTTAATTGCTTTTGTCCATCAATTGGTTATTCATTATTCATTTTGTCCTACTCCTGACACTGTGTATCATTGCCAAGTCTAAGAGAACGATGCCCAAAAATCTGTAACTTATAAATGGTGCCAAGGCCATGTTATTAATCATATCAATACTTGTCTAAGAGATTGTTTCTATTTACTCCCTTATGAATTGGTCTACGTCTTATCAATACTTGTTTTCTTGTGAGTTCCTTATGCCCAAAAATCATTTTGTTCTACTCCTGCCACTATACATCCATGTTTACTTTAGTTTTGAAGTTTGGATAATAACATCATAAATGGTGAATGATAAAGCCTTAGTCGGACTGATTAAAATCTTCATGTTCATCAAAAATCAATGTTTTACAAGTAAGCAAGTATATATATAGTAGAGCCATGGTCACCCCACTTAAACAAGTAAGATTCTGCTTAGAAAGTGCTGCTTGCATCTCCTTACATGTTGGTAGTAAATAATTGGTAACAAGTCAGAGACATGAATCCCAAATAGTGACTCGACTGTCCTATTTATTGAAAAACAATAAATTGTACAAAGCAACAAAAGCACAAAAGCTAGCAGCATAAAGCTCTACTCTAATGACAAAGAATCACATCAGGAACCAATTCAGTAGAAGGGCATGTGGGAAATAAATTCTCATTCTGCAGTTTCTTGTCCTCTTTCAGACGTGACCCTGTAGCTAACATGGCAGCAAGTGCAGCAGCCCTTTCCTTTTGTGCCTTGCTCCCATCTCCCCCAAGCATCGCAGTTTCCTTTGCTCTCTCAGTCCCAAGCTCCTGAAGCATTTGTTTGATATTTCCTAAACCCATTTTGTTTAGTTCTGAGACAAGAAGACCAGAGATATCATAGCCGATACAAGCATGAATAGAATCAACAAAATCATCAAGACATCAACATAAAAAAAGTAAATAAAAGGACAATATTATAGCTGACAAAAGATGAAGCTACAAGACACTGCATACCTTCATCATCAACTTTCAAATTATTTTTAACATGATCAAAATCCAGAAGAACCTTGCTGTCAAATGCATTAGGATTCTGCATAGCAAAAGCACCGTTAATTGAATAAAAAAAATCAAACAGCACTGGAACATAAAACAACGTATTTAAAATCATGGTATATTAGGACATGATTTTCCAAACTCTCGCAGCTAAATTATATAGTATATCCATCTTTAAAAGAAACTAAGCCCCCAAAGATTATAAATAGGTCAAACATTGAATAAAACATATGGTATTACATATATGCTTTCATCATATGTTTTCGATTGCGTCTCTAAAAGATATCAAGCATCTAAACACAAAATGATCTAAACATATATGAATTCATTGCCACTAAAAGTGCCTAAATAAAGTAAATCTACAATGTGACAATTAAGGCAAAGGATCATTGCTTTTCAGTGTATTTAAACCCATTTGTTTAATGGCTAAACAAAAAGCACTAAAAATACACATACTAGCAAATAAATCACAGATTAAGGATTTAGGAAAAATTATCTAAAATGTTACATATGGATTCATTTCCATTGAAAGTAGCTAAATAAAATAAATATGCAATGTAATAATAACCAGGATTTAGGATGAAGAAGCTCCAATGTGGATGTTGCAAACTAATACAAAGCTTTCTGCATAATTCTAGACCTCAGTCATAACGAGAGGTTCACTTGTGGCCAACATCTTGAATTCATTAGTATGGAGAGGGCACAAAACCAATTTTTCTTCATCATTATCCTCTGTTTCTTCATCATTGTCCACTATGACTTTAGCTTCCCCAAAGTATAAACGAAACGCATCTAATTCCCAAAAAAATTCATTTTTCCATATAGTCGGTGGACTTAATAAGCATGCACAATAGGGGTAGGGGTTGCTTGTATATACAATGAGATCCTAATTTTGGCAAGATGGATACAAGATGCCCCAGAATAAATACAAAACCAAAGAAGCTAAATTTCAAAACCACATCATCAGATGGCATTCTTGCTTGAGGTCACATAGACATTCACAGACAGAGAACCTGGGCAGAAATTTCAAATCACCACTTAGTAAGGGGTCATATATATATTCCCCGCAGGTAAGCAAGAGTCCTGTTGTGACTTACAATCATAGTTAGCCCATCCAATTTGTTGATGAGCCAAGTCATAGACAAATATCTTATCTTTGAGGACAAGATCTGCAAATTTAAAAACAAGAAAGTTGATCGACTCAATTCTTTGAAATAAAGGAGCGTCACTTGCAGATTCAATACAAATAATGCATAACTGGGAAATTTGAACATGGAAAGGCAATTTATGATAACCACTTGGGGTTTTTCAAGAATTTAACAGGCCAACGTACAGGCACCCCTTGCCCAATCAATAGAGCTTTTCTTCCAGTCTGTTCCAAAGCTTCAGTCATCGTCTTCACTGGTGTGGAACCAAGAATTCTAACAACCTGATTACTTAGGTCCACCTCCACATTCTTCACTCCTGGTAAATGTGACAGAACGAATAACAAAAGAAACAACCAATGATTAGAAAAAAAAATTATAAACAGGCCACTTAGAACAACATATCAGAAAGCCTACCATTTACTGTTTGTAGTTTATTCTTGACCGCATTAACACATCCCTCACATTTCATATCCACCATGTATTCCGTCTGGCACCAAATTAACCATAAAACATTAAAGCACCAGATGACTTCCAAGTCATTTTATTTCAAAAGAACTCTACAACATTCACAAAAATGAGAATCTAATAGAGCAAGGGAATGTGATCCTAGGGAAGGTGTGGGGTTTTGGGAGATTGGGAAGAAGAGGAGGGTGATGATGAAAGAGATGAAATGGCAAAAGCTGCAGGAATTGCAGAAGCAGCTATTGCAGTTGTGGTTGTTGCAACGGACCTTCTTGGTTGATCGATCGATTGTTTGGGATTTAGGGCAGGGTATTTTAGTCTTTTTATAATTAGTACATGTTTATTAAATAAGATTAGTAAAATCATTCCCTTCAATTAACACCTCATACCAAACATATTTTTAAAGCATCAATCCCAATCTCAATCCTAATTCCAATCCCAATCCCTATTCCAATCCATCAAAATTCAATACCGTATACCAAACAGGGCCTGAGAGTCTGAGACTTAAGTCAATCTCTGAATGGTAGTGTAGTCAATAGTTTGAAGAGTGAAGAAGAAAGATGTGATTTAGGGTTAGGCTAGATGGATGTGTAATTACTATTTTACCCTACAATTTTTTTTTAAATAACTTAATAGGCTCAGTTAAGCCTGACAGGCCTATCAATAAGCCTTGGCATGACATGTTAAGGAAAACAGGCTTACTAATCGGCCTTGTCCTGGCTTGTTAGCCTGACCAGGCCCCTAACAGGCCAGGCCGCAGCCCCTGTTAGGCTGCCTAGCCTGTTTCCACCCCTACATGTGACTAATAGTTCAACTCAACAAGCTCATCGATCAAGTGATATGAACTGTGGCCAAAATCCACATAACACAAGACCGGACCATGGGTTCTCCCTCTAACATATTAGTGGTGTGTGAAGGCCCTACTTAACATAAATGGCCCAAAGGACTAACCAGTGTACATTTGAAAGCCCACCGCCTTATTTCCTCTTAAATAACCTCCCATGGAATCTACAACCACCATCCCCTCTCATATCAATACTCAAGAGATATAATCACAATGGATTATCACATGTCATTATCAATTCACAAGTTATCAAGAGAATATTTCCAATCTCATAAATCAACACTAATTCATATAATATAATATCACTAGTCATTTCTCAATGAAAATAAGTCCTACAAGACAATTTTATTAACAACATAGTTTCTTAGTCCATATCACATACCAATAGCAAATTTATAGCTCTATATAATTAAAAATTACTCACAAACATCATACAAGCGTGCACAACAAGAGGAAAGTGATTATCTCTCGCCAATGCAAAGTATTACCACAATGCTCCTAATCTAAGAACTCAAACACACGCCTTAATCAATCTACAACAATCAACTTACTACACTGTAATAACTCTTTGAATTATTAGAACAATCAACTTAATTCTATAAATTTAAAGTTTTGAATTAGTTACTCAAAAATTCCAATTTTACACTAAAATTTCAATTATTTGTTTTAACATTAATTCAAATATTTTTCTTAATCCGACAACTCATTTATATCATTGATTATCATCAATTTCATTCCATTATATAAAATCCCCAATTTAAAGTTTAGGGCATAAAATGGCTAAATTATAAATCATCACTTGAATAAAAAATCTAAACTGATTAAAACTTTTAAGAATACCTCCAATAGTCCAAATAAATCATTTAACCTAAATTTAATCCATTAAAATGTTTAATATAGAATTATTTATAGCCTGATTATCTAGAAAATTTATCATAAAATATCATACCAAATAAATAATAAAAGTAAAGTTATTAAAGTTAACTATTAATCATCTTCTACATTCCTATAGTAATATATTGACAAAACTCAAAACTGAAACGCTAAAATATTCTCTAATCAGCATGAAATTGCCATCATAAGAAAGAGAAAATTATTTAGAACAGTTTTCATGAAATGAGTTTTGTTATTAGAAGTGATTTTAGGTACCTTATTAATTTCTTATTAATTTCTAAAGATTGCCATGAGCTCGAAGAAAATGGCGGACCGTAGCCAGACGAAGAAGACGAAGTGGTTGGCCCGGGTTGTCCCTCTCGCGCAGTAATCATGAGGGAAGTCATTAAATATATGGAAGGGGCAAATTACCATAAAAGACCCTATTATTTCTATTTTTTCCCTTCTTCTTTAGTTCTTTTTCCTTTACTTTCTATCCCTTTTTATTTAACCTTTCTTCTCCTAATAATAATAATAATAATAATAATAATAAATTATTTTAATCTCTTTTAGTTTTATAAATAATATTGTAAGTAATTTCCTATTAATTAAATAATTACATGATAAATTCTTCTTATCAAGAAATAATTCTGTTATAATGTTACTTTAACTTAGGATTAAAAAAAAATTTGGATGTTGCATTTAACATTTGGATATTTAATGGTTAAAAAACTATTAAATATAGATAAATATGCAGTAGCATGTTAGGGGGTAGACAGTGTCCTCACGCGCAGTAATCATGAGGGCCAGAAGTAATTAAATATACGTAAGGGGAAAAGTACCACAAAAGACCCAATTATTTCTATTTTTCTCCTTCTTCTTTAGTTCTTGTTTCTTTGCTTTCTACCCCTTTTTATTTAACCCTTCTTCTCCTGCTACGAATAATAATAATAATAAATTATGTTAATCTCTTTTATTTTTATAAATAATATTGTGAGTAATTTCCTATTAATTAAATAATTACATGATAAATTCTTTTTATCAAGAAATAATTCTGTTATAATGTTACTTTAATTTAGGATTAAAAAACTTTGGATGTTGCATTTAACATTTGGATATTTAACGGTTAAAAAACCATTAAATATAAAAAAAAATATGCAGTAGCGTGTTAGGGGTAGACAGGGCTGTGTCCTCCTTTACCATGTTTATAAACCCCCCCCCCCCCAAAAACATTCTTCAAGACCTAGTCAACAAGCTTATCTATAATGAGGACACTTGTGGCTTCCTTGATTTTCATATCATTAATATCTATTATGATAGCTTCTGTATTCACTTTCAGAGGTGTTAATGTGATGGCGGTTGCTACTTGCTTCCTTGTAAAATCCTATAAATAACCTCACAAGCTTTGTACAACATGGCTAATCTGATCAGTAAAAACCCACCATCAGCCACCTGCTTCTCTGATCGACTGAAGAAGAAGGCGAGAGTTTGATGAGAAATGGGGAAGGAAGAGAAAATAAAGACAAGAAGGAAAGAGAAAGGGGCATTCGAGAAGTTATGACCTTAATTATCTAAAAAGGAGAAAAAATTAGTTTTTTTAAAACCATAGTTTTGAGCTCCAAAACTATGGTTTTGCATTAAAAAAATGCTTCTCATAATTTTTCAGGTGTTTGTCTTTTTTTTAACTAAACCATGATTTTGAGGCACAAAAGTCATGGTTGCTGAACCCAGACCGGACCGGCCAGTCCGGCCCGGAAACCGGCGAACCGGCCGGTAAACCGGTCTGGTCCGGGTTGACATTTTAAAAAAAAAATTTACATTTATCCTTTAGAATTTCATACTATAAGTCTAAAATTTTCAATTTCTCACCAGTTTGGTCCCAATTTAGCTCTGGTTTGGCCCTGGTTTGACCCACTGACCCTTAACCCAGTACCCCGACTGGTTCAATGCCCGGTCCGAGTTTTAATACCTTGACAAAAGTGCTGTTTTATATTTACCCAAATATGCACTAGTTGTAACATTTTTATTTTTATTTCTAGGATAAAATTATAATTGGAGATAATTATTTATAAAAAAATTTATTATTTAAAAAATAAATAATAATAATAATAATAATTAATAAACAAAACGAAAAAAAGGGTGGCGCCTTTAAGGGAGCCCTTTAATAAAAAATATATATATAAACCCCTACCCCGTCCTTCACTTCGTCATTGAGGCGGGTGATATTTCTGGAGGAGAGGAGTCATGAAGTCTCAATTCTTACGGTGTTAGATTAAAAATGTACTCAAAATCATTTCTAATAATAAAACTTCCTTTATGAAAAATGTTCCAAATAATTTTCTCTTTCCTATGATAGTAATTTTCTGCTAGTTAGAGAATATTTTAGAAACAAGATTTTAGGCAAGTTTTGAGTTTTGTCAATATATAACTATAGAAATGTAGAGAATAATCAATAGTTAATTTTAATAAGTTTATATTTATTATTTGGTTGTTTTCTGATTTTATAATCAATTTATTTTATAAACAAGTCATAAATTAGTTTCTATAGGGTGTTTTTACCTATTAAAGTTGGTTTAAATAATTTATTTGGATTATTGAGGTTTTAATCAGTTTATTTTATTAGATTTTGAGCTATGTGAAAATATGAGTTAGGACTTAATATTTAAGTTAGAGTTTGATATGATTTTGATTATGTGGAGGTTTGAAGAATTGTTTAATAATTGGATTATACTCATATAAATTAGAAAAGTGATATGAAAATAAGAAAAGTATAAGAGATTGAGATAAGGAATGTAACAGTCCACCCCCTATCGGTAAGCCCAATCTAGACCTAAGGGACATGGTTTCGGCCTTGTCGGTAAGCCCTCCAGACCCAAGGCAGGATATCTATACACCCTGGCTGTATTTCTTTTGCCACCCCAATGCTCGAACACTTGACCTGGGGGTAAGTACAAGAGCTTGGCACGAGTTGGTAAGCCCAATCCAGACCCAAGGGACATGGTTCTAGCCTTGTCGGTAAGCCCTCCAGGTCAATGGTACCAACTCTCGCCAAGCACTTGTACTTACCCCCAGGTCAATTGTTCGAGGGTTGGGGAGGCGAAAGAAATACACCCGGGGTGTGTATATATCCTGTCTTGGGCCTGGAGGGCTTACTGACAAGGCCGAAACCATGTCCCTTGGGCCTGGATTGAGCTTATTGACAGGGGGTGAACCGTTAGCTAGCTCAATGGTACCAACTGGCACCAAGCACTTGTACTTACCCCTAGGTCAAGTATCCAAGGGTTGGGGAGGCGAAAGAAATACACCTAGGGTGTGTAGAAATCCTGCCTTGGGCCTGGAGGGCTTAACGACAAGGCCGGAACCATGTCCCTTGGGCCTGGATTGGGCTTACCGACAAGGGGTGGACTGTTACAAGGGAAATAAAGAAGTACAAGAGAGAAATGGAGAGCAAGGAGGGAGTGATTCTTATTTCATTTCAAGTTATAACCTTTTATACATGCCTACTATTTAAAGGCCACAAATCATTTACTTCCATTACAAGAGTTACAACAAAAGAGTAAACCCACATAATGGTATAATATAAAGCATTTGTAGGTTATTTACATTAATAATAGAAAACTCCTACTAAACCATTCATGTCATAGGTTATATGGCTTTAAGTTTATAATTCCAAAAGACTCATCTTGGAAGATTATGGACATCCACACCAAATATTGGAATATTTATAACACCCCCCTTGGACGTCCATAAACAAAATATTGTGCCTCAATAAAACCTTACTAGAAAAAACCCAGTAGGATAAAAACTTAGTGAAGGAAAAAGAGTACACAATACAAATCAAAGCTGCCTCATTAAAAACCTTACCAGGAAAACCCCGTATGACAAAACATTGGTTAAGGAAAAGAGTACAGTATGGTCTCTACTTCACCTTATGGTAATATCATATTTACTCCCCCTGATAATAACATCAATTTTACTCCTGGTATTAAAACCTGGACCGAAAGTTATTTAAGCACTTTATCCCTTTTTTATTGTATCTTCTCAGAGCGGTGTACAAGTACTGGATACAATATAATCTTGAATGCAACAATTGCAACCTCACCGATGGCCACTTTATAAACACCTTACAATGGCTAAGACCAAAGGAATATGGTTGACTGACACATTTTTCTTCTCATTTCTTTATAGTGCCTATGACAACTAGAAAACAACAATGATTGTGGCTACTGCATGATGCGGTTCATGAATGACATAATCATGCACGATCCCAATAATATTGATTCTGCAAAGTTATATGCATTCAGTCAGCCATATATTATAATATCTAACTTCATCTATTGTTTCCTTTTGCACATAGTATTTTGCCTCCTGCATGACATTTAGCCTGTCACAAATGGAAGAAATGGCTTAAGAGTTGGCGACACCTATGAATCTTTAATGGGATAGGGAAACCTGCTATGAAGGACTATAAATTTATATATATTGATTTGTTTGTTTTAAACTTTTGGTTTTAATAGTGTATATATGTACATAAATGACTATAAATATATACTGATTTATATTGTTGTATATATGAATGACTGTAAATAAATATATATATATATATATATTCCTATTCATTATGTACAATTGTATATACAAAAGGGATATCAAAAGCAAACCCCCCCTTTGATTTTTTTTAAAAAAATTAGCTCTGATACATCATGGTTGTTACTTAACAACTGTTATTTATGTCAACTATATATAACCGCTATTTAAATAAAATAGTTAGCATTACTATAAATATATAATTGTTTATGTTACTACATATATAATGGTTGTTAATGTGAGACTGTTATGTATTATGTCAACATTACTAAATATTATGACAGTTGTGTTACATATGCCCATTATTTATTATCATAGCATTGCACATATCATGATTTCACCAAACCTCAATATATAACGGGTGTTATATTAAAACCGTTATAATAAGTACTAAATACATAACAGTTTAAATCCGTTATGTTTTTGCGCCGAACATATATACCGCCTTCATATATGACAATTTGTAAACTATAATTTATGGTCAATAATAACCATCATATATGTGTCAACTATAAATTTTCTTCCCCTATTTTCCTCTCACTTTTCTCTCCATCCAAACATACCATTAAGTTTGGAAATTTTCTATTCTTAAAGGGCTTCCGATGATTTAAGAGGTTCCCAAATAATCTCCGATGCTCTTTTCTAAGTAAAAGTAAGATATGGCATAAAACGTGACTTTCTACATTGGTTATTGGTGTAGATAGTTAACAGTTTTTTTTAAAAAAAATTAAGTAATTATTTCTACATCGGTTAGCAACAACTGGTGTAGCATAAGTTTTTTCTACACTAGTTAAAAGACTTTCCACATCAATTGTATTTATACTGATTGGAGATCGATTCTAAAAAAGAATTTTTAGCCAGTGTTAAAGGTCATTGCTACACTAGCAGCACTGTCATGATAACCTTTTTGTTGAAGAAATGGTTAATAAATCTTTTCTTCAAAATATCATCCTGCATGCACACACGTATCACTAAAAAAAATTATTGATAATATTAGAACAATCAGACACCAATCATCTAACAAATACAAGGGCAAATTTATCCACATATCATCATAGTTCAAAATTCTTAAGTTGGGACAATGTTGGTCATATACATTATTATTTACTGCTTAATTATCTTTTTAGAACCAAAAATAAAATAACAAAGAACAAATTAAAGACAACTAAATGCCAAAAGGTCTGTCCATGGCACTTATTCTTCCTCTGAGCTTGATCATCTTCTTAATTAAGTTCTCACGATTTTCCAAGAGACCTAACAATTGAGAATCAATTGCTTCAAACTCGCTCTCCAATAGTCTAATCACCCCGACAATCCGCTCTTTGATTTCTACTCTCTGCTTTCGAACTTGCTCCAACATAATGTCACATTTCTCCAGTTCGGCCTTCAACTGAATTTCTTCTTCTTCTGCCATCACATCAAACATGTCAATGCCAACAACTTTGTCCCGAACTGACACAATCCAATCTTTATCAAACCCTAAAAATGTTGCAGCACCCAGGTTTTCCTCCAAGGTTACTTTGTCTAGCGTTGTAATGGTACGAGGGGTCTTGGTAGCCAGCATGAGCAAAATATCAATCAGCACTTTGTAGGAGAAAGCTATAATTGGGCGGGTACGTTGTCCACAAGACAATCTTAGTTGAGGATATAGCTCAAGTTCTTTGAATAGTAAAGCGGCTTCTTCATCCTTCAATTCTACGAGTTCTAATATTTCACCAATCTCTAATGTTGGAGAATTAGCAGCACCAGTTTGTGGTTCTGACACATATATATACAAACATAACCAAGAACGTTATTACATGATTGAAACATAATCTGAAATCATCACAAAAAGAAGGACACTTACCATTAGGGGAGGAGGCAATAACATCATTCTGGCTGGTGTTGTCCTTCATTGGAATATTGGCTTTAAAATCACAAGTGTGCGCCAACAAGTTAGCCGTTTCAGCCTTCGCTGATTTAGGCCCATCTTCAACATTTGTGTCTCTTGTTTCTTTAGCAGTCTACTTGGCATCAAGTAAAACCAGGTAAAAGGTAAAAGATATAATTTGATTTATAAAGTGACATTAATATCAAATGGTTTATCTATTTATTCACTAATCATTTTTTCCTAGCAACATATCTATATTGGTTCAAAAAAAAAAAAAGTAGTTTGAGTCGTTTTCTTCCCTTAAATCCAGTTATGAAAACGCAAACAAAACAATCTAGCAAATTGACTTCAACCTATATAATTAAGGATAATGTAGTTACCTGTGCAAATTCTTTTCCTAAATGCATATCCGACAATCCTCTTGGTTGCTTCATTAACTCTAGATTTGTTGATTGAATTGCTACTCTGTCTTCATTTGTTGAATCATGCTTTTGAAAGTCTTGTTTCACAGATTTTTCCATGCTAGCAACCTAGAAAACATTAAGAACTTGTTTTCATTGGCCTTGCATTTTTTAATATATAAACTTCAAAGTTCTGCATCATTATATGCAAAACTACTTCAAAGTTCTGCATCATTATATGCAAAACTTACCATTGTAGATGGACCTAATTGAGAGACCTCAACATGTGAATAATGGGAGGAAGTATCTATTTTTGCTTCCCAATAGATATACAAGTGTTAGCTAGGTCCTTTAATTATAATCTAGCTTTTTCTTGATTAAAAACTAAAAGTTAGGTCAAAACAATATATATTGTGCCGATTTTAAGTGAGTAGTAATTTGTATTTAAACATGCATGAATTAAACTTACCATTATAGATGGACCAGATTGTGAGCCCTCTGGTTGTGAAAAAATTAAGGATGTATCTGTTTTAGCTTTCATAATTGTTGCAATGTGCTCTTGAATATTTCCAACGCTCTGCATAGGTTCCAAAACATATGTTAGGCCCTTTAATTATAATCATTTGTTTCATATAGTATAATTTTCTCTTTAATCTCTAATAAATTTTGATTCCAATAAGTATAATGCATTTACTTGTGTAATAATGGATGAAATTCTAGTTTGCTTCCTTGACTTTGAATCAGTTGATTTAATTGCTATTGTAGCTTCATCAGTTGCACCATCCTCTTGAGAGCCTTGCTCATGTGTTTCTTTCATACTAGTAACCTGGAAAACACAATGAGGAATTATCTATTTTAGCTTCCATTTTTGTAGTCTCATTTTGAATGCTTTCAACACTTTGCACAATTACGAACAGATACACAAGTTTTCTGTCTTTTAATTATAATCTAGCTTTATCTTGATTACAAAATGAAAATTAGGTTGATACTGTATATATGGTGTATATGCTTATATTGATTTATAAAGATGTTAATGAGTGGTACTTGATATTGAAACTTATATATGAATGAAGCTTACCATTGTAGATGGGCCAGAGAGTGAGCCCTCTACTTGTGAATAAATGAAGAATGTATCTGTTTTAGCTTTCAAAGTTGTAGCGTCTTCTTGAATATTTCCAACTCTCTGCATAAGCACCAAAATAAATGTTAAGTCCATCAATTAGAGGTAACAGTGAGACAAAAAAAATACATCTTCTTTTAGCCATCTAGCATATTCCTAATACTAAATAAGAAAATGACATAACACAGCAATCAATAACCAATGGAAACTGCTCTTGTAGAGGAATGATTGATGCTGCTGATAAGTTGCCTGGTGATAAATCAGCTAACAAAGTTTCTAATATAACATCCGTAGAGGTAGGACTTCCTTGAACTCTTTCTTTTACCATGATATCAATACTCTGTGAAACACAAAAGAGTGGCAACTGTTAACCAATCATATCTTTTGATAATGACACAACTTTAGAATCACTACTCAGATACATTTACT
This sequence comes from Inga laurina, assembly GCA_963855925.1. NCBI lineage: Eukaryota > Viridiplantae > Streptophyta > Magnoliopsida > Fabales > Fabaceae > Inga > Inga laurina. Next base: position 36,277,488 of record OY979704.1, read on the forward strand.
ATAACGCACATCATCATCAAATTGAATTTTGGTGTTATGAGGAACGTCAATCGGTGTATTTGTTTCTCCAAGATCCTGCAGTTGGCCCAGTGAAGTTTCTTTACATGTCGATTGTTCATCCTCCAACTCCTATGTGACGCATTGAAGATTTAGCACAAAAGCATTGTGTTTGACCATTTTAGATGCAACTTCTTAGTATTATGAAAAATCAAATAATTCATAAACTTACATGTAGAATTGGCTTTCTCAGTTTTGGTACAGCTAATGAAGCTTCTAATTCTTGATGTTCTAATGTTCTTGGGGGATCCACAGTTACAACTTCAACTAATGTTTCTTCCATTCTCTGCAACATTAACTATTTATTCATTCATCGGTCTCTCTTTTCTTACGAACAAATAAATAACATGTTGACCCTTCTAATGGTTTTTCATAACGTTCACTAGCTTCTAACATCAATACGTTAGAATGCAAGTTGTTTACTTGTTAGAGTCATTGCTGCTTGCTTAGTATTCTAACATCTTAATGATGAAATTGAATTTACAAAAATTAGATAATCTATTCTAGTTCAGACGTTGCTGTATTAGAACAGGACAATGGACTTACTTGTGCAGAATCATTTCTGGAGCTGAAAAATGGTGTAGTGGATTGCTTCCTTGAATTTGAATTAGGTAATAGAATTGTTGTCATGGCATCCTTTGTCACATAATTCTCCTGAAGACTTGGTTCCGTTATCTCTTTAATACTCTGAGCAATCTGAACAAGAAAGACAAAAAAAATGAAATAATTGAAGTTTTTATTGTATGTACAAGAGAATTCTCTTACTTTGGCAAAATGAAAAATATTAAGAAATTGTTGTCTCTTGAATTTGTTTTTTGGCCCCACATCTATAGAGTCCGGTTGTGTGGTTTTTGCCCTACAGACCAAGTATTACTACTCTGAAGTTGGAAGTATTCGAACAGCTACTTTCTCTGTTTCTAAGCTGTGAGTAAACATCAAAGGATAAAATTGTTGCCATTGTAATATTCAACAGTTTCATTCGGTGTTTCCTGAATACTCTTAAGAAGTACAACATATATAGGCAATTCTCAACGATGAAGTCATTAACTACCTTTGTCAAATAACAGGTGCTATTGGTTTCTCGTCATTCTCATAATTCACAAAAGAATTGGCCTTAGCTCAAACGAAGACTTTGTTCAAGTTAATAACAGATTAGGAGCTTGGAGATGTCATTTTCATCACCTTTGAATTTGAGCTTGATGGAATTGTAGTCACTGATGACCCTGAAGCTATTCCTACTACTTCTCTTGTTTCTAATATCTGAATGACACCAAATATGACGTTTGTTTAATAAAGCAATTTCATCAATTAATTGAACTTATCTTTCCATTCAATAAGAAATTCCTTTTTAGAAGCACATTTAAATATATGGGCCATTTTGTTCACCTGAAAAGCAGACGAATTTGTTGCCAGTAACTTTGAAGCAGGATCAGGAACCACTCTGCCAACTTCTTTCTCTGTTTCTTTATAATTCTAAATAACAGCAGAGATATAACTAAGTATTTCACCCAAGAAAACTTTATTAGCCCATGGATAATTTTTTCTTCAATATTCAATTCTTTTCCTCGAAACATGTTTAATTTATAAATAATAAAACTAAAGTTGAGACTAAATATGTGGTATACATTTGTTGGTATTGACATAAGAAGACTTATTGAAATGCTATAATTAAGTTTAATATGAATTTAGTGAACAAACCAGTGTAGATGGACCAGATTTCAATACTCTAAAGAAGACAAGAGTAATAATAATCTTTAAACTTACATGTAAATATGTCCTTCTCAATTGTGATTTAGCTGCTGAAGTTTCTAGTGCATCTTTCTCTGAAGTTAGAGTAGGATGATTAGCTTGAACTTCCGGTAATGTTTCCTCCATAATCTACAACATTAAAAAGCAATTAAAATCTTAACCGTGCAATATATTTTCTTTGGTAAGGCTTCCATAACTTGAACTTGCAAGTTTTTCATTTGACAAGATATATAAAAACATGTACGTTAGAGATTCCATTTTAATCACCTCAAAGTCAGGTGAAGTTGTTGTTGGTAAACTTGAAGCAGGAATTGATTTGCCAACTTCTTTCTCTATTTCTTTGTAAGCCTGAATTACATCAAAAGATGTAACTGAGTACTTTACTAAGGTAACTAATTCATTAACATATATATATATATATAGATATAGTTCCTTTTTCTAGAAACATTTAACTCTATAAATAATAAAACTTAAGTTGAGATTAGATATATGGTATAAATTAAATTACCAATGTAGATGGATCAGATTGCAAGCCTCCCACTTGTGAAACAAAAGAGGAAGTAACATTTTTTTATTTAAAGTAGGTCACAGTAAACTAACCGATGAGTTCCTTGGTTTTTTTTTTTTTTTTTTGAAATACAAAGGCAAGCAAAGCTTGAAGGTATAACAAAATCACGGGTTAGCAAAGCTTGAGTTCCTTGGTTTTAAATCAGCTACTGCTACATCCTCTAAGGTAAGACCTTGATCAGATCTTTCTTTTAATATGAAATCAATACTCTGGACAACACAAAATCGTAATAATAAGGAGGTATCATATTTTGTAATGATCAAACTTGAAAATAACTTGTCTTCTATGCTATAACGTACATAATCATCAAGTGGAGTATTGATTTTGTGAGAAGCTAAAATGGTTGTTTTTGTTTCCGCAAGGTCCTCATGTTGAAACTGCGTGGTTGATTCGATTGTTTTATTTTCATCCTCCAACTCCTATTTGAAATAGGAAATAATTAGCACAAAACCATACTGACTGGTTTCTGATGCAACTTCCTGTCATGTTGAAATTTCCTTTTTTTCCCTTTTTGGATAAAAAAGTAATACATAAATAAACATAAAAAGATACAACAAAATTAATATACCCCCATTTTCTTATCCATGGATTAGTTTTGTACCTAAGTCTGCTCATTCAACTCAACAACATATCCTAGATATTATAAATATTTTTTCTCAAATCTTCAATCATTAACTTCATATTTCTGAATGAGTTGAAGTTATTATCTTAGCTTCATCTGATATAGCAACTCATTAATAATGAAACACACAAAAACGAAATAGTTTTCAGTTTCATTTATTCCATGTACAGGAAAATTCTTCACTTTGGCAACATGACGAAAGATATTCCCTCAACCTCTTTCACTGTTTCTAATCTCTGAATAAAGCCAAATGATTGGACATATCTTTCCATTTCAATAAGTAATTCCTTTTTGTGAAGCTTGTTTAGATATATATATATATGGGTCATTTTGTTGACCTGAGAAGCAGATGAAGTTGTTGCCAATAACTTTGAAGCAGGATCAGGAACTACTCTTCTATCAAGAGATGGAACTAAGTATTTCACCTCCATTAGTTCATGGATATTTTTTTTTTTAATTTGTTCAATATTCAATGTATTTTCCTAAAAACATGCTAACTTACAAATAACTAAAGTCTCGATCTGTGGTATACATTTGTTGGAATTGGCATTAGAAAAGATATTGAGCATGCTATAAGTTTAAAATGAACTTGCTATGATGTTGACCAATAAACTTACTTGTAGAGGTGATCTTCTTAATTGTGGTTCATCAGCTTTTGAAGGTTTCGATGCTTGTTCCTCTAATGCTTGAATAGGATCCTTGGCTTCAATTTCCTTTACTCTACAACATCAAAAGATTCAATTTATTAATGCATTAGTTTCTCTTGCATGCGTGGACGTACACATAATAAATTTGAAACTTTAAATGACACTATGATATTTCTAATGTACCGTTTCCCCAATAATCTTCGCTAATTTAAGATTTTTTAATGGGTTAGTGAAGTTATTATTATACCTTTATCATATGTATTAGTTATATAGTGCTGAATAATGATTAATTTGAAAACAGAAAGCTCCAGTTATCTAGCTTATTCCTATGTTCTATTTGATGCATTTTATTTAAAATCATTGTTTTTTGCCGCTACTATGAAGGACCATCATTCTGTGAAGGTAGAATGAGATGCTGTTGGTACCATTGATGACAGAACTTCTTCAACACTTGTCTTCATTGCATTCTTAGAGCTCTAACCAACATCATCATAATTAATAAGTGAGTTAGACGTTAATTTCATTAGGAAAAGAAAATACCCAAAAAAAACTGATTTTTTGTTCTTGCGATAATTAGTCTAATATACCTCTGCAAAGTCTGGCAAAGTATTTGTTGCTGCTTGATTTTCTGAATCCCCATTTTCAGACCCTTCTTGGATATGATTAGTTCCTACAATTGAATTTTTCAATCTTATAATGATATTCTTAAAAGTAGCTAGCAATTATTAGAAGTGACTTTTCTCCCTAGATTTATACCTTGATATTTTGGACAATCATCCACTTCACAAACTTCTAGAGTCTGAAAATAAATCCCCGAACAAATAGTAAGAAGCATTGGAAGCTTTCTAAGTATTACTCTTGACAGCTTTGGAAATACTTCTTCCATTATTGTCATCTTCTGCATGTCAACTTGTTTGTGTATGAATGCTTGCTCTAGCTCAAAGGCTTCTTCTATTTGCAATTTCGTCAGCTTTGGAAACATGGCAGACGTTAAGATGGAGAAAAGGCATTTCAAGCTATTACAACACTTGATGAGAATGGTCTTTAACTTTGGGAAACTGAGTTGGTGCAAATGGTCCTCAAGGCTCTCTTCAATGATATCAATTAATTCGTCACAGTCTTCTATCTTTAAATGGAACAATTGTGGGAGGCTTTTTACTATTGAAACAGAAAAGATTGCTCTTAACTTTTTACATGCTCTGATGTTTAGTTGGCTAAGATTTTGGAGGCTCAAAATATATTTTGTACCGTTCCATATATGCCTCAACTCGCTTAGATTTATCAACGATAGTTCTTCTAAGTTTAATGTCATTTTTGGACCTTCAATTTCCACTCCTTCCAAATCAAGAACCTCTTCTATTTTTAAGAAACTTACTTCAAGCCTTGTCAACTTTTGCACATCATTAATTATCTTCATCAAGTCCTAATAAAAAAATCAATTCAAAAGTTCAGCATGAATTCAGATAATCTCATCCACAAATTGTAAAATTTCCAAATATTAATGGATGGCACAAAAGGCATTGAGTTATACAAATAGAAACTTTATCTACTGATGTCTGGAATGCTTACAAATTAAAAAGACATACAAGCATGATTTATGCTTAATTATATCCACTTGAAATCATATAATGTCTATACATATACGCACGCATTATAAGTTGCCTTGTTTAATTGCCTCTATTGGTAAACATATGTTGCATAGTTCTTTTAGAGTATTTATCACAAGAATTTTTTTTTCCAAGGGCGCAAACTAAATATTTATAAATGAAACGTAAATTGTAAATTTCTGTATGTATGAAAATTTAGAAAATTCATATCTTGACAAATTTTTATCCATGAAAATATGTTCTTGATGTTCAAGTTTGAAAGATAAGCAATCTACTGTGAGACAGAAAAATTATCAAGAAAAAGGGTCAAATAAACAGAGTAATGCAGATCATAGAACAATAAGTCAGATGTGTTACCTTTGGCGCTGACACATTCAGTTGTAGTCCTTGTAAAGAAGCCATCAAATGTAGAAAATATCTTTCGTTGAACTCTTGAAGATCCTCCAATACAATGCTTTGCAGAGACGGAAAGCTCAAGTAATATTTTTTTGCACAAATGTTGATAATCTTGGGTACATCATGGACTGCTCATGTTTCCAAAGCAGGGAGATGAATTTGAAGCTGGTCATTTTCATTCTCAGTTGATACACACTCTTCATCGTCGTATCTTCCAAATACATATTTCAGTTCTTCAGCTCCATTGATATGTATAGATTTTAATTTTTGAAGACCTCCATAAAGAGTGGATGGAAATATAAATTCCAACTTATTGCAATAGGAGACACAAAGTGACTGTAGATTAGAGAACATGGAGGTGTAGTTGAGATGGTCATCAACCTCTGCCTCATTTATTTTTATGTCCTTCAATTCTTCACATCCCCAGATTTCCAGCTTCTCCAACATGATCATGGTTGTGGCAATGGATACAGTGAACAATGACTTTAATTTTGAACATCTTGAAAGTGCCATCTTCCTTATATTTTGCAAGGTACTGAAAACCGGACCGGTCACTGAACCGGTCAGGGCACTGGGTTAAGGGTCAGTGGGTCAGATAGGTAGTCAAACCGGGGCTAAACCGGGACTAAACCGGTGAGGAAGTAAATATTTTAGGCTTATTTATATGAAATTCTATGTAAAAATAATAAAAAATGAATTTTTTCAAAAAAAAAAAATTGGGTGAACCGGTCCGTACGGTTCACCCCCGGACCGGACCGGTTGGACCACCGGTTCGCCGGTTCACGGGCTGAACCGGCCGGTCCGGTCCGGTTTTCAATTCCTGGTATTTTGAAGGCTCAATGGTTGTCTCATAAGACACTCAGTTGCACATGATCCCTACAACCAATTACTTCTCTTATAATCAACTTATATAGCTAACTTTTTCCTATCATCTAATCCTATGCGTCTCTATAAAAATCTGATTAAAAAATTTGATGAACCAAAAGAAGAATTAAAGGATCAATGTATGAAGTGCAAAAATAAATGTGCCAAGCATCATGTATTACAAGAATGTGGGCATTTAAGATGTGGTATATAAAACATTTGATTAATGAGATACCATACCCCCTGAACTTAATCATTTGGACCCATACTAGTAGTGAAATAATAGAAAGATCAAAGTTAGAGAAATTATCATTAAATTTGGTGCAATGTGATTAACATGCTAGTTCCCTTTATCCGCAACTCTGAGGTGCAAAAAAACTAAAAACACGTCCATTTTTAAATAGAGACGAAGAAATAAAAGTATATAAATAAGCATCAAACAAATATATAAATACTCGGACAAAAAAATGTAAATATTCCAAAATAATTAATATGAAATTGAGACTATATATCAACATTTTAAAGATCAAATCATGCATATAGTTTATCAATCTGAAATAAGAGAGATGTTCTAGCTAGTTCGATTCTTGTAAATTATCCGATAATACATTTAACTAAACTAATTGAAACGAGCATATTTTCTTTCTTTTTTTCGTTTTCACAGCCTTGTTAACATTAGGCAACAACATAATGCATGGGGTGCATGCAGCCTACAACATACTGCAAAAGAAATAACTTTAATTTCTTTAATAATTTTAATTCCAAAAACAAAATCATTCACAGCGAGCGGAGAAGTTAAAATGTCATTCTCTGTTCCTATCATTTGTGCATGTGAGAGATACACTCACTCACAAAGACACAAACATTCTAATTTCGGGAAATGTTTTAAATTTAGATTTGAAATCGGTATAAAGATAAATCCAAATCACTTTGACACAAATATTTCTGTGTCCACGTAGAAAAATACCACGAAAGCCTAGTAGTTTTGAGAATGTTAAATTATTTTGTTAACAATCACTCATTATATATAGTCTTTATCCACTATAAAAGTATTAATAAATTGCATTGTGATATGTATATACAATTCGCATAACCCATTTTAATTATATATAAATGTTTAAAATTTGAAAGTTTTATTGAGAATAAATAGATGAAGATGTTAGTTATTGCAAAAGAAAACAGTGCAATCTTCAGATGCTATAAAATAACAAATTAAAAATTATTATGTACCTTTGATGCTTCCACAATCGGTAGAGATGAGCATTTCACTTGATATTTCTTGATACCGATGCTGATCATATTTGGTACTTCTCTGAGGGATAGCGATACAAATGCCGGAAGATGAATTTGAGGCTTATTATTTTCATTCTCATTTGATGCACACTCTTCCTCTTTGTGTTTTCTAAAAACATATTTCAGTTCATCAGCTTTGTTGATATGTATATATTTTAATTTTTGAAGACCTCCAGAAAGAGTGGATGGAAATATAAATTCCAACTTATTGCAACAGGAGACTTGGAGGATCTGTAGTTTAAGGAAGATGGAGGTGCAGTTGAGATAGTCATCATCCTCTGCCTCATTTGTTATTATGCCCTTCAATTCTTTACAATAACTGATTTTCAGCTTCTCCAACATGATGGTTGTAGCAATGGATACATTGAACAATGACTTTAATTCTGAACATCCCCTAAGTGTCATCTCCGTTATATTTTGAAGGCTCAATGGTTGTCTCATAAGGCATTCAGCTGTATGCAATGTTTCAATCCTTTTGTTGCTTGATGTCCATAATTCCTACAACCAATATTTACTTCTTGTATGTAACGAATTTGTTTCTATCATCTAATCTCCTATCTCAATAACAATATGATTAAAAACATTGATGAAACAAGAAAAATTCAATGCATAGTAAAATACATGAAATACAAAATAAATGTGTTGCAGGACTGTTGGCATTTAAATTGTCATTTACAAGGCATTCAATTTATCCGCACCCATGCTACTAGTCAAATAATAGAAAGTTAAAAACATAAAAAATAATAATGCATTGACTTAAACAAAATTACCTGCTCACGTTAGCTATTTGCCCATCATCATCATCATCATCATCATCATCATCATTCGTGTGTGTGTGTGTGTGTGTGTGTGTGTGTGAATTTTTTCTCATTGATTTTTACTGGAATAAATAGATTGAAGTTAGAGAAAGTTATGATTGAATTTACAACAATTAACATGCGACTTCACTTTATCCGCAACTCTGAAGTACTAGAATGGAAGTTCGATTTTCAATTGAGACTGAAAAAAAGTTATATAAATATGCATCAAACATATGCAAATATTCTAAAATAATTAATATTAAGTTGAAGCTATGAACGTTTTAAAGATCAAATTAGGGATAGTTTATCAATCATAAATAAGTGATGTTTTAGTTTGATTCTTGTAGGGTTTCGATCAGCTAAAATAATTTCAGGAGAAAACTAATTGAAAAGGAGCATAATTTCTTTTTAGCCCTTTCCAGTTTTGTTAACATTTTAGGACAACACAACATCCAGCAAGTGTGTATGTAATATAGAGACACACACATCCCAACACAATTCTTTAATCCAAGAAGTTTTATTCAACCAGTAAGTTACTCCCTTCGGTTCTATTTATAACACCCTAGTTATTGGTTTTTAAAATAAAAAATCTTTTAAAATTTATTGAAATATTTATGACTTATTCAAAAAAATAGTCTTGTCTCTTTTTCTCTTAGCTTTGAACAATTGATTTTTCATTCACCTCTCTCACTCTCCTTAACAAACTATATATACCAATCCAAAGTAAATGAGGAAATTTATAAGGATTTGTGATGTTGAACTAATTTTAACTAATTTGAGTGAAATATTTTATTAAATCTCATATTAATTTCATGCCCAAATTATCAAATTGAATTTAGCTAACAAAGGAGATAAAATCTTGAACTAACTCATCCTTGCCATTTTATTTAACCTATAGTTGCACAGATAAGACCTATATTATGACTATTAAAAGGAAAAAAAAAGGTGATAACTAAAAACACATATCAACTATCATTTTTGTATCACCATTAAAGCCTTCTCATACTTCTTTGTAACTTTAAAAATATCAAGTCACTTCTTCAATAAAATCGTCAACATTTGAGAATATTTCTATATTACGTCTACCCTCTACATAGCTTAAAAAAAATCTATAAGACATTCATGTACCATATGCTGAAATGGAAGTTTAACTAATCCAATATTACTTTTGCCCCAAAAAAATCAAACATAAACATTGAACAAAGAGGGCAAGACTAGAGTAGCATACCTGTGAGATTGTGCGGTGTTCTGGTAAGGCATTGGAAAATCTAACATTAGCATCTTTTGTTGGGGCCAGAAAACAACACCCATATGCCCATGAGAAAGCACTTGTCTTGGAGCATTCATGTCTCTTCTTTGAATCTTCTTTCAAAACTTGAGGTGGCCTTGGCATAAATTTATTGCATTTGTGAAATATGCTAATGAAACTAGGTAATTTTTCAAGGATCACTTCTGTTAGGAAAGGGAGCATGATTTCCTGTTGCAAAACTTGGCCAACATCTCTATATTCACCAAATATGTATTTTAGCTTCGTACAATTCTTTATACATAAATTTTTAAACTTGGGAAGGTCTTTAGAGGCAATGAGTGGCCATACCATTTCTAATTTGTCACATTTTTCAATTTGAAGACATTTTAACTCTGGGAGAAATAAGCCATAGTTCTTTTGACTATCAAGTTGCTCTTGTGAACTCTCATATGCAATAGAGGGTTGGAAAATCGATGGTTGCAACATTGGGCAATCTTTCAATTCCACTAATTGTAGATGGGGCAGTTGGAGATTCTCATCTAAGAATAAGCTTTACAGTTTCACACACTTTTCTAACTTCAAAATCTCTAACTGTCTGAGAAAGCCAGAAGGCATAGCACCCAAATATAATTCTTTTACACCCACACCATAGAGATGCAGTTCAACCAACTTCGAGAAGACTATCATATTCGAATAATGATACTTACTATTATCAATAAGGCACCCAATGTCATCCCATCCATACAAGTAAAGCTTCATTAAATTATCCATGCCTCCATCTTCCATAGGAATAATGTCAGGGACAAGACATTTCCATCTTGTTTGTCCTATCTGCCCCAACTCAAGAACTTGTGCTCTCTGCATAAAGTACTTAAACATGGCTTCTGACATTAAATGTTCCATGTGTGTTGGATTAAAGTAGTTTGATAGGCCATTCTCATCATCAGCAAAATTGCTAAAACCCTCAGAAGCAATAGAAAACATTTGCAATGCAGAAGGAGATATATCATGAAAAATTTGATCTCCAGTTTCTTTGTTGTCCTCTGGCTTCCAATCCTCGACACTGTGATTCCCAACAAAATACAATTCTTCCAATTGTAAACATCTTTCAATCACTTCAAAAGGATTGTTTCTTTGAATTTCACACTTCCTTAACCCCAACCATTTCAACCTCTTTAATTCCATGATATCTTTGGGTAATTCAATAATTAGACACTTTTTCAACTCAAGTGTAACAAGACTTTGTAGATTCTTCAAACTGGAGATGTCACCTAAATCCCAACCGCCCAAGATAAGAGTATGAATATTATTTAATGAAACAAGTGATTGTGACAATAATGGGATGCAAAATTCTCTATCATATCCACATTGTAAAAACAAAACCCTGAGTCTTTTCATCCCTGCAAAGAATGCTTCTATGTCTTTCACAGGAAAATTTTCACTTATAAAAAGAAATAGAATCTCAATTTTTGCACCATCAAACTGATTAGGAAAACCATCAACATTCCAAAAAAACAAATCGCTCTTTTAAAGTTGTTCTCCTATCCATAATCATTTGAATATCTTCCTTTGCTATCCATTGGGACACTTCACGAACCAAGTCATGCATTTTTACACATTTGGTCTCCTCAGCCTTCAGTAGCAAAGAACATCCTATGAGTTTATTTTTCACATAAAGTGCTTGACATTTTGCTGCATAATATTCATCAACTTCCCCAAAAATTCCTGACCCTATACCAAGTCTAGTAATAAGACTTGTAGGAATTTCATAGTCTTCTGGGAAAATAGAACACAATAAGAAAAGTTGTTGGGCCTTCTCATCATTTAAATGATCATAGCTTAATTTCAAGCATTTATACACCGTCACCAAATCTTCATCAACATCAACCAATGGCTTAGAATTTCGTAGGGTTGTCAAAGGTACATTCCACTCATCTTCAGGCCAATTTCTTAATGCCTTGGCAAGTGCTACAATTGCAATTGGTAAGCCTCCACACTCCTTCACAAAATCTCGTGCAATACCCTTTGAATCATTATTTCCAGTGTGAAATAGAAAAAGAGCCAATGCATCCTCATGGGCCAATGTTTGTAGGCAAACTATTGGTTGGCATCTCATTGCTTGACAAACTCGAGAATGGCGAGTGGTTATCAAAACATAGCAATTTTTGTGATCAAGTCCAAATGGAATTCCAATTTCTTCAAGGTTTAGCTCCCCCCACACATCATCTAGTATTATAAGTAATTTCCCTTCATTATTAGAAATCCTATTCCGCAAATGCTGTGAGTGTTCTGCTTGATCCTTTTTCTCTAAATCCAAACCTAATGGCCTTGCAATGTCGCCTCGAATCCTGTTGACATCTGGAGGATTGGACACAACAACAAGAATAACTTTCTCAAATGCTTTGGATTCTTCAAGTTGTTTGCCCACTTGTGTTGCCATTGTGGTTTTACCCGTTCCCCCCATCCCTTGCAATCCAATCATGTAATGCTTTCCATCTTTTAATGCTTCCACAAGCTGATTGAGTTTTGTCTTTCTACCCTCAAAATCAATGTAGTCTCTTGAAGCATGGAAATTACTACCGGAAAGTTGAGTTGGACGTGTCACTCTTTCAAAATTACATTTCTGTATGAGATCTTTAATGGCTGGCATCCTCTTTGCCAACATCTTCCCTTGTCGATGTTGCCAATAAGGACACCAACCATAAGACCATGCTTGCTTGATTTTAGTGTTCTCTTGAATTACAATATCAACTTCCTCGATCCAATTTTGAACTTCATCTTCAATTTGACTCTCATTTCTCTTTTTGGCATCTTCAATGTCTTTTTCTACTTTCTTTCGTTTTGCAACCAAACTATTGTTTTCTATTGCAAACTCCTGAACGTGATTCTCAAAATCACGAAAATACTTAAATTCCTTGATAGTTTTATCCTCCAAACTCTTGGCAAGATTTGTTAAAATACCTTCCCCTGGACATGCCATCTAATAACGGACATGACATTAAAATCTAAACTGATGAATTGATTATATATAATATCTGACAAATATGTAATGCAATCTAAACTAAGATTTCTCATGAAGTCAAAGTTTAACTATTTGATGGTAAAAAAAATCTAACTCTGAATTCTTTTCGACGATCCAAATTCCAAATTTTAATAATTAATTATATAAACTAATAATTAATAGTTCTGTAAACATAAAAATGTCTTGAGAAAATTGTATTAAATTTAAAAGGCATAACATTTTTTAATGGAAAACTTAATTTTATTCTCAATATGTATGAAATTTAATATATGCCTCCAAAAATGTAATTTTTTCATAGGAAAATCGCCAGAGTGATTAGTGAACCATCTTTAACGGTGTGTTAACTAACTCTTACAAATAAGGTTGTCAAACTTGTGAGTTTAAGCAAACTCGTGAGAGTGACAAAAACTCGAATTGCAAACTCAAATCTTAAACTTGTAAGAGTTTAACTCACTGATAAATACTATTAAAAGTATATAAGTAAATAATTTAAAAAATGAGTTAAATTTTTGTTTAAATATATCTTAAATCAATTTTATTAAAATCAAAATTTATTTGTTTAATAAGAAAAAGAAAGAACTGAAGAAGAATGGAAGAGAAGCTCAAAAAGGGCGCACTTGAATGAAGGTAATAGAATAGACGAAAACAAAGGATATAGGAAAGACCCCGAAGAGATTTTCTAGCTGAATAAAGACTGATAGGGGTCTTATCCCTATTTTATGGGGGGGAAAAGGATAAATGACAGATGTGCCACTGAGAAGAGCCATTGGGGTATTTAATGGCAATTTTTTCTAAAGATTGAAAAGAAAGGATACACACACACATATATCATTCATCAGTTTAGAATAATGAAGGGAAAAATGATTTAACAGGATAATATAAATTCGTTTTTAGTATACGATGAAACTAGGACAAGAAGTCTAATAGAAAATTAACTAAAGAAAAAAGGTCAAGAAATCAGGACAAAAGATTATATATATATATATATTATATTTATAGATAGATATGTATATATAACACGTGGCAAGAGATCTAATGTCATTAGAATATAGTTTAGTTGATATTGTTTTCTGACAACTGAACAAAAAAATTGAAAAAAAAAAAAGTTTCTGATTTGAATGGATTGGCAGTAATTTTTGTGATCAGAAATAATTTCAGTTTTTTAAAGACTTCTTTGAACTTCAATTTGTTTAGATTAGAGTCCTTAAATATAACTTTTCGCCTTAAACTTAAGATAGCAAAATAGTTCAAACTCAAAAGCAATAAATACCACATAGCATATAAAAAAATAATAATTTAGTATCACTTTTACCTCAAAATGGCATGTAAACTGTTTTGAAGCAAAAGAAAATTGCGGAATGGAAATACAAGTGAAGTCAATCTGCCATATATACCAATGCACACAAACTGCAAGGAAAAAACAAAGAGAGAAACTTCAGCACCTATATCAATAATCTAAGAAGAAGAAAAAACTATACCGACATATAACAAAGATGAGATAACGACATTGCTAAGCTCTCTTTTTTATTTATTTTTGTTTTGTAAAAAAATGTTGATCTTTTTGCTCGTGCACATGTATCCTCCTATTTTAGACAAAATCCTATTTAAGAAAGCTGAAGTTCTATTTGAGACAAAGTTATGCACTAAGTATGAGCATTTCACCAAGTGCAAATAAAAATCTTGATTTGCCTTGTTGTAAGATCTTGCAGGGAACTTTCTTTCATAGAATTATTTGTGTTTTTCTTGTTAGATATGATTAGTTTTGATGATCTCAAATATATATGCCAAATATTAAGAGAAACAAGTTTGTATAATGTATTTATCTTATACTTTAACTAACCACTATATTGAACGTGAAATACCTTGTAGATTAATAAAGAAAAGAAAGAAGTTATCAAATTGGATCATTGATAAGTAAAAATTTTATAATTAAATAGGTATATATTTGGATATACTTAGTAGATTTATTAATATTTTACACCTATTTAATTATCTTTATATATTTTTCTATATTTACATTAATGATGGGATAATAAGAAATTTTAACAAAAAATCTACTCATATCCAATCCTATTTTGCAGGAGATTAGAAGGAGATAACAAATAAAAAAAAGGTATGTCAGCAAATATGTTGAAAATGTAAAAGAAGAAGAAGAAGAAGAAGAGGTAAATAAAGGAGCTGAAAGAAAGTCACGAGTCCCACGTGAGAAGATGAAAACCAAACAAAGAAGAGTAGTGTCAACGTACAACATAGGCAATATCCGTTTGCATATATAATATTATATTGGAAAGAGATAAAGCTTGGCACACAAAAAAAACGTCGACCCCACGCAAGAAAAAGGAAAGCATTCTGATTATCTGAGAAGGAGATTTGCAAATAAAACAAGAAAGGGATTTTTCAAATGTATCTAACATCCTAAAATATTTTGTGCTTAATACTCAAATTCAAGTTTTTTTTCACCAATAAATTTTATAAATAGATAATTTTTTGCTTTTTTTATGAAATAATATATATTACAATTTTAAATTATCTTATTTAATCATCTTCATTAAAACTATCTTTTATGTGTAATTTGAAAGACAAATTAAACTGAGAACTTATAAAATTAAAATAAACTCCCTAGCTAGTGAAAGACGGAGTGGACAAGAAATTTTTCCCCCTTTTGAAATTATAAGAGGGTGTTTATTAATATATATATATATATATATATATATATGAGAGAGAATATTATCATATTTTTAACTAGTCAAACTATTTTTCCCCTTGCTTTTGTATTATCTCGCACGCTTTGTTTTTCTCTTTTTACAAAAATCAGTTTATCTAACAAAATGAAAAAACCATCCATATGAAACAACCAACTGATTCTAGATTAGGACCTAATTGGAGACTTAACGAAGTCTAAAAAAACACATTACAGTCTCATCTCCAATTAACTATTATGCCACTAAACCATACATTTTTCAAAGTCCCAAAAATAGGAGTAGAAACTATTCAGCGATATATTAACTAAATAGGGACATGAAAGGGATGTCAACCTTCCGTTCATGAAACATGATAATTTCTCAGACCATGATTTTAATATGGGCGAAAATAAGATATTAATTTGCACCTTAACAAAAATGTTGTGGATGACATATGAACTATTAACTCAGTATATTTAGTCAATTAATAGTTAAAGTTAATTAAGATAATGGTCAAGATAAATTTACTCCTTTCTTAAACTTTCGGGCAAAATTGTTTTCCAAAAAACTTTCAAGTAAAATTAGTCCTTAACCCTTTTTTTAATAGACTTATCCTTTTTTATAAGATTTTATTTAATTTTGTTTGAATAATAAATGTATTTGTATTTGTTTTACACTCAATTAATTTCTTACATTGCATTATTTAAAACGTTGGCTTGTTATTTTTATTTTCTCACATAATCTTTTTCTATACTTATTCATAAATAAAGGTATTTTTAAAAAAATATATGTTATCTATATATTTATTATTTATAACAAATTTTAATTATTTTCAATTACTTGCTATTCAGTTAAAAGTATCTTATATGCAAAGATGGGAGAGTATGACGAAAGTAAGTTATTGGCACGAGTCACTTTAGTCACATCGTATCAACATAGCAAGGTGGCAGACGGAAAATAATTTATTTAATTTTTAATATTTAATGATGGTAATTAAAATTATCTAATATCTAACTATAGGTGACCACTTTCATCAATTTAAAAAACTATAATGGCAATAGTGTTATTTTTACTCGATTATAGGATGTTTGCATTCCCATTCATCAGTCTATTGCATTAAGGGTGTGTTCTTATTAGCTTTTGGAAAATAGCTTCTGGAGAAAAAATGAAGAATAGCTTTTGGAGAATAGATTATGAGGAGAATAGATTATGGAAAAAAAGTAATTTTGATAAAATGGGAGTGTTTGGATGATTTTATCAAAATAGGTTTTTTCATGGTCAAATGACTAAAAAGGACATTAACTTTTATGTTAATTATATGTAAAGAATAAGATTATATTTTATATATTATTTAAGGGTTAAGATCCAAATTTAACAGCCAAGTTTTTCCTTAGGGATGTCTGGTACAAGTAAGTTTTGAAAGATAAAAAATAATAATGAACAATTAAAAATGATGTAAATTTAACAAAACTGTTAAATTTTACCTAACAATGTTAAATTATAAGAGAAAAAAACGCTTAACGACATTAAAAATGATACATCTTAACCCATTATTTAACATTAAATTTCATAATTAATACTAAAAATGAAATAAATTTGTCTATATGTAATGTTAATTAACTTAATTATTTTTCTAATATAATTAAATTATATAAATAGATTTTATATTAAAGATAAGAAAAAGTATTAAAATTTTAAAATCTTATTTTTTAAAAGTGACGGACGAGATTGAGAAAAATTGTGAAATTTTTTTTTTAAAAAAATAGAAGAGAGGGAGTGTCTGTGGTGTGGGACCCACAGTGAAAAATGACCAATAAGAAATAGACAGTGGGGCCCACATTACATGAAAAGCAAAAAAGATCAGCTTATAGACAAAACCATGGTTTTGGGCTGAAACTATGGTTTTGGTAAAAAAAAACGGGATTGTGCCTTTTTGCTAGGTGTTCGGTGACTTTTTGCCAAAACCAAAGTTTTTGGTAAATAATCACTTTTCAATATCTATCCGAACACACACTAAGATTACATGTAATCCTCTCTCACGGAGTTGAATCAAATGAGCTATTACAATGTGTTTGGTATGAGGGATTTAGAGAGGGGGAAAATTTTTATGAGTTGGATTTAAGAAAATTGGAGAAGTGGGGTTATAAAATTTTAATAAAAGGAAGAACTAAGATAAAAAAAGTAACAAAAATTAATAAAAAATTAATGAATATCATCTTTCTCATAAAGTAGAATTTGTTTGTTATTTCTGACTTTTTCCATCATTTTTTTGGGTAACGTGGCAGAAGGGTGTTAGATGCAAGGAACGAAAAGCCGGACCGGGCAATGAACCGGTCACAATACAGATTCAAGGGTTAATGGGTCAACCGAGGTCTAACCGGTAGTTGAACCAGTCATATTAAAATATTATAATTTATTAGTGGCAATATATATTAATATATTTTTAAACTTCTATAGATAAAAATGAAGATTTTTAGAAAAAAAAAATACTTAAAATTTATTAGTATGAGTTATAATGCATATACTTATGCAATGGTATCTCATTTTCTATAATTATTATATCTTTTTAAATAAAATTTTTCATTATCTTCTTCATTTTTTTTAGATTTGTTCTTTCTTTACCTATTTTTCTCTTCATTTGGGTTTTCAACTTCCAATTTTTCCCTAAAAAAAGCCAAAAAAAATATAAAACAATGAAACCGGTTGAACCACCGGTTTTAACCAGTTCTGACCAGTTCAACCGGTTTCAGACCAGTTCGACCGGTTTCCCGATTCAATCATCAAACCAGACCGGACCACTGAACGGCTCCCAGTTCAACCGGTTGAACCGGTCGGTCCAGTCCGATTTTTTGTACAATGGTTAGATGCGATTATAGAATTTCTGAAGGTGGCAGATGGGGGAAGTTTTCCTCTGCTATATATCACAAGCTTAAGGACAATATTGTAATGGACTTGTTTTTCGGGTGGAAGTACCCTCATCAAAGTATTTCAAATATATGCCTGTAAGCCTGAGAAGGTCTGTTAAGACATAATTTGATATTTTTCTTGTAAAATTTGATCAGTACTTTTGGGGATCAGAAATAATTTCAACCTCTTTTTTAGATGGGTTAATATAACTTTTTCCTGAAGTTTAATTCAATTTTGGTTTTGGTCTTTCAAGTTTAAAATCGGTGGTTTTGGACTTTAAAATTTGACCCTTGGTCCCTCAAGTTTGAAAGTTTTGGTTTTGGTCCCTCAAGTTTGAGAAGAACTTGGTAGAAAACGAACCGAACTGGAAAAAAAAACCAAGTCCTTTTCAAACTTGAGGGATCAAAACCACTCATTTTAAACTTGAGGAACTAAAACCAAAATTAGATCAAGCTTCAGGGACCAAAAGTTATATTAACCATTTTTAGATTTATAAACTTAAATTGGCTTTTTGGTCAGAACTCTTAAATGCAACTTTTCTACTTTTTTTTGGTCAACAAACTTTTCTACTTCAATTTAACATAACAAAATAGTTCAAAATCGAAAGACATAATACCCATAGAGCAGCCAAAATTTGAAGTTTAATAAATGATAAAGAGAATTACAATTACTTTATCTCAAAATGGGAAGCAATTCAACCGTTTGAAGAATGTAAACGCAAGTGAAGTCAATCTTCAATTGCCATAAACGTCAAGAAATCACCATACGCAATCTACAATAAAAGAGACACTTTTTTAAGTACCAATTTCTCTCTCTCTCTCTCTGTTTTTATTTTTTTGTCTCTGTACTTTGTTGGTATTTCCTCTTTTGTTTTACGAAATTTATTTAATGAACAAAAGCAATTAATTAGGGCCACAACAAAATAGAGGTAAGAATGCTTAGTGCATGTTTGGCAAGGCATAACCCCAAACGTACGATAGAGCGGTTAAAAAAAAGCACATCAAGGCTGTTTGGATGTCTGGATTGATGATTACACTGCAGGGCTTTTATTGTAAAAGCAACGATACTTTATAGCTGAAATTTGATGTTTTTATAGTGCCATGTGTAGAGAGAATGCAGCGATTATGAGAATAAAAAAGGCGGTAAGTGGAAACTGGGAAGGTGTGAGTGCTTTTAATATATAGTATCACCCGGTCCTATTTTTAAATTATTTTAATCCTAATTATAAATCTGTTTTTTTTACCTCTATTATTACAATAAATAAAAAAAATGTATTCCATCTTTTCTTTTTCTGAAAAATAAACTCATAAGTCCAGCTTTTTCAAAATAAAAAGTCATTTCTGTCCAACGTTAATCCAAACATAAATCAAATTTACAATTTACTTTTATCCTATCTAACTTTTATAAAAATCGGATTAAAAAAAAAAAAGGTAAGTTCTGGCACTATTAACCCAAAAAGCCCTTATTTTAAAGTTAACTAATAGGAAAGTTTGAGTACTCGTTTAGAATAACTTATTTTTGACAATAAGTGCTTATAAATTGTGATTCACGGTATACGAAGTAAATATGTAAAAGGAGTTTTATCTCAGCTTGCGTAATAAATACTTATTTTTTAAGAAAACGTTGAACCAAACAAGTTTTGAGTTCCATGTTATTACCTCCGATCCTAAATATAAGACAAAATTTATAGTGCACCGGAGGGAGTATTATTGATCTTCAGAAAACATCAATTTTCATAATTTCTGTCTTCGTTTTCCTTTTTCTTTTTCATAGATAAAACTCTGTTGATTTTTAATTTACATATTAACCTTTTATTTCTTTTTTGATTCAAAGTTGTTTTTGTTTCTATTATATTTTAAAAATACTTATAAATGAAAAATATACTTTCTTTTAGTAAAAGGGCATACGGGCTGAAATTTGAAGAGCAGAAGAGGCTACAAAGGCTATTGGCATAGAAAAGGTACTCTTGAATTCACGGAGCATGTTTAAATTAACATAAAATAACCAAAATATATCCTTATATTAAATAAGAAAATTTTAATCCCCTCTTTTTTTTTTTTGGTTCATGTCATATCCTTCTAACTTCGTCTTCTATCTCCTTCTAACTGTGAGGCCCTAGACGATTCAAGCCAAGGTTGTTGTGGGTGTTGCGGGGGAGTCCAACTGTGAGAGGCTCTAGACGATTCAGATCTAGGTTGATGGATTCAAAGGCAGATTAAGGAGAAATATGTTAACATTGATTTAGCCAAACAACAATAAATCTATATTTATATATGATTTTTCGGAAAGTCAGTGATGAGTTACTTTATTATTTCTATAAAAACAAAAGGCTAGAAGGAGGTATTTACCTGAAGCTGCGTGAAGCCGTGAAAGAGAGTGTTGGGAAGCAAAGAAGTGCCGAAACCGATCTAGTTGGAGAGAGAGAGAGAGAATGAGATGTCGGAGCGTAAAAAGAGAAATGGAGTGAGAGAATTGGTGGAGAAGACCGTAAGACCTATATACTCCAAACAAAATTGCTTGGCACGTGGTGGGGACCACCAAAAGAAGACTACTTTATTAAAAGAAAAAGCAGCACTTAAAGAGAATATATGCTTTATTAAAAGGAGCGGCGATTTTGATTATAGAAATTTTTATGATATACAACTAGATAATTAATTTCGGCTGGCTCGTACCTTGGCACTTGTCTAGTGCTGGGCAAACGGGCCGGCCCGGCCCTGCAGGGCCGGCCCGTTTAGGCCCGCGAAGGAATCCGTACCCTTTTAAGGCGGCCCGGCCCGTTTAAGTTAGGCCCGCGGGCCGGCCCGCGGGCTTTTGGCCCGTTTATATATTTTTTTTTCAATTCCTTTTTTTTCTCTTATTCTCATAAAGACTAAAATACCTAATTTAAAACATAAATATCATTAACACTAATTTAAAATATAAATATTATCCAAGTTTAATAGAACACAAACACTAAAACTTAAGTCCAAACCATAATTAATGTTCATAACCAATTAAATAAGTTCACAGCCACAATCAAACAAGCCTACAAGCTTCAAATGTCAGTAATAATATAACACCTGATTTGGATTTTGGCGTATACATGCAAAAAAAGAAAAAAGAAAATCAAAGAAGAGAAGCTTCAAATGATGTCTGAATCAATGTGAGAGCATTTTTTATATGAGGGTTAGGTTAGGTTAACTCTACCTCTGACCAATGCTTACTACCCATTGTCTTGTTGCCATTTAAAAAAAAAAAAAAAGTTAAACGGGCCTAAAAGGGCCGGCCCTCAGGGCTTCAGGGCCGGCCCTTGACGGGCTCGGGCCTAAACGGGCCGGCCCTTTTAGGCCCGCTTCCATTTTCAGCCTCCAAATCATAGGCCCGGCCCTTGACGGGCTCGGGCCTAAACGGGCCGGCCCGACGGGCTCGGCCCGAATTCCCGGCTCTACACTTGTCCGATGGGGTCGGAGCTCTGGCGGTATCACACCTTCATCTTATTTTTAGTTATTTTAGAATATTTAGAAAAAATGATATGTAGTTTAGTAGACAATGTAATACCCTAAATTATGAGATTGGAGGCTTAAGAATAAGCTTAAATTAAGTGAACTACTAAACCCAATTTAATAGATGTTCCAAATCTATTCTCTAATGTTTCTTATATCTTTGGGGTATTAAGAAAGTAAAATGATGAATTTTGGAGAAAGTAATTATGTTTTTGGTGAAATCGTTTATGAGGTAGTAAGCTTGTCATGTGATTTTGAATGATCAAATGATGAGCAAAAATTATGATATTTTACAGGACGAAAGTAGACATCCTAATCTTTAATTTGATAGGTCATATGAATCAATTAGAGCTATATACAAAAATATATGAATTTTTGAAGTCAGCACAGGAAAACTGTGAAATTTCTGGAAGAATATGTAAAGATTGAAATTTTGGGAATTTTGTGATTCCATTCAGCATAATTCTATATTTTTTCTTAAAACTAGACTCAATAAGGGTTCTATAGGCTTTGGAATCACTCCAATTCAATTTTTCTAGAATTAGTTATGATTTTTCAAAGTTTGAGCAGAAATCTGCCAGAATTTCTGAAAAATCCGAAAATGGGAAAATAAATAAAGGAAATTGTAATATATGATAAAAGCACTTTTGGCTTCATCTTCTTCCATTTTCTTTCGTGAAATAGCAGCCAAGGAGAGAGAGAAATTTGAGATTTTTAGAGAGAGAAAGAGAGGAGAAAACTCACGAGATAGGTCGGTTTCTCTAGTGAATTCATACCTAACGTGTATAATCATTCTCCCAAGCCTTTCTTCTATGTGATGTAAGGTATTTGGAGCACAAATCTTGGTGTTTTGAAGTTAGGGTTTTCAGCCACAAGAAGGAAAAGCTAGTCAGAGGTTGAGGTAACTTCCAAACTCTTGTATATTGACTATTCTGGCTGTTATAAACAATTTAATCGGTGAAATTTCGCCGGATTGTCTTTGTGTGTAAAAATGGAAAATAGGTTGTGGGGGCTGTTATACTACCCAAAATGATACTAAATGGTAGTTTTAACCTAATGGAATAGTCAATAAAGTTGTTAGGAGTAGAAAAGAACGTGTTTACGGAGTCGAAACCGAAAAACCCCGATTTTCCCCTGAAAACCCATATATTTCGGCCAGCACTATAAATGGGTCTTAGAGTTGGATTTTCAATGATTTGATGGTTCCATTGAGTTTAGGGACGAAAATTAGGTGGGGTTACAGTTGGACACTTTTTCAAAAAAGGTTGAGAAAGTATAATTACGGAAATGCCCTTAAAACCTTAAAAGTATGGCTGCCAAGAGCAATTTTGTAATTTTACATTGAATTTGATAATTCTGAGTTCGGAAATGGATTCCTTGGGCGAAAATATGTAAGAATAGCCCGGGTTAGAATTTCGAGAAAAGTACAGCCGGAACGAGTACGATGGGACCGGGTTCCCGGGGGCATTTTAGTAATTTTCAAGATAGACTCATATAACCCCCAGAAATACTATGGAAGTGTCTAAATAGTGCATTTGACATTGTAGGATGGAATATGGAGCCCCGAGCTGTTTGCACGTAGATTAAGGCACACGTTTCGAGGCAAAAAAGGGTTAAGGTAGGGGACTTACCTTACTTGCATGTATTTGATATCTTTGCTTGTGTAATGATGTATGTGATTGCTTTACTTGATTGTGTAGAGCATATTTGAATAAATGAAGCTTTGTTTCTGTTTTCGCTGTGACCATAGTCTTGTTGTACGAAACATTGAGCATGCAGAAATGTCATTATGGGGCATACATCTAGATAAAGCTAACATGTCATACACATAGCATCAATCATGCATGCATTATGGTATCTATTTCCTAATGAGATTCTCTCGAATCTCACCCTCCCCTACCAACAATTTAGATAGGAAGAGATAGAAGATATGTTGAGAGCAAAGAAGAGAACTACATGAGAGGATTGCAACGGTGGAACAAAGTCAGGAATATGTCTCCGTTTCACTGGGATGAGTTTAGACACCCTGGTAGCCTTGTGCGGCTACATTATTTGAATTTATCAGGTACGAACCCCTATGGGGAATATATGTAATCATGCACATATTATCAGTATAATTATGCTATTCATGTGTTGCCTACCGAACCACATATCATTTTCCGTAAATACTCTGAAAAAGGTTGAAAATAAGGCAAGGGCGTGACAGGCAACACTGGAAGAGTCTAAATATACTGATAATAAGTGAATGATTATAAAAATTCCCCGTAGCAATTCATACTTGATAATTACAATTCATATAGCCACATAGGGCTACTTGGGTGCCTAAACTCATCCTAGTAAAATAGAGACATCTTTTAGTCTTCGTTCCACCACTGTGATCCCCTTCGTACGGTTCTCTTCATTGTTCTCAGCATATCTTTTATCCTCTCCTGTCTAAATTGTTGATAGGGGAGGGTGAGATTCGAGAGAATCTCAGTTGGAAAATAGTACCAATATGCATGCAAGATAAGTGCTTAATGCATGACATGCTTGCATTACATAACTTATGTTCATACAATGACATATTTGCGTGCTTAATGTTTCAATCAACATACTTATGGCCATAGCATAAACAAAAACAGAGGTTCAATCATTCATATATGTTTCACATAATCAGCAAAGCAATAACATGTATTAATACACTAACACAAATATCAAATATATGCAGGAGAGATAAGTTCCCTACCTCAAAATCTTATCAATCCCCTTTAGTGTGCCTCGTAAAACGTGTCTCTTTCGACTTTCAACTTTCAACTCAACCCTAAAATATTAAATGTAAAAGAAATAGGTTATAACCTATCTAAGTATCATTTTAGACTCTTCCATAATGTTTCTTGTGGTTATATTAGTCTATGGTGAAAATTTACCAAAATGCCCCCGAGACCCTAGCCCAGCCCCGCCGTATCCGATCCGATGACATGTTTTCCCAAAATTTTGACTAGGGTTATCCTGATATATTTTCACCCAAGAAATCCATTTTTTACCTCAGTTTTCTCAAATTCCAACCCCAATTATGAATTTACCCCTGGCAGCCCCCTATGTGAGGGTTTTAAAGCTATTTTTGTCATTTCATTTTCTAGGGCTTTTCTCACTTCGCACCCAACATAAACCTTATACAATTTTTCATTTTAAACACAATGAAATCATCAAAAATACCAAAATCTAGTCCAAACATAGCCCAAAATAGATTTGGACGAAATTCTATAAAAATTGGAGAAAATGAAGTTTTATGATTTCAATCCATAAAACATCTTCTTATCACCTTTAATAACTTGTTTAACTACTTAGTCACATTCTAAACATGATTAGACTAAATTTGGACAGCACCTCTCCTTAGGGTTTGTCATTCCCAAAATTACAAAATCATGAAAACAAGCCAAACAATCTAACTAAACACTAACAACAAGTTATATTCATTAAGAGATGACAAATTATCAAGCTTACCTTGATTTCTCTTAACTTTCTCTCTCTAGAACCATCCCACTTTCTCTCTCTTCCTCTTGACTTTGAGCTTGCTAAACATGTATTTCAAGAAGGCATAGAGGTTAGGGAGGGTTTGCCATGAAATTAGAAGCATAAACTCTTGAATTTCCTACCCAACTTACCTTAATTTTTGCTCTTGATCCCTTTTGCTTCTCTCTTGCTCTCTAGGTTCTTGAAGCTCTCTCTCTCTCTCTCTCTCTCTCTCTCTCTCTCTATTTCTTTTGAGTCATGCATGCAAATGAAATGGGGAAAGAGATTATGAAGACTTTTAATTAAATATCTCATTTCTCTCTCTTTATTTGGTGGATAATGACGTGTAAGTGGAAGGGAAATGATGAAGCATGGCTTCATAAAAATATCCCACATTTTTCTCTTAATTAATAAACATGCATATTGGATTTATGACATCACTTATACTTTGGCTCTATCTCCTTCTAAGAATAACAAAATTCTTCCATTTACTCAAGTCTATTGGTATAAGAGTTGGCTACCTAACCTTATGACATATGTAAGGACTTATGACACAATAATTATCTCCATCATCTTCCATGTGGTGTTGACACTTGGTGTCATTGGATTTTGACACTTGTATTCTCCTCCTTCATCCCTTAATTTCTAAAATAATTAAGAGAAAAGGAAGATTAATTTATTTCTTCAATTTTCCAATAAATAGAAAATCTGGGCAAAATTTTCACAAAACTTTGAAAATTCATCACTAATTTTGTAGACATCGTTTCGGTGTGATTCCAAAGGCTATAGAACTCTTATTGAGTCTAGTTTCAAGAAAAAAATATGAACTTTTACTAGATAGAATCATAACATTATCATATTTTCAATCTTTGACCGTTGCTTCAGAGACTTTCCAGATTTTCTGGACTAACTTCAAAAATTCATATCTTTTTGTACATAGCTTCAATTAATTCATATGACCTATCAAATTAAACCTTAGTATGTCTACTTTCATCCTGTAAAATTTCATAATTTTTTCTCATCATTTGGTCTTTCAAAACCACATAACAAACTCACTATCTCGCAAGCGATTTCACTGAAAATATTATTCAACTTTCAATTTTCAATATTTAATTCCTTTGGCTTTAAATATTCACCATTTCATTAAATATATAAAATAATCACAACATACTCTTGGTGAATAAAATTTGGGGTGTTATAGGCAGCGTCTCCGGCGGGCAGCCGGTGGGGGTAATTACTTTTTTAATAAAAAAGTAAGGGCAAATTGGTCCTTTCCTCTGAGTTTGTAAATTTCAGATCATGTACTAGCACCTCTGCGGGATTATACAAATTTGGAACACCTTTTTGTCTTTTCATGATTTTGGAGTTCTTTTTCAAGGATTTTCCCTAATAAGTACTCCTCTAATCTTTAATATAAGGTATATTTGGAGAGTTAATCTTGATCCTGATTATGAATTAAAGTTTTCATATTTATTAATATTTTTCTAACTTACCATGCTCAATCAACAACAATTAAGGAGATAAGGGAATTAAGGAAGGTGACTAGGGTGTTTTAAAAAATAAATATTGTATTAACTAACTTAACCAACTTCCTTAATCTAATCAAATTAACAAATATGTCTTATATTAAAGGCTAGAAGGAGCACTTTATTAAAAGGAGTGGCGATTTTAATTATAGAAATTTTCATGATATACAACTAGGTAATTAATTTGTAAAGAAAATTAATAAAATTAATTTTTTTATTATTTTTCTAAAATATCTCTTTAATTATTTGTATTAAAAATATCACTTCATTAAAACTCATGTGTAAATCATACTTTGAAAATAAATTATAAAGGTTGAAGATGAAAGGGAATTGATGTCTAAGATTAAAGTAAATAGCTCTTACATTTTTTATAATCGAAAGGAGTATATAATTTTGTTGTAATTACAAAGGCAAAGCCTCATGCTTGAAGTTTACACAAATCAAGTACCTATAATGCCCTATACTTGATAATTTATCTATAAGAATGGAAAATATATAAGTCATTCATTGAGTTCTCCTATACCCAATGATTCTTTAGACATTAGTGGGTTAATTTCCCCCATTCATACACAATGATCTAGATAAAGAAGAGAAGGGTGAGGCAGAGAACATTTGATTTTCCTCTAATGCCCATCATTTCATCACATCTTTCTCTTGTTAAACAATGAGTTTCATTTTTGTATGAAATATGAAGTGTTCATATTATTCGTTATTTATTTAATAATATGATGATTCTTTCATAAATTTTATATTAGATCAAGTGTTAGATTTTTATTTCCCACTCTGTATGTGTCAAGATATATATATATATATATTCGTTTGTCAAATTTATTGAGTTTTTTATGTAACATAACACGAGTGATGATTTACATATTGATTCCTTTGTTTATTATTAAAAAAAAAAAAATCAGTCCTTTTGGGGAAAATAGCCCAAAAATACTTTTGGGGCAAATTAATTGTTGAATGCTACCATGGAAGATTGGTTGCACTTAACGGAAGATATGTTACACACAATGGAAGATGGTTTGTACATTTATATGGAAGATTTGTGCACACAATGAAGAGTATTTATACACAACGGAAATTTTTTTACACACATGGAAGATGGCTTGCACGCTTGGTAGTATTCAACAATTAATTTACCAAAAAAATATTTATCCCCAATTCTCCCGTCCTTTTGTTTGAGTAGTAAAATTTGGTCATTCAAGATTTCTTTATTTTCAAAGAAAGATATTAGTCTTGTAGAATCATTTCATAAATTTAGAGTTAATAATTAATTTATCAGATTGGTCCGTCAAAATATTGGGTACAAACATGATATTTCCCGTAAGGTCCCCAATCCCCATAACTGCATTTGTTCATTAAATCAAATATCACAAAACCAAATAAGTAGGTAATGATGTTTCTCCATTTTAGCAATTTGTGTCTAGATGTTTTGTTTTGAAATTATTATTCAGTATCTAGTTTGGTGTTCGTGATTATCCATTCTAATACAAATATCTCCTCTCAATCTTAAACTTAAGATCCAGAGAATCTAGCAAGGCCTTATATCATTAGACAACTCTATGTTAGTTGATTTCTAGGTGTTTCTGGTCTATTCACTTCTCTTGTATTAAACTAAAGTGATCTAATTAATTTCTTTATATAATTTTTTTTAATTTCAATTATTTTATTATGCTCTATGGTTATTTCTGGTTTTTTTTTGTTTTTATTTTGTACTTTTTTGTTATCTTACATGTAAGAGGAAACAAATTACATTTAAGAACTCTCAACCAAACAAATTGAATTTAAAAAGTCTTACAAAAAATTAAAATTATTTCTGATCACAAAATCACTTTGAAATTTTAGATATGATTACTATTTGCTTTAAACAAACCACCGTTACTTTCTGAAAAATGTGGCCCTAGTTGCATCCACATAATAAAGCTCCTTTATGTTACTTCAATCTTTTTTTTTTTTTTGCTGGTTAAAGTAAAAAACAAAACCAGATCAGACAAGCTCTGGCACATCTAAGCTAAGTGCTCGACTTAAAAAAGTAGGAGCAACGGTAAATGTCACGATTCCTCCGTCCACTCACATGGTTTCCTTTGCCAAAAGATCCACAACAGCATTTGATTCCCTCGGACACCATTCCAGTCTAGCTTCCCAATCACTGTTCAACCATATTCGAAGATAATGCAAGAGAAAGAAAAGAAAAGTGAAAGATAAATCATATGTCACTTAAAAGACACAGCAATCATCAAAGGGACGTATTATATCAAGCCAAATAGTGGAAACATATATTAAACTGGTAATTTCAGTGGGATAGGTCTCTTGTGATCTGGGATTCGATCGTCTCAAGTCTAAAAACGTCTGACCCCCTCAATCTCTCGTATTAGTCTAAGGGTTATTGGTATTGGATTAAGATTCCCAAACCTTTTATCAAACATATCACATTAGTTTTGTAGAGGAAAATAACTTGGTACTTGTATATCTGAAATGTCTAACTCAATCAAAGCAAATTTAGCTAAGAAACAAAAATTCAATTAACGACGGAATTCTGCTCTAAGTAATTAGTGACAATTTATTTGATGACAGAATCATCCAATTCTGTCATTAAATTATGTCGCTAGTTCACAATTGTTTTTTTTTTTTTGTAGTAAAAAAAACTTCATCGAGTTTTCAGGTCAGGTTGAAATTCACAAACGTTTTTTTACAAACTATTAGATTGGTTTTGTCGAAAAAATTTAGTATAGTCACGATTGAAAATTTACTACTCAAGCAAAGTAAATATAACATATTGATCCCTTTGTTTATTATAAAAAAAAAAACATATCGGTCCTTTTGTTTGAGCAGTAAATTTTGGTCATTCAAGATTTCTTTATTTTCAAAGAAAGATATTGGTCGTGTAGAATCATTTCATAAATTTAGAGTTAATAATTAATTTATCAGATTGGTCCGTCAAAATATTGGGTATAAACATGATATTTTCCCATAAGGTGCTTGAAAATCAACCATTCGTACTGCCCCAATCCCCATAATTGCATTTGTTCATTAAACTAAATATCACAAAACTAAGTAGGTAATGATGTTTCTCCATTTTAGCAATTTGTGTCTAGGTGTTTTGTTTTGATATTATTATCAAATTTGTAGTTTGTGGCTATCTCTCTTAATATAAGTGTCTCCTCTCGGTCTCAAATTTAAGACCCAGAGAATTTAGCATGGCTTCACACCACTAGACAACTCTATGTTGGTTGATTTCTAGATGTTTATGGCCTATTCACTTCTCTTGTATTAAATTAAAGTGATCTAATTAATTTCTTTATATAATCTTTTTTTTTTAAATTTCAATTATTTTATTATGCTCTATGGTTATTTCTGGTTTTTTTTTATTTTGTACTTTTTTGTTATCTTACATTTAAGAGGAAACAAATTACATTTAAGAACTCTCAACCAAACAAATTGAATTTAAAAAGTCTTACACAAATTAAAATTATTTTTTATCACAAAATCACTTTGAAATTTTAGATATGATTTCTATTTGCCTTAGACAAACCACCGTTACTTTCTGAAAAATGTGGCCCTGCATCCACAATTTATGTTACTTCAATCTAATTGAAGATAATGGAAGAGAAAGAAAAGAAAAGAAAAGGAAGTTAAAGATAAATCATATGTCACATAAAGGACACAGCAATCATCAAAGGGAAACGTATTATATGATATATCAAGCCAAATAGTTGAAACATCTATTAAACTATTAATTTTTTAACCAAAAAAAAATTAATTTTTATCTTATTGTAATGGGTGTGTGCGCCTAACATTCCTGGGCGTCATTTTGTTTCGAATACAAAAGTAATTTTTTCACTCATCCTTTGGGCCAAAAAAAATTCTATACCTTTGGGCCAAAAAATACTAAAAAAAAGGATAGACAGCTAGTTAAATAATATCAATCACAAGAATACTATACATAACAAATATTTAACTCATCCTTTGGGCCAAAAAAAAAAAATCTTTTTTCACTCATAATAAGGAACTTGCGTACATGGTATATTCATACGGAAGATCTAATTCTTTTGTTTGGTTTTGTTTGTCTGTTTTTTTTTCTCCCGGATAAATGGATCGAATTCTCAACCTAACGTTTAAGGGATAGTTGAAGGAACTAAGGAAGGGTGTTAAGTACCTTTGGACCACAAACACAGCTCATGTAAGATAGGCCATGTATAGAAGACAAACTCGAATAAGAGTCCTGATGTTTGTTTTGTATGAGATAAACAACAATATTTGTATCTTAAAATTTGAACTCCTCACCCTTAAATGTAGGATCTAGTTTGAAGGTGGATTTTGATCCTAAATATAATATCTTTTTTATTTTTTTAAATTAATTTGCCTAACTTATAAATTGATATATAATGATCAACTGTAACCCCACTTATAAAAGATGCTTGTCATCCTACAATGTGTGTTATCCTTATTAGATGACAAGCATAGCGGAAGGTGTCGCTACAAATATTGCTCAGAGACTGATCGATGGTGCAATAAGGGAAGTTAGTTATTTATGTTGTTTCAAGACGCATGTTGGAAACTTCGAGAAGAAAAGGAATCTATTGGCTGCCAAAAAAGATAGAGTTGTAAAAGACATTGAAGATGCCAGAAAAAGAAATGAGACTCAAGTTGAAGATGATGTTCAACTTTGGTTAAATGAAACTGATGGTGTCATCTTTGAAGATACTAATACAAATTTGAAATGGTTTCATGGCTTGTGTCCTAATTGCATTTGGCAATACAGACAAAGGAAGAAGTTGGAAAAGAAGATACTAGATATTACAGATCTCATAGAAAGATGCAATAACTTTGACAAATTGGCACGTCTAGCTCAACCTCCAGGCATAAAATACTATTTTCCACAAGAATTTATTGATTTTGATAGCAGAAAGTCAAAATTCAAAGAGCTTGTGGATATATTGAAAGATGGAAGCCACAACATGATTGGATTGCAGGGCTTAGGGGGCACAGGTAAAACCACACTAGCAACAAAAGTGAGTGAACAAGTTGAAGAATCCAAAGCATTTCACAAAGTCATCTACATAGTTGTGGCTAATCCCCGGATATTAGCCAGATTCGACAAAAGATTGCAAGCCAATTACAATTACAATTAGAAAAATTAAAGGAAGAAGAGCATTGTGTTTTTGTGGCCTAGAATTGCTAACTATGAAGGAAAGGTGCTTATAATACTAGATGACATTTGGGAATGGCTAGATCTTAGAAATATAGGGATCCCCATTGGCCATAATCACAAGAATTGTTGCATTTTGATAACCACACGTGATTCAAAAGTCTGTGATGCAGTGGGATGCCAACAAACAAATACACCAGACACATTGAGTGACGAGGATACATTGAATCTTTTCATAGAACAAGTTGGTACTAGAAGTGATTATTCCTCGAGTGAATTCAAGGATCTAGCACGAGGCATTGCAAAGGAGTGTGCAAGAATACCATTTGCAATTGTTGCAGTAGCAACTACATTAAAAGGTTGGTCCTTACAGGACTTGAAGTTTGCTTTGAAATGCTTGTAAAGTTCTAAGCCACTGAGTAATGTTCATAACAAATTAAAAGAAAAGGTTTATAAAAGTTTGAAGTTAAGTTATGATGGTCTTCAGGAAAAATGCAAATATCTCTTGCAATTTTGCTCTCTCTTTCTTGAAGATTATGAGATTCCTATAGACCTTTTAAGTAAACTCGCTATAGGGTTGGATCTTTTTAGAGAAGTTGACAACTATTCTGAAGCAAGAAGAAAAGTGATTCTAGTAAAATATGACCTCATAAGATCTTTTTTTATTGTTGGAGGCTGAGAAAAATTGTGTGAAGATGCACGATTTAGTTTATGAAGTGGTATTATGGATAGCAGACGAAAATGAGCAAGTGATAACAGATTCAAGTACAAAATTAAAATCAAACTTGCAATTTTTATTTTGGAGTAATGATGAGTTGATGACTTTCCCAATTGTTTTGAGGGAACCAAACTTGAGGTTCTAATAATTTTGATAAAAAGAGAAGGTAAGGTGAGAGATGCTAAAATCTTTGAAGGGATGGCTAATCTTAAAGTTTTGATTTTAGAACATCCATCTTTTTACACTGGAGAAAGTTTCACTCCATCATTACAGTCACTTTTTTCATTAAAGAATATTCGAGCTCTTATCTTCCGTGGTTGGGGATTGGGCAACATCTCTATTTTGAAAAACTGAGAATGTCTGGAGACTTTTGAGTTAGAGTCCTGTTCATTCATTGAATTACCAAAAGAATTCAGTGAGCTAAAAGAGTTGAAATTGTTGGCATTGAGGTGTAATATTGAAAGGAATAATCCTTTTAAAGTGATTGAAAGATGCTCACAATTGAAGATGAAGGTCTGCCATGGTTCGTCAATGGAGGTTGGGGGAAAAGATGAAGAAAAATGAAGTTGAAGAAGGTCAATGGTAGGTGTAACTCCATCCGTAATTATATCCGAAATACGCTATTAAAGTGAAATAGAGACCAATAATAATCAAAACTCATTTTTAAACTCATCTACTAGATGGGGTTTTCACAAAGGAATTTCAAAATCCCAATAACCCGGTCTCATATTTACATTTCGAATACAATTACTATGCGGAATATCACATTCATAACAAGTCAGAGTGCACAATAATAAGCTCGGCAATCCCGAGTTCCATATATTAATCAAAGCCTTACAGGGCACAATCGCCCATATAAGCCCTCATACGGGGATTACACAGATCTATCTCATACACATAATCAAATCCAAATACAAATATCTCAACTATGATGATAACCAACTACCAAAATGATAACCCGAAGGAGTCCTCATCACCCTTGGCTGCTTGCCCCATCCTTGATCCACTACCCTGTCTGACAGGTTAGTAGGGGACGGTGAGATTCAAGAGAATCTCAGTAGGGAAACAGATATCAATATGCATGCAAGATAAGTGTTTAATTCATGACATGCTTGCATCACAATAACACATGCTTACATAATGACATATCTGCATGCTCAATGTTTCAATAACATACTCATGACCATAGCATAAATAGAAAAAGAGATACAATCATTCATATATGTTTCACATAATCAAGTAAAGCAATACATATATCAATACACCAACACAAATATCAAATACATGCAGAAGAGGTAAGTTCCCTACACTTGTTCTTCCCACGTATGCTCCAGCTCCGCTTACTCGCGATCAGAATGAATATCGAACCACGACCAGGGCGAATATCAAACCTATAACCAAAGCAAAGACATAGGGTTATTCTCCGGAATTTGTTGATGATGGTGGGTGGTAGCATCTGTGTGAACGAGAGCATCAGCAACAACACGCAATAGTGGATCATCCAAATAGAGGGTGCAAGGGTCTCCCGACACTGGAGTGGGAGAAGGGTGGCCAAGTGGTTCCTCCAGAGGGTTGTAACTTCCTCTGGTGCTATTGAAGGCCGGGGATTCCTGAGTTCTATGCTCGTCCCTTGCCCTTTGCGCTTCGAACATCTTTGCCATTTCAAGTTGAAGCTCTGGCAACAGCTCTTGTCAGAGCTTGTCACGAAGGTTGGCCTCGATTCCATGTATGCCCTCCTACCATCATCTCTTAGTTGTGGATGTAACCGTTCTCTTATTCCCATATCAACAAGGTCTAATCTCGCAGTAATCCTATCCTTAGTCTTCCCTGGTATGTGTAAAAGCATACTGATAAGGCTATCACAAACATTCTTCTCCACATGCATCACATCAATACTGTGTCTCACGTCAAGCGAACGCCAATATGGAAGATCAAAGAAAATGGATCTCTTCTTCCATATGTTCTTCTCACCTGCAACCCTCTGATTCTTACCAAAAGTGACATTGATACGTTCCACTCGACTGTAGACTTCCTCTCCAGTTAATGACTTTGGAGCCATTCCATGCTTCGGTAATCCGTTAAAACGCTTTCTTAGCCTACGATACGGGTGGAACCAATGAAGAAACCTCCTGTGGCCAAGATAGACAGTTTTTCTTCCATGCTTTAGTTGTTGGAAGTGTGTGTCTGCTTCACATATTGGGCATGCTTTATAACCCTTCACGTTGTACCCTAACAAGTTTCCATACGCAAGGAAGTCGTTTATCTTTGTGAAAATCATTGCACATAGCTTGAAAGACTCCTTCTTAAAAGCATCAAACACATCTACGCCTTCCTCCCACAACTTCTTCAAGTCCTCAATCAAAGGCACCAAATAGATATCAATTTCGTTCCCTGGTTGTTTTGGTCCAGAAATCATCATAGATAGCATCATATACTTACGTTTCATACATAGCTAGGGAGGCAAGTTGTATATTACAAGGAGAACCGGCCACGCACTATGTGTGCTAGTAAGAGTTCTATACGGATTGATGCCGTCTGTACAAAGCCTAAGCCGAAGGTTTCTCGGCACGCTGCCAAATTGAGGGAACATTTCATCTATTTTTTGCCATTGTGGAGAGTCAACTGGGTGCCGAAGATATTTCCCATCAGATATTCTCTCATCAGAGTGCCATCTCAACTTCTTCGCTTTTGTTGCAGTCGCAAACAAACGTTTAAAACGTTGTATTATTGGAAGATACCACATAACCTTTAAAGGTTGCCTTTTACTTGTCACATCACCACAACCACCATCTTTTTTCACTTTGTATCGTGCAGTTTTACACTTAGGACACTCACTAAGACCTCCATACTCATTTCTGTACAATACGCTGTCATTTAGGGCAAGCATGTATCTTTTTATACTCCATACCCATCATAGATAGGATTTTCTTGGCCTCATACATATGATTTGGAAGTACATTATCCTCTAGAAACATATCACACAATAGTTCAAGCAGTAATGTGAAACTACTATTGGTCCACCGACAAGTTGCCTTTAAGTTAACCAAATGTAATGTTCCCGTCAGCCGCGTGTACTTACTCCCACGGTACAATGGTGTCTCTGCATCACTCCGCAGGCTGTCATACTCCTGCGACTGCGCAAAGGATTCGGCCTCAACATCATGAATCATTTTCTCCATTCTATCTTCACCTATGATATCCACATCTTCCTTCTTGTGCGATGTACAATCCATTACTTCCTCACCATGCCATATCCACCTTGTGTATCGCAGATTTATTCCATGACAAAATAGGTGATCCTTTATGACATCAACATCCCGTCAACTCTCATTCAAACAATTGACACAAGGACAAAAATACTTCCCATTTTTTGCAGGAGCATTCTTTTTAGTGAATTCAATAAATTCTTCCACCCCTTTCTCATATTCTTCACTAGTTCTCAAAGCATTCATCCAACTATGATCCATTTTGTTACCACCTAAGGCATTCCCAATAACATTCACATGTTTAGTACAATTGTTAACGACATATGATGGGATTGCCTAATTAAGTTATCAGCTCAATTTAGGATTTTAAAATATGGGCTTAATAACTTTATTGCCCCCTCCTAGTCTCGTCTCTCCTCTTAAAAGGGTTTCAGTGCTATGTAACTTATTTTTTTAATAAGTATATGTATATAAACATTAATGTATAATAAAATAAATATAATAAGATTAAATTAAAGAATTTTTTTTGAGGTTATGGTTTTCTTTTTAGTTTTAGCATGAATTATTCTTCATAATTCCTTTGGAATACAAGAATTTCTTTAATTTAAACAAATCATATTTTATTTTATTATATATACTAATTAATGGTAATATATAGACAAAACTAAGTTATGAATAACTTAATTAGGGATTTGTTGAGTTTAACAACCAAATTTAGAATTTTCCTATTTGAGACAACTTTATGTGGAATTTTCCCTTGATTAAAATTAAAATAACCCCTACTCATTCAAGTAAATTTATATTAAAAAAATAAAATAAACCATTACAGTGGAGTTCCTAAATACAATTTAAGCAATATAAGCACACCAAACACACCAGGTTAGTTTATTTCCTATTGCCTAGTCTTTTCACATTGCAAGTTTTACTTTAATTTATTCAAGTAAATGTATATTTCAAAAAGATAATATACCATTTTGTACAAAAAAAAACAAGAAGAAAATAAACTAACCTGATCAACGGGCGCCCATTGTGCTATGTGTGCTGGAGAGGTAGAGAAGACGTTGGAGATCAGAGTTGTATGCATGGTGGGGAGGTACACCGGAGGGTGGAGAAAGCAAAGAACCATGGTGGTGGGGACGACAATGGAAGGAAGGAGGTGGAGGAGAGCAAAAACCTGTGGAGGAGGTGAAGTTGCAGAAGGGTGGCCTCTGGTGCGTGCGTCCTTCAATGGATTTCAGGTGGAGGAGGGAGGAGTTGAAGAAAGAAAGAGTAGTTGAAGAAGGGAGGAGTTGAAGAACAAGAAAAGAGGCCGACGGTGGGGGGAGGAGGAAGAAGAGTAAAGTTTTTTTGGGTCAAAAAAAGAGGGAGGAGGGAATGGACGCATGTGAGGAGGGGGAATGAGTTGAGAAGACGCATGTCAGACAAGTGTCTGACATGCGCCCAGGGGACGCCTAAAGTCTTAGTTTAGGCGTCCAAAATGATTTTGGGACGCCTAAACCAAGACTTTATAGGCGTCCCAAATCCATTTGGGACGCCTAAAGTCTTGGTTTAGGCGTCCCAAAATTATTTTGGGACGTCTAATCCCAACTCCTGGCGCTAAAAAAAATTTACAAAATTTATATTTCGTGCCTGGAAGCACTTTAGACGTCCCAAATTCAAATTTGGGACGCCTAAAGGTTCTCCTACATACATATAATCACAAAAATGTCACCGCCTCCCTTTTTAACCACCCAATTTTAAATTTGGGACGTCCTTGGGGGTGGTTATATCCCAATTCTATAGTAGTGAATGTGAGAAAGAGTAGATTAACACACAAAGAAAAGAAAAGAAAAAAACAACACACAAGACACAAGCTACCTTTTTCTACTAGAGTATCCCTCCCCCACACTTGTTCAACATCATGAAATCATGCAATGAACATTCCAAAATAGTAGAACAAGGCAAAGGAAGGAAGCAACCTTATCATGGAGGCTTGTAGCTAGTGTGGTACAAATGGAGACGGTTGGCTCGAGTATGGAAGTGTTTGCCATAGCCATCCTTCACTTTATAAGTCCTCTTATCACACTTGGCAACCACTTCTAAAGGACCAATCCATGTCTTCTCAAATTCTTCATGTGGAGCAGAGTAATGAGGCACATAAGCCATGACATAGTCACCAACTTTAAAAGTGGTCTTTTGTGCTTGAAGCTCCTCATGAGTGAGTTGACTTGGATCAATGGACAAGGCATGGAGTGGAAGTAGTGAAGAGCTTCCAAATCCATCCTTAGGCCTCAGAGGCTTCTCTTTGCTAGGTGGTGGATTAGTATGGATTTGGCACACTACCTTGACCGCTTTGGAAACTTGCTTCAAGGCTTTAAAAATGTTCAATAGCTTCTTTGAATGAGTCTTGGCAGATCCACTATATCCTGTACCATCATCACAAACAGCACATTTCTCAAAAGTATTTGGGTTAGTGGAAGACTCAACAAGCATAGCATCATTTGGTAAAATAGCAGATAGTGTGGAACAAGTGTAGTATAGTGAACTAGCACTAGAACACTTGACATCACTACCATGGGAGGGGGAAATAAAAGAGTAGGGGATGGAAGGGGTAGAATTAATCACATGTGCATCAACATGATTCATATGTCCACTAGAAACTAACTTATGCTCAATATGATCATTATCATGCAATTCATCATTAAAATGCACATCAAGCAAAGAATAGTCTTCATGTGTGTGTTTCATTATTTCATACATATTAAAATGCACAAAATGATCACCAACAAATATAGTTATAGAGCCTTCCTTCATTTTGATCTCAGTGTTAGCAGTTCTCATGGAAGGTTTACCCAAAATCAATGCACCTTCACTCATACTCTCCTTAGACATGTCTAAAATATAGAAATCTGAGGGAATGAGTAAGTCATTAACTTTAACTAACACATCCTCAAGCACTCCAAGTGGAAAGAATTTCTTCAAGAAGACTTTCTTCATTTGCTCCCAAGTCAAGGTTGCAAAGTGGCGAGGAAGCATATAAAGCCACTCCTTAGCTTTTCCCTCCACAGAAAAGAAGAAAGCAAGGCTCATGACTTCATCCAAGTCAGCACCCAGAGGCTTCATGGATGAGCAAACCACATGGAGAGTCTCCAAATGCCTATGTGGATCTTCACCTTCATTACCATGAAATTTAGGTAAAGCACTTATCAAATGTCCTTTCAATTCAAAATTAGCATTGAAATTATAGAAGCCATAAGGATTATACTCAACATTGGAAGAAATTATATCTCTTATGCTCCTATTTTCTACATCATCATGCACATGACTATTATTGTGAGGTACTTCATTATGGCCATTATTAGGAACCTCATTATCTTGATGTTCAATGTGTCCATCCATGTTTTGATCTAGCACAATATGATTATCAATGAAAGGGCAATCAGTGAAATCAACAAACAAATCACCACTATCAGTAACAATTTCCAACTTGTCACACAGCACAATGATAGCAAAACTGATACAAAAAACAGAGCAATGTCACACACAAATGACCTTTTAGATAACACCAAGAAAAATGCAGCAAGGTCTTTAACCTTAACGCAACCACAAACAATGGTCTATCACAGCAAGCAACTCAATGAATTTCTAACATTTAGCATTCTTACACACTCAAAGAAACAGCAAAGAACAGCAATGAGTGGCTAGAATTAGTAGAAGAGGTGCTAAATTTTTTTAAGAAAATTTTCTGTTCACCGCGGTGCAGACAACACGGAAAATAACACAATGGCGGCAGAAATTCAGTTCCAAAGAGAATCACCGAAATGAGAATCACAAAAGCTTAAAACAGTCACAACTTTCCACACAGATTTTTCACAGAAAAGTCATTATGAGAGCTCAAAAATCATGGCAGCAATGAAAATCAAGCACTAATCACACCAAAAATAATCTCAGTCGAGTAACAGTAGTGATCAAGATCCAATTCCACCAAGAATTTAGTTTAGCATAATGACAGCAAGCTCTAGTTATAACAGCACTTAACAGGAATATCCTGTGATAGCAACTTCCTCTCAAACAATTCTAATTTCTCACTTCTTTAACAGTTTGAAACTCAGCAGGAAACACAAATGAAAGTAGCTTTAAAACTCAGATGAAAGCAATTAAAATCATGAAGCAACAACTCAGCAATATATATCTTTTATCAACAAATGAAATTCATACCAGCAACCAAGGTGCAGGAGTGCAGCACAAAGTTTCAAAATAATTTTAGAGGAGTCAGCTCAATGAAATTACTCAAGTATAAAACTCAATGAGGAAGAATGTGGCAAAATTCTATGCTTATGGTTGTCAATGAAGTTTAGTGCAACAATTCAGTGGCAGAAATTTCACAGAGCCACAAAAATCTCGAATGCACTATTTTTGACAGCAATTAACACCATAAATCAGCAACTGTATCAGCAAAATTTGGGCTCAAAAAGAATCAGTAACATCAGTAAAATGGCTTCCATAGAGAGTAGTAATTATGACAGAAAACTCAGCAAGATGACAACAACATAGCAATTTCACAAGCAACCTGAAATCTCCAGCAAAAAATGTACAATTCAATGTAAAGCCAATAAATTTGAGCCTACGACACCACACCAATGTAACGAACTCAGATTAATAACATCAATGAATCCAAAAATCCACACTTCAAGAACTTGTTTGATCTAAGTACATCACAACCAGATCAGTTCCAAGATTGAGTAATGACTATAACCAATGAAATTCAACCAATTCCATGCACTATAGTAGCAATGCAACTTAGCAATGAAGTTTCAGCAAACAAACTAGAAAGATTGCTCAAAATTCAGCTTCACCACGTTGAGATACAAGTTCAGTCATGTAACAAGTTTAGCCCATAGTTTAAATTGCAGCAAGCAATACAACAATTAGTCACAGCAGAAAGATGTCAAATGCACAAGAATTGCACTCAAATTTTAAGTATGGTAGTGATGAGAACAAGTCCAAAATTAATGAGTTATGCACAGTGGCTAAAATGGGCACAATAACAGATTATACATCAGCTTCCTCAAAGTAAATCATCAGTGTAATTCCAAAATTCTTCAGTCAAAATCAATTTGAGTTTATGCAGCAGCTATGCACCGATTAATCCAGCAATTAGAGAGCATTAAACTTACATTTAAATGCTGATAACACATATATGTACCATATGGCAGCCTTGACTTTTTGCACACAAATCTCAGCAAAATAGTTCACGTTTCAGCTATGAGTTCAAATCAGTTTCTAATGTCTTAGCAAGTTCAATTATGCAGCCAAAAAAAAAAAAAAAAATCAGAGCATTCAGAATCATGATTCATTTCAAGCAAGAAAAGAGTGCAGTGATAAAAAAAAAAAAAAAATCCTTCTAGAGCAATTAGTCAAATTCACTAATGAAGTCAAGCTCAATGAAGCTTCAGAAAATAATCACACTCAGACAGATTGGGGCACAAGCAATGAGATTCACTTTGGAAAACCGATTGAGACAGCAACTCAAAATGCAACAAATCAAGCCCTTAATGCAATGTAAATTTTCAACTTGCAAAGGTTCAATTCGGGCAAATGATTTGAGACCAAAATGCACAAGGCAGCAGCAAAAGTTTCAAAGTATAATGCACAA
This sequence comes from Inga laurina, assembly GCA_963855925.1. NCBI lineage: Eukaryota > Viridiplantae > Streptophyta > Magnoliopsida > Fabales > Fabaceae > Inga > Inga laurina. The sequence goes on from OY979704.1 coordinate 36,319,161, forward strand.
ATTCAGAACAAAATTGGTTCTCGATTTTAGCAAAAGTAACTCAATTGGACATCACTTAAATTCCAAACAGACCACAAAATTTAATCCAAATCCTCAAAGTAATTTTGGACCAGATTCAAGACAATATATGAGAGTACTCAATGACCAACTCACAAAGGAGCTCACTTTAGAACTTTCCTTATAACATGAATTGACAACAATTGCTTTCACAAGCTTTTGGCACAAATAACTAGAACCAGAATTTCAGTGGGTAAGCTGACAGTAACAACTTCCAAAATTTGCGTGCAATTCAGTGACTAATGGTAATGAGTGCAGTTTTGAACTCAGTTAAACAAATGCTCCAGGTTACAGCAGACTTTCAGTACACAACAAAGGGACCAAGATCATTAGAAAGTCAGCAAATGATCAAGTTTGACAGCATAATTTTCAAGAATCTCAGAATTATGTGCAGCACAACTTAATTAACCTGAGAAACATTAAGTATATTCAATCGCCCATTCAACTGTACCAACATCCAAATAATGAATAATGCATGCAGGGCTTATCTGATTGACACACAAGGAAGCATTCTCACGGTTCAGTGAAAGAATTCAGTGGCAGCAACCAAATTCTTAATTTCAGCAACAACCAACCACAATGTTAGACAGCAATTTCATTGCAAGTTCTACAAAGTCACAATTCAGAAAGCAATTATGAGCACAGATTGATACCTTCAATAATGTCGTGCAGCATGCAGGGGAAAAAAAAACAGAAAATGAGACCAATGTGAACCAAACAAAAGCCAAGTAAAATGTGACACCTAACTAAAACTAATTCCTAACAAATGGAAACAAATTTCTTTGTTTAGTATTTCCAGAAAATTTTCTTCTTCTTTTTTTTTATATAAATTGAAAACAAGAACTCCTAACCTACACAAACTACACCCCGGTCAAATTTTTGCAATTGACACCCAATTACCTAGGAGCTAGGCTATAACCCCCTGACTTTAAACACGTAATTATATTTCGATAACACATATTTAAAACGGATTAGAGACCATTGGATGCTTTAACCTTGTTTTAAACTTTTTGTCTCACAGGAAAATTTTCACAAAATCTTTCAAAATCATTTTCCCATCCTGGTCTCAATTTCAATATTCGAATATAATTACCTGCGCAGTTAGTATACATTCAATCATATCAGAGTGTGTAACCAAATCCCCGACATCTCCTGGGTTCTATACATATATAAACTGAGGGTTTATAAGTATCCACTAGGGGATTACACAACCAAAATCAAATATAGTGTTCATATCCCAAAAATTTACAGTGATCCCGAGGTCAAAATAAATAACCAATGTTTCCAATTCAACTATATACCCCCAAGGGTCCTAATTGCTCCGGGTTGGCCGCTTCTCTTTTGAGCCACTCGCCCTGTCTGAAATGTTAGTCATAGGAAAGAATAAGATTCGATAGAATCTCAGTAGTAACAAACTACTCACACAATGCATAAATACAAAGCATGTATATAAATCACAACCAGCAACAGCAGCAGCATCCCATAGATACATGGTTTTCACCACAAACGACAGCACTCACGGCTGTATACACAATACGACAGCTCTCGCTGTAATCATCATCACGACAGCTTACGTTGCAATCACCATCACGACAGCTTACGCTGTAATCATAATAACAACAGCTTGCGCTGTAAACGACAGCTTGCTCTGTAAACAACAACTTACGCTGTAAACGACAGATATCACCAGCTGTAATTGCAGTAGCATCAAAGAATCATCACAGAACAGTGATAACACACTACCTGATCATTACACAATGTATAAGTGAGAGAGAGAGAGAGAGAGAGAGAGAGTCACTACCTGATCCTTTCCTGACGCTCTTCGGCACTGTGGGCTCACGAGGATGGCAAATATCAAATTCTGTAACCAAGTTAGGGACAACCCGTCAATCTCTTTTCCAAGTTCTTATCTCTATAATACTTTAAGTTGGTTATCATTTGAACTCTTTAGGTGACTATTATGGGTCTAAATATATGCCTAAAGGGTTAGGAGAAACTACCCCGAAGACCCTCCTTCTTGGAAGAATTTCTAAATTTTGGGCTGGCTCACTCGAGTGACACCCCTTCCCAGCACTCGAGCACAAGCGAGTGAACTTCAGAAAGTTTTTTCCCGAGAGCCAACTCTGTTATATCATACACCCTCACTCAAGCACAAGAGGCTGTACTCGAGCAATAACCTTAGGTGCACTCGAGCACAAGGAAGTGAGACCCAGCGAGTGACTACCCGAGAGTGATTCATCCTTCCAACAACAAGTGCACTCGAGCACCAACCCTAGTGCTCGAGTGACCTCCCAATGCTCGTGAGTGCCCACACGTACTCTTGACAATCCACCCACTAGTGATAACCTGAGACACTCACCCATAGCACTAAATGCACTCGCATTCGAGCACGCCTATGCTCACTCGAGCAGGTTCATATTTCACTCACAAGTTAGGAAGCATGCTCGTGGTTTCTGCCTGAAGACCTTCCCAACTGCCCAGAATTTCACATCGTGCTCGAGTGAGTTCCTCCCTTACTCGAGTGATGTCTATCAGATGCCAGAACGCAACAACTGATATGATTTTCCAGAATTGACCAATTGAGCTCCAATGGTCCCTAAACTCATACCATTACTCATTCTCATCCAAAACTTCACAATATACCTATTAGTAACCCAAAATAACCAAACTTTCACTCAAACAACACAATCTCAACTCAAATTCTCAAAATTACTCAAAACCACAATTTGTCAACTTCCTCTTCTCAAATCCAAACAAAAACCATTGACACCTATACATTATTTGGCATCTATTCCACCATCAAACTCTACCCAATTCATATCTTCTAACATCACAAGAAATCAGGGCATAAATCCAGAATTTACAAAACTAAACCAAAAGTTATAACATTTGCATCAAACGTCATCAAAAACTCACCTCTTAAACTTGCTAGAATCAGAACTTTGATTCTTCCACTTTCCAAACTCCCTCAAGATGCCACACACCACAAATCAAAAGTCTGAAAACATAGAAATAAAGCTCTTGACCTCTTGTACAACATTAATGAAAGGCACTTGAGCATATGAGGGCATTAACTTACCAAAACTCAAGCTTTTCTCTTTCTCTTTCCTTAGCTTGTTCAGCGAAAATGGAGGAGGATGAGAGAGAAAAATGAGATATTGATGAAGATGATCACATTTCCATTCTTCCCATGCACTTAGCCGACTTGAGAGGGAGAGAGAATGAGTTTGGAAACTTTGACCTCATCCATGGTCCATATCTTGACACTTGGCACCATCTTGTTCTCCCTACTATGATTTCACATACATTTGCATGCACAAGATTCCACCTCTTGGTCTTTCAATCTTAACCATTAATCTTGATTACGAAGGAGTTTTCTCATCAGTAGCTAACCGGTTGGTTGGTAAATTTACCATTTTACCCCTGATTATCACGATGCACAATATATACTTTAAAAGTGCTCATTTAATACTAATTTCATCATAATTACATCACTTTATTAATCCTTGATTACAATCCAGGATATTACATAGGCTCCTCGGCAACGGCGCCAAATTTGAAAAGCCATATCGTGGGGCTATCAAATAAAACTAAGCTAAATGCAAAATAGGGCAACTAACCTAGGTTGATCTCTACGTGGAGCCTATATTTAGTTCCTAAGTAATCTAGTGTAGATAACAAATTAACCAAGGAATATGGGATGTGAGTTTCATCTATCTAATTAAACTAAAAAGCTACTTGTTTATGAAATTTTTCAATGTATAAAGTGAGTGAGTGGGTGTAAATGCAAGAGGTGAATTTCCTAAGTGAATGAGTCCACTAACCATCCTTGTCCAATTTTAATTCTAAGTTCTTCTCTTAATTAAGCACAAGGACTAGCAAGAAACCTTACTAATCAATATTCCTAACTTCTCAATTTAATCTAAACATAGACTCAATTAATTAGGAATACCTTGAAGTAACTAGCTTATGATAGATTCATAAAAGATCCTCCCTACCACCAATTAATTCCTAGAAACCTAGCAAACAATTGATTTCAAGAGAATAGAGGAAAGAAATTGAATAACAAAAGAGTGCTATAGTTCAATCACAATCCATGAGTACTAATCTAACACAAGTATCATCATCCAGATTACATCAACCGATTAAATCCTCATCCATATACACAAATCACAAACTCTAGCAACCTAGAATCATAATCTGCATATATATAGAGTAGAAGATGAAATTAAGATGCAAAGAACTCCCCTAGTTGTTCAAGGACTCAGGTTAGCTTCACCATCACCATCGGACAAAAGAATCTATCCGCTCATGATTGGGAAATTAGCTCCATCGAACTCTCTTCTCCACGCCATTACAGATCCCAAAAAAAAACATAGAGAAAACAGGGAATTAAATGAAGGAAAGTGGAAGGAGACGGAGATGAGAAATGGTGGTCGATGGGAATGGAGAAAAATGCAATGGAGAAAATGAGAGTGAGCTCTCCCCAAAAGCTCCGTCCGAATCCCCTCAAGAAATGCTCCAAAACCATGTGATATCCTTCTCTCCGTTTTTTTTCTGTGCGATCTGATTCTGGTGGTTGTAGCAAAAATAAGGCTTTGTTTGGAGATGGGAAAAAATTTGAGGGATCTTAAGGCCAAGAAACTCAAGCCACCAAACAATGCCTAATTCCTTTCTCAAGCATATTAAAATCAGAAAACTTAGGAAATAAAATCTGTGCATGTGCTCTCCTCTAATTCCATCTTTGCCCTCCATTAAGCTCCAATGTACCATGTCATCACCTACAAAAATGAGATACAAAAAGGTAATATCATATATTCAAAATTCATTAATAATGGGAATAACAAATATTTCTTAAAATATATCAATTTAGCCAATTTATTTCCCAAATTACCTTTGCACTCAAATCTCAGATTAATACCTAATTATGCCCAAAATAGTTAATCAAATCCCACAAAAGCCTAAGGTTAATCACTAAAAGATATGTAAATATTTAGCTCTATCACTACACATATGATCTTGACCATTGAAGTTGGGGTTTCACCTTGGGTGGGTTGTGTTTATGTTAGAGTGCTCTGTTTTTAGGGCAAGGTTACAGAGGAACTGCTGTGTTTTAAATAGGAATGGTGAATGTAATTGTGGTTCTTTGTTATGAAAACGTTGAAATGAAAACAAGAAAGTATTGTTAATTTGTGCAGTTGTAGTTATTAATATAGAACCTATGCTCTATTTTTGGGCAATGTAATAGAGGGAATACTCTGTTTTTAGGGAAGCAAACAGAGATATGGCCGTGTTTTAAGTGGGTCTGATTGAATGTAAGTGTGGTTTGTGTTATTAGAAAATGATGATATAATGATAAAAAAAGTGTTGTTAATATATGCATATATAGTTGTAAATTTTACTGTGGAAGTTGTTAATACGAAGTTTGTGTTACAGATTCTCATGAAAGATGGGAACTAGTTCGGGAAAGAATTTATTCTGTTTCTTTTATGTGCAGGGGGAGTTTTTAAATGGTGGAAAAGATGAAATACAATATGTTGGTGGTTTGGTAAAAACAAGATGCATAAAAGAAGGCAAAACATATGAGGAGATTCGAAGAATCACATAATCTATAACGGGAAAAGAAAGTAATGAAATTCAAATGAAGTTCAAAATTACCCTTGATACATCAACATTTGTTTATCTTGTAGATGATGAAGGGGTACTAGAGGAAGTTGTTAAAATGACTAATAATGTTGTGAAAGAAGCATTAAACATTGTAAACAATGACAGAAGTGACAACAATATAGTGTGTAACTTATTGATATGGCCCAAGTTATTGTCCTGGTGCAATGACATAAATTAGTTGTAAACATAACTTAATAAGTTGAAAACATAACTAAACATGTTGTAAACATATTTGAAGATGTTGTAAACACTACATAGAGTAGTTAACTCTTTCCATCTTCAGTGTTCAGCAGATTAACATGTGGCTACATGCTTAGACGTTGTTAAAATGACTCATCCTGCTGTAAACTAAGCGTTAGCAGTTGTAAACAACGTCATCCATAGAGTTAAACTTGCTATGGACCATGGTCTTTTCCTAGTGCAATGACAGAAATAAGTTGTAAAATTAACTTTGGAAATTGAAAAAATAACTTAAGATGTTGTTAAAACTACACAAAGTAGTGGACAATCCCATTTTTTGTGTTAATCGTAGTTTCATGTGGACACATGCTTAGTTGTTATTAAAATGACTGATCATGTTGTAAAATAAGCGTTCGCTATTGTAAACAAAGCAACTTGCTGTGGTCATCGTACATAAGAATACAGTTGTTAAAATGACTTTCAGTGTCGTGAAAATATGCATATCGAGTTGTAAACCAAAAAAAAAAAGTGGTGTGGTCACCTTGGTGTGTAAAGATGTTGTTTCCTTGACCTGTTAAACAACTTGTAAAAATGACTAAACATGTTGTAAACATACGCATAACGTGTTGTCAAAGTTCGCACTTGGCAAACTTGAAAGTAAATCATTCCATAATTACATGTTGTGAAAATAACTGATTATGTTGCCAAAATAACTCATGATGTTGTTAAATGTCTCATTATATGAGTACTACATGAGTGCATTTTCTGCAACAAGGCATTCCGAGAAAATATCAACAGATGCACACAACAATTAACCTGTACTACAAAATAACATCTCAAATTCTACATATCTTTCTTCCTCTTCATTTATTGGTTGCCAGCGAGAATGGACAACACACCTCTGTTTGCTTCCCCAAAAACTGAGATGTTATTTTGTCCAAAACATAGCACAGGTTCTGTATTAACAATTACAATTGCCATAGTACGTAACAACTACAACTACACAAATTTACAACACTTTCTTGTTTTCATTTCAGCATTTTCACAGCAAAGAACCACAATTACATTCACCATTCCCACTTAAAACACAACAGTTCCTCTATAACCTTGCCCCAAAAACAGAGCACTCTAACATAAACACAACCCACCCAAGTGAAACCCCAACTTCAATAGTCAAGATCATATGTGTAGAAGATTCTTAGCATTTGTTGTCTACCACCTACCACTTACTCCATTATTGAGCCCAAGCTCCAACCTTTTACCAACCCCTCAATCTCAATCCAACGAACTTTTACACCCAAAAAAAAAAAAAAAATCCAGTTCGTTGTTGTACCTCGCTACTCGTAGATGGAGGCTGCAGAAGAAGACATTTCCAATGACATTAACACCAGCCTTTATCCCCTCAATGTTGCACCTCCAACGTATATCGTCTGTCCATTTTTCTCTTTCTCCTTAATCACAAAAACGCGTCTTCCCTCCTCTCCTCCTATGCCTTTTCTGTAGTTATTTCAATGGGGGGTAATTATGTAAATAGACTTTGGGAAATAATCATAGAAAAGTCCGATCATTGGCTTTTCAAAGGAACTTTTGTGGTGTTTTTTTCCTCTTTAGGACCTAGGTGTCATTTTCCCTATTTTTTTGCCCTCCTCTTTCATACTAAGAGCTCTAGAAATCGACGTGGAAGTTTCTAGAGGCGGTTTGAAACATCATTTCCATCACTCTTTACATTTAGTCTCTTCGGTGGTCTTATTTCGGTCCATTGCTAATGTGCTGGTGCTCATCGCCGTTGTTGTAATTCTTCCTAGAATTGTCACTTTGTGTAGCTGTGTTTTTATCATCTTCTTCTTCAGTTTCGCTACCGCAAGGTCTGTGTGGCTGGTTTAGGGTATGTTCAAAAATGCTCATTTTATTCTCCTTGTCTTCGCTGTCATATGGGGTGTGTGATAGATTAAAAATTTCTGCTATTTCTCAGTGCTTGTGCGTCACAAACAGGGGGTGCTTAATGGGGCCAATTGGAAAAGGAAAAAAAAACCGAAAGAAAGGGAGTTGATATAGACGGGTGCTTTATGGCCTATGTCTTGATAAATAATTTTGAGCTATAATCTAATTTCTTTTCCTTTTTCTTCTACGTTAATTCATATATGTAATTGTGGATTTCTAGTTAGCTAGTTTTTGGGAAGGAATTGCTTGAGATATTTGAAGTATATTTTGTTAATGCTATAGAAGAAATAATTTTAATTTGTATTGCTAATAATTGATATATTATGGTTATGCTTTATGACTTATTTGAATGCCCCCAAGGTGTTTGAGAAAATTTTGATAGGAAAGAGGTTTTATTTATGTGTTTCAATGGTATTTTTTATGATGAAAAAGAATTTAGATTATATTTTGAGTTAATTGTGATTTAAATCCTATCTTGGGTTGGATTGAATGTGAACTAAGTATATTATTTTGAAGAAATCATTAGTTATAAGTTTCCTTTTAATGTAATTGTGTGTAATTAAGTGAAATTTTGAAGCTGCATGTCTTTGGATGATCACTTGATTCTTTAACTTATGTATTGTGATGAGATTTACTTTGGAAGTTTTGTAACTTCATGATATTGATTGATAGTGTGGATTTGAAATCTTAAAGATACTAAGTTTACTTACTTCGTGTTAAACTTTGAGTTGCCTATGAATTGTTTGATAATATTTCTAAGAAAGGAACTTTATGGGATTGTAAAATGGAAATTGTTATTGAATTATTGATTAAAATCACCATGGCATATTACATGTGGAAAGTTTAAGTGAAGATATTTTAAATTCTCTAAACAAAATTATATTGTGGATTATGGTTTTGGTTCTTGAGTTGTTGGTGATTATTGTTAAATAATTTAAGGAATATGAGTTTACGTTATAATAATAAGATTGGGTATGGAATAGTTAATATGAAACTAGATGGAAGATTATAGTTTTATATGGCATATAAAAGGAATAACAATGATTTTGTTTTGGATACTAGGGGATTAAGGAGTGAATATAGTTGGAAGCTAATAAATGGGAGTAAGACTCATCAGATGAGTGAATAGCGTCTCATTCTAATTTTATAAATGGCATTTCTACTACCTTTCATATTTTAAATTTATTTACCAAATTTCTCAAGCATGAATTCATCAAAGTTAGTTTGGCCGAATTATATCATTTGCTTGTTGTTTTTAAAGGAAGTTAAACTTATTTGATAGCCAATTTATTGCGTTGAACTTGTGATCTAGTGAGGGATTTGATTACTATGATCATGCTTGAAGATGGCAAAAGAAATGATATTTATATAATGTAAACTTTGTGCAGGCTTGGAAATGGTTTTTGAGATGTTATTTGTAAACTTTCGTGCTGGGATCTTTTGTTATGAATTATTCCTTACTATTTTGATTATGAGAAGTTATTTCTCATTTTTAAATAGCAAATTGATCCCACACATGCCTGAAAAGGTTTTTGAGAGAACTGAATACAGAACGCTGGTTACTAATAGTAGTACTGTTCATCCTTGGCGTGCCATCATTAACATCAGCTCGCTTGACATTTGTGGGTACAATACTCACGCTTGATATTCGTGGGTCTTGTACCTGCGTTTGTTTCTTGGCCTCCGGCCACGTTTGGTTACTTTTTCTTGTGGACTGTGTGTCCACGCTTGCTATCCGTTTTGTTGAAGTCCTAAAAAAATATGGAATTCGAGATTTATTGTTTCGAAACTGATTTTGTTAAACAAATCTAATCAGGTATCTAGTTTTATTCATTCAATTACCTTTTAGATGTTTTCAATTTATGTCTATGATTTTATACTTCAGAAGTTGAAATTTATAGTGATGTTTTATTATTCAAGGTTGAGTTTGTTTAGATTATTTTTTCTAACATTTTATTTATTTCATTAATGGGACATTATTCACCTAAGAATATTTTGGTCTCAGATAGCATAGTTGAATTTGTACTCCTGCTTATCATTGGGGGGCTTTTATGTTGAATTGGAATTGAAGCGTGGTCCTGGACAATCCTCTATTCAATGTAAAATTTAAACTTATGTATTACATTTTGTAAATCATGTTCTAGGAGCTCCACGTAAACTATCGTTAGGGTCCATGCCTTCATTGAATGTTATATATATTTATATGGTTTTATATATTATAGGTTTATAGGGTGAGTTTTCTCACATTTTGTGCCAGTCACTCCTTTTTTTTTTTTTTGGTGTGACATAATGGCATCAGAGCTTAGATTTCCAATAGTTAATGGAGCAATGATTCTTTTGTGGGGTCTCAAATATCATTATGAACCCGGGCATAGTCATAATCAAGGCTTCACAAAAGGCCTTTTAGGTGTCCAATTGTGTCTTTCTTTTCTATGCTCATATGTGTACTCATATAAGTCTTGTTTATTCACACAAATCTTAGAAATTGAACTAAACATGTCTTACATATGCTTGTATAGCGAAGATTTACCGAAAATTTCAAGTGTTAAGCAGAAGGACTAGTAATGGATGAGTTTTGGTAGAGCATCTATTTGAGGAAGAAAAAATGAACCATAGAAGATTATGTTCTTCATAGAAGTTTAAAAGAGGAAGAGTGAGGTGATAGGGGGTATGGGTTTCCTTAGTGATGTTAACAACATTAATTTCATTTCGCTGTAACATATCCGGTACCTTAAGTGATTGTTTTGGTCATAGTGTATGTTCTTTGACATAGAGTGCATTGTATAAAATATAATGTGTTGAGGCTGGTGGTGCATGTTGTTTATAATATTTAAAAAAAAGAAAAGAAAAGAAAACAATGAGAAAGAAACATATGTGATCTTCTTGATTTGACCTGTCCTTAGTTTGAATAAAGTTTTTCTTCTGTGACTAAATACTACTGAGTTCATTGGAATGGGCATTGGAATTATGGGATGCTGCAACTTAATTGAGCTTAACACTTAAAAACTTGGGTGGAATTGCATGTTTCTTTAAATCTGTCTGAAGTAAAGAAAGATTTGAGTTGAATCAGGATGTGGGATCATATGCAATTCGTTCAACTGTTTCCTAAAGTAATTTGAGCCACTGAACTTCATTTTACTGAAGTCATTGGATTTAGAATTCAAAATGCATATTCTTTGAATTTATCTTGAAATGGTCTTGCTGTGAATTTACTTGGTTTTGCATTTCCTTAGTTTTCGCTGCTGCACGTTTAATAACTGGCTTATATGCTCTTGTGTTGGTGACCACTACTTTTGAAATTGACATGCTCTAACTAACTTACCATGTGCTTGAGAGTTAATTGGGGGGGGGGGGAATCAAAGTCAAAATTAATTGCTAGTTTGTTTGAAATTGAATTTTTAGGAAGTTGCATCATTGTGAGCTTAATACCATTAATTGCTTAGAAAGTATTGTCTCATTAGTTAGGTTTTTTTTCCTCTTAAGTGCATGTTAATTCTCCTATTGTTGTACTTCTGTCACTACCTTGATTGCAAGTTGGGGGGGGGGGCGGGGAAGAAAATTCTTTCCCTCAAGTTCTAGGTTTGAGTTTGAACTGCTGGGATAATTTGGTGTTTGTTTTTTGTTAAAATTGCAAAAGGTTGGGTTGAACTAAGCTTGTGTGCACACTTGTGTCTCAATAGTTGCTGTTATTACCTGGGTTAGCCTTTAAAAAAACAAGTGAAAATTTTGGCGGTAAATTTTGCATCTGGTAATTCTGCTGAAAAAAGAAAAATCATTTTGTCCAAATTTACTCGCTTCACATTTCCCCATTGTTGTAGCTGCTACATTGCATTCTAATCTATTACAGCTATTCTTGCATTGATATTAATTATGTCATTAGCCTCAAACTTGTCTTGAAATGTATCCATTCAACTAAAAGAAGCTCATTATTCTTAAGCTAAATTCTTGAACTTTTGCACGCTTTTCTTTGTAGCTTATTGTTTGACGATGGAGCACCTTAATAATCTGACTCATTGAAGTTTATTTTTAGTCTTGATTGACCATTGTGCATTGAGTACATTACTTGAAATTGGAACATTTTGCACTTTTGGATCAAATATGCTTTTGAACTTCCGAGAGTTATCTGATTTTTTTGAATGAGTTGTTGAGTGTATTTTTGCTTCCCTTGATCTGATTTGAGCTGATGAATTGAACTCATTGATTTTTTACGGAATCGTCCTTTGGGTTTTAACTGAGTTGCTGAATTTTTCATCTATTTTATTAGTAAGGTGCAGTGCTAAATTTAAGTCAACTTTTGGTTGCTGGTTGTGATTAAATAAAGATCGTGAATCTCTGAATTGGGGGGTATACTTCACTAAGATTCGAATTGTATAGCTGACTGGTGGTGCTGTTAACTGGTTTTTGATAAATTCTGAGCTTGTTGAAAATTTCTGAACCTTGCTGCATTATTCAGTGTTGTCTCCAACTAACTTTCTGTTATATATGGTGGATTGGCCGAAAATTTGAACATCCACTTAATCAGCACTGGCGACCTGCACTAATTTTATTGAAATTCTTGGCAAATTTTGAGAATCTTTGCTACCATTTGTTGCACTAAATTGATTGGGTTCCAAATTATGGAATTTTGTTGCTAAGTAGATCAAAAGCTTTAAGGGGGCTGAATCTTGGAATAAAAGATACCAATTTCTTAGTATTTTTAAGCTATATTCCTTTAAATTTTTGTCACTTACTACCCCATACTCACTTTTGCACTAAATCTCTTTGCGCACAACCATATGGACCAAATTCACATATGATTTGTGCATGCTGTAATCAAGAAAAAACAACTATGAAATTTGAATATTTCAACTGTGGGCATTGTTCTTATCAAACATACACTGCTGTCTTTCTTACATCTGTTGATGCATCATTGATACACTATGCATTAAGGTTACCATTCACACTAGGAATAGTCATAGAAGTGTCCAGATTTAAGGGGAAAAAGAAATTTTAGAGATTTTTCACCATCTTTGGACAGAACACGCATACATACAAGCTCATACATTCATACTGGACATACACATTGGTTTTGTGAAGAGAAATCATTTTGCTAAAGGCCGAGATGTTGTGTCACAAACTTGATACGTGACGCCACTTACTAGGACACTGGGATAACTGAAATACTGCCACACTCATTCATTCATTGAATCTGGAATTTTTGCTGGCCATAATCATTGCTGAATTTTCAATTTTCATCCGACTTCATGCTTCCATGAATTCTTGAAATTATGCTTGCTACTTTGTTGTGTTCTTGACTGACTGATATTTACATGACATGTTCTTCTGTACCTCAATTTTTTTTTTTTTAATTTCATTTAACAAAGGGATTAGTAATTCTCTTAGAGAGCTTAAGAATGCTAAGGGAATAGTGGGGAACAAGTTGATGGAATATGGGAATTAAGCATATTTTGAAGAGACACTCTTAAAAAAGATGAGTTGATATTTTATTGCTTTTGTGTTTTATAATTTAATTACTTTTATTGGCAAGTTGTTGTTTTCTTTTGTGTTTTAAAATTAATTTGTATTGGCGAGTTGCTGTTTTTGGCAAGTTGTGAAGCAAGTGGGTTGGGGTTACTTCATAGAGAAGTAATGAGATTTCTTCATGGGTGGGGGAAAACTTAGCTTATAAATAGGATTGACAGCACTTATATTTGGCAGACTTCATGAATGAAATTATTGTCACTATGTGAGTTCTCTCTTCCCCCTTGGTCTATTTGCTCTCCGCATCAAATTTTGATTCTTTCCTCCTACATTCTGTACCCCCTCATCAGTCTCTTCACCCCCTCAATTTCTATTATGCTGCTCCTCACCTTCTGGTCATGCTTTCCCTCTTCTCTCTCTCTCCGTTTCTATATTTTCTCCCCTAAAATCATCTCAGTTTGCAATAAATCAGTGCGTGAGATTGTGTTAATCTGTTTTACATCACAACTATTGCACCAACTGAACATTCTCTTAATTCTTGTGATTTTATTGATTCCTCTACATTTGATTTTGAATTTATTGGCTGCGATTTGATTGATCAGCACTTAGTTTGAATGGAAATAATGTGAATATACCTAATGCAAATAATGGGGATACGAATAACGTAACCAAGACCAACATGCTGAAAATAATTCCAACTTTATGCAGGCTAATCAAGAAATGTACTCTATATGTATACCACTCTGGTCCTATTTATAAGTCCTTTTTTATCAAAAAAAATTTGTCCTATTTATAAATCCAGTTTCAGTGTAATAAATGAGATTGTGACAAGTTTATCCCTATTTATTAAGCCAAGAAAAAAATAATTTAAAGATAGATAGAGAAAAAAAAGTTGAAAAGTACCTATTAATAAGGGCATAGTTAGAAATTTACCCCATAATCATTGAGTTAACTACCTCTCCTTGGTATGTGAGATTTAGTTAAAAGATATTTATAAATAGGACCAAAGTAGTATATATATATATATAAAGACATGCTATTGGATAATAATGTTGATATAGCTAAGGTTGAAATTGACCATTTGAGCAAGATTTATCTGAATAAGTTCTTGTTTTGATAGCTACACATGTATATTGATATTTCAACTAACGAAAAAAAAAAATTCATAAAGATGTGTATCAGTTTCTTTAAACTTATGTTCAAGTTATGATGTGAGTGCCTCACTCTTGTTTTGAATTTTAAGAACAACACCTGTCCCTGTTTTGTCCAAGTTTTATGTCAAGGCTTGTGAGTTTAGTCATTTTGATAATAGCTTAAGACTCAAGTCGTGTAAATTATATATTTAAGAAAGGTTTTTTTTTTCTTTGCCAACTATTCAAGAAAGGTTTACATGTTAGTTATTGTGTATATTTATGCTGGTTGTTTGATTGAAAGAAATGCTTACATTTAAACTTGGGCAAAGAGCTTTGCATTTAGCATCTCCATTCAACATTCATTTGTTTTGGGTTAGGTTTTAGTTTAAAAACGTAGTTGTTTTAGTATTAAATCCTAAGTTCACATTAAATTTCAAGTTGAAAGAGATTTATTTTCTTTCTCTGATGAATGCATATGACTTCTAAATCGTATGTTGATCATATTAATAAGGTCTTAGCATACCATCTAAACATTTAAATTCGAAGGACCGAATTTCTTAAGAGGGAGGAATGTAATGACCCAAGAATTGAGAATTATAAAAAAAAAATCGACACTATAAAGACCCAAAAATTTAAATAAGATAATTATGTCAATAATAGGAAAATATTATATAAATGTGAAGTTGTTTGTCCTAAAAATAATGAAATATGTAAATATCAATATTTACCTATTTGATGTAAATTAAAAACAAAGAACAGTTGGTAGCCTACTAGATCTAGATATGACTAAAAATCTTTGGGATTTTGAGTTTGAATTTTTACTCCATTAAAATGTGAATTTTATTATTTGTTTCAGCACCATTATAATGACCAGAATGCCATTATGAGAGTTATAAATAAAAGAAAAGAAAAAGAAAGAAATCCATCTGATATTTTTTGTGCCCTTTTCTTTTCTCCCAAGAGCTCTAGAAATCGAAGAGGAAACTTTTGGAGCCTTTGAGGGTTTGAAACATCATCTCCTCCACTCTTTCTATTATTCTCTTCGGTGGTCATTTTTCAGTCCATTGCCAGTGTGCTGGTGCTCATCGCCATCGTTGTAATTCTTCCTACACTGTCACTTTGTGTGGCTGCGTTTTTATCATCTTCCTCCTTAGTTTCGCTACTGCAAGGTCTGTGTGGCTGGTTTAGGGTATGTTCGAAAATACTCATTTTATTCTACTTGTCTTGGCTGTCATATGGTGTGTGTGATAGATTAAAAATTTCTGCTCTTTCTCGGTGCTTGTGCGTCACAAAGAGGGGGTGCTTAATGGGGCCAATTGGAAAAGGGAAAAAAACCGAAAAGGGAGTTGATATAGATGGATGCTTTATAGCCTGTGTCTTGACAAATAATTTTGAGCTATAATCTAATTTCTTTTCCTTTTCCTTCTATGTTAGTTCATTTATGTAAGTTGTGGATTTCTAGTTAGCTAGTTTTGGGGAAGGAGCTGCTTGAGATATTTCAAGAAATAATTTGAATTTGTATTGGTAATAATTGATATATTATGATTATGCTTTATGACTTATCTGAATGCCCCCAAGGTGTTTGAGAAAATGTTTGATAGGAAAGAGGTTTTATTTATGTGTTTTAATGGTATTTTTGATGATGAAGAAGAATTTAGATTATATTTTGAGTTAATTGTGATTTAAATCCTATATTAATTGGGTTGGATTGAATGTGAACTAAGTATATTATTTTGAAGAAATCATTAGTTATAAATTTTCTTTTAATGTAATTGCGTGTAATTAAGTGAAATTTTGAAGTTGCCTGTGTTTGGATGATCACTTCATGATGTTGATTGACAGTGTGGATTTGAAATCTTAAAGATACTAAGTTTACTTACTTTGTGTTAAACTTTGAGTTGCCTAAAAATTGTTTGATAATGTGTGTTTGGGATAGTGGTAGGAAAAATGACTTATTATGATTTTGACTTATTAAAAATGACTTAATAAAAAAGTCAGTTTTTGTAATGTGATTTATGTTTGGATGAGCAATTTATTTTTGGACAATAAATGCTTATAATCGTGATTTACGGTATACAAGGTAAGTATGTGAGAGGAGTTTTATCTCGACTTACGTAATAAGTGACTTAATAGAAAAGCTGCAGTGAGGAGCTTATTTAACAAGTAGCTTATTCTACCCATGATACAATTAAAAAAGCTGAACCAAACATCAAAAAAAAAAAAAAAAAAACCAACTCAATAAGTCGTTTTTCAATGAAAAACGGGCTTATATGCCCCGAAAAAGCTAAACCAAACACACGCATATGTCTAAGAAAGGAACTTTATGGGCTTGAAAAATGGAAATTGTTATAGGATTATTGATTAAAATCATCATGGCATTTTACATGTGGAAAGTTTAAGTTAAGATCTTTGAAATTCTCAAAACAAAGTTATATTGTGGATTATGGTTTTGGTTCTTGAGTTATTGGTGATTATTGTTGAATAATTTAAGGAATATGAGTTTACGTTATAATAATAAGGTTTGGTATGGAATAGTTAATATGAAACTAGATGGAAGATTATAGTTTTATATGGCATATAAAAAAAACAATGATTTTGTTTTGGATACTAGGGGATTAAGGAGTGAATATAAGTTGGAAGCTGATAAATAGGAGTAAAACTCATCAGGTGAGTGAATAGCGTCCCATTCTAATTTTATAAATGACATTTCTACTACCTTTCATATTTTAAATTTATTTACCAAATTTCTCAAGCATGAATTCATCCAAGTTAGTTTGGCCAAATTGTATCATTTGCTTGTTGTTTTTAGAGGAAGTTAAACTTATTTGATAGCTGATTTTTACCTTGTTGAACTTGCGATCTAGTGTGGGATTTGATTACTATGATCATGCTTGAAGATGGCAAAAGAAATTATATTTAGATAATGTAAACTTTGTGCATGCTTGGAAATGGTTTTTGAGATGTTATTTGTAAACTTTCGTGCTGGGATCTTTTGTTATGAATTATTCCTTCATATTTTGATTATGAGAAGTTATTTCTCATTTTTAAATAGCAAATTGATCCCACGCATGCTCGAAAAGGTTTTTGAAAGGACTAAATATAAAATGCTATTTACTAACAGCAGTATTATTAGTCCTTAGCGTGCTATGGTTAACATCGAGCTCGTTTGACATTCGTGGGCACAATGCTCACGCTCGATATTCATGGGATTCGCTCTCACGCTTGGTATTCATGGGTCTTGTACATGCACTTGTTTTATAGCCTCCGGCCGCGCTTGGTTGCTTTCTCTTGTGAACTGTGTCCATGCTAACTTTCCATTCTGTTGAGGTCCTATAAAAAATGGAATTTGAGATTTATTGTTTTGAAACTGATTTTGTTAAGCAAACGGTCTAATTAGGTATCTAGTTTTATTCACTCGATTAACTTTTATATGTTTTCAATTTATGTCTATGATTTTATACTTTAGAAGTTGAAATTTATTGTGATGTTTTATTATTTAAGGTTGAGTTTGTTTAGATTATTTCTTCTAACATTTTATTTATTTTATTAATGGGACATTATTCATCAGAAATTTTTTTTGTCTCAAATAGCATAGCTGAAAGTCGCTCAAACTCAATTGCTTCAAACTCAATTTGTGCCACATTCAACCATCTTTGTGCCGGCACTGTAAGTCGCTCTTTGGCTTCTACTCTTTGCTCTCAAACTTGTTCCAACACAATGTCATACGTCTCAAGCTTGGTATCTTTCACAAGAATTTCCTCTTCAGCTGTCAACACTTCAAACATGTCAACGGCAATAACATTAGATCGAACTAAGTCAACTCTTTTTCAAACCTAATCAAGGTTACATCACATAAGTTAGCCTCCAAGGTTGACTTTTGTAAACTTGTAATGCTATAAAAAGTCTTGGTGGCTGGCACCACCAAAATATCTACTAGCACTGGGTAGGGCTAGGCTATCATATGTTGTGAGACATGTTCGTGAGGTAGCAATAATAGAAGAGGTTATTCAAGTGCTTGAGCAATCAAAGCCATTTCACCATCTTCCAACTCCACAAGTTGGAGTAGTTTTCAAACTCCAAATTTTTTAGGCAATGAACTGGCCATAATTAAAATAATATATTTTGTATTATATGTATTAAAATGTTACACGATATAAAATGTACTAATCAAGTTTGATGTTCCATAACACATATCCTTACTTTAACGGCACTTCCAAATCCACCGTGCTTTTTCAAAACATGAAATAGTTAAATTCAGCATAAGTTGTCTTGACCCAAATAGTTAAATACATATAAATTGAATCATATTTGCATCATCTCCATAAAAGTATATGTTTTCTGCCAAATAATTATTGACATCATGAGGGATGAAGATCTAGCCAGCCTTATATGTGAATAACATATTAGTGGTTGTTGGATATATGTATAATTAAAGATTCCGATGATGATGATTTTAAGTCTTATTTATATTGCCGGTTGAGTTTATGTTATGGCGGCCTGATTTTAAAACAAGCAATTAGGAAAATAATATGACTTTCAAAATATAGCCCAGAGGTCCTCAGGTTTTCCCAAAAGAGAGCTAAGTAATAATTTTGATAATCTTTAATCTTGTTTTTATTTTTATCAGAAAGCGTTACACATTGTTTTTCCATCTGTCACTAATTTATTAGACTATACTTTATATCTTAAAATAGAGGATTATTTATTTTCCTAAATGGATCATAGATACGCCTCATAAGGGTACGTATATAATTGAGGATTGGGAAAGATCAGGTCGATCATCAGGCAGGGACGAGCCTATTGGGCTTTTCAGATTTGTTTAACATCCTATTCTTATTTACATTTATAAAGCATGGATGCTTCTTTAAAAATAGAAAAGTAGACATCCTAATACCATTCAAATTTTGGCAATAAAATGGCATTTTAAAAAATTTTTGAGCTCAAATAGGGAGGACAAAAAAAAAAAAAAAGAGTCGTTGTGGCAATGTGATAATTTTGCATGATCTTTTAGTTCAATAATGTTTTTTCATTAAGAAAAAGGTAACAAAAAATTGTATTCTTAGGCTGTTATAAATATTTAATTTATGCACGTAATTTTATTTTTGCAAGAATATTTTCATTTTTCAACTATCTAATTTTTTGTCACGTAATTTTTTGGATATCTAGTATTCTCATTTTCTTTTAATTAGTTAATTTATTGATTATATATACTTAAATTATTCTATATGTACAATAGAAAGGTAAACTAGCAAATTGATTATTAACTTGAAAACAAGTCATAATGATAATACGACGCCTATTTCATTCACTTTTATTCCGCATTCCGACAAAGTAGAGTGGCTGACACGTTTTCCGTACGGGACCACAGCCACAGGCCTTAATTTTCACCTTTATGCATCCGGACGCAATTATCAAATAGATAGAAGCATTGTTTCCCCCGGTTTCCCGGGGGGTTTCCTTGGTGAAAAGGTTGGAGCATTTACTATTTACAGCCAGTTCTGTCCTTAAAAGGCATTGAGGTCAAAATCTCCACTACTTGCCTTGTTCTTCTGGTCTTCAAGCTTTATTTGTAGTTTGTCTCATGATTTTAAATTTTTGAAATATCATATAAAAATAATATTAAAATTATAAAATTTTAAATTAGATTTATTATTAAAAATTGATAAAAGAATGACGAAATTTGAGTAACAATAATATTTTTACATAATCATTTATTATAAATCATGCTATTATTATTTATAACAAAATTGTGTACAAATAAATGTTATCAAAATATTTTTATGTAAAACATTTGAAAAAATATATTTCTATTTCTAAATGTTAAAAAATTAAAAAAATACAGAGGTAAGAAAGAAAGTGATGATAAAAGTCATTTAATAAAATCATCCAGATGAAAGGACAACAAAAAGTGAAAAAAGAAACGGTCTGTTCATGTCATAGAGCTGATGAAACTGACTGCGAGTAAGAGAGCAGTGCGGCGCCGATAATGGAGAGAAGGCAAAGAAACGAAGAAAGTCACGGAGTGAGAGAATCGGTGGAGAAGATGATAAGATATATGGTATCCTCCAAACAAAATAATTGCATGACACGTGGTGGGGACGACCAAAAGAAGAGCACTTTACCAAAAGAAAATTAAATGGAGTGGCAATTTTAATTAGGGAAAATTCCAGATAACTACAAGCAAAAATATAAAAGGACAGAAAGGTTGGGTGAAAATAAGAAATCCCAAATCAGTTGCTCATGAGGAATCTGACATTTCATATGTTAGCAAAATGACCTACATGCCCTCCTAAAAAGGGGAAGTAAAGAGACAAACGAAGAGACAAGATTCAAAACGGAGGGAGGGAGACAAACGAAGAGACAAGATTCAAAACGGAGGTGCGGTGGGGAACGTTGCGGTGGCTGAGGGGAACGAGGAGACAGGGACACACGAGTGCTGGCTGAGGGGAACGAGGAGATAGGAGATTGGACTGACGGTGCAGTGGGGAACGTTGGACGGCGCGGCGAAGGGAGACGAAGGTCCGGCGAGGGGTAGGGTGTGGGAAGGCGGAGCGGCGCGGTTTTGATTCGCACGGTTGGCTTCTTCGATTGTCGTGTGCGTGTCCTCTTCTTCCCCATTTTCTCGGGTTGTCTTCTTCGATTCGCACGGTTTTGATTACGATTTCGGTGCTCTCGGTGTGCCCTGGTGTATGTTCCTGATATAATAAGTTAGCCTTCTCTCAATGGTAATTTTATTTTTTATTTTTGATTTAGGTGTTCGTATTACTGGGGTGTGGGCGGCGCGGTGAGAAGAAGCCCAGGCGAGTGTGGTGGGTGGGAAGGAGGAGCGGCGAGGCCAGACGAGTGTCGGGGTGTGGGAAGGGGGCGTGGAGCAGGACGGCGAGGCGCGGCACGGAGTGGCGGCGCTCCTCTGCTGTTGGTTAATCAAAGAAGGTGAAGAGAAAAGCTGAACTGGAATCGGAAGGACCTCATACCCGTATGCTATAGGTATTGTCAATAATGTTCATGGTTGTGGTATGATTTTTTGGCATTTGTCAGTAGGTGAATATAAATAGAGATTGCAGAAACTTTGATTGATTGAGGTAGAATAGGTTGAAATTAGTACTGAAAGGATGGTAATGGGGAAGTAATGGACAGCAGGACTTCTAGTGACTGTACTAATGCTGCCAAAGTATGCACTGTCATGTAGTTCCACTAGTAGATTTGCTTGTACTAATCCTTAATCTTTGCTCGGTTCATTGACTCGCACTAGTACATTTATATATTTTACATGTGCATATGTTGATTTCTTTTGATTAATAGTGAGAGGGATGTTGTTAATAAAGAAGGTTATGTTGTTAATAGTGAGAGAGATGTTGTTTTCAGGCATATGTTGATTTCTTTTGATTAATAGTGAGAGGGATGTTGTTAATAAAGAAGGTGATGTTGTTAATAGTGAGAGAGATATTGTTTTCAGGCACATGTTGATTTCTTTTCATTAGTAGTGAGAGGGATGTTGTTAATAAAGAAGGTGATGTTGTTAATAGTGAGAGAGATATTGTTTTCAGGCACATGTTGATTTCTTTTCATTAATAGTGAGAGGGATGTTGTTAATAAAGAAGGTGATGTTGTTAATAGTGAGAGAGATGTTGTTTTCAGGCATAACAAAGAACTAAAAATTAGTTTTCAGGCAGTTATTCCTGTAGTGACAGAAATAGGAATTAGATCGATGGCCATGAGGTTCGAATGTGTTTATGAATATAACTAATTTGATTGAGTGTAACATTGTAGAGGTTTGTATTCTCATGCATAGAGTTGATTGGATTGTATAATTGGATACATGTTTGGTTGAGGGTCTATTTTGTTAAGGTTCCTGTACTTGGATGTTGAAAGTTGTTTTCCAGCAAAACATGGTGGTTGAAGAAGGGCAGGATTTGGATGAACAAGGGAACAAGGAGGTGGGAAAAGGGCAGACAACAAAAGCATTGAACAATGGCTTAGTGTTGTTTAAAAAAGAGTTTTTCAACAAATTGAAGGGGAAAAAAGATGATAAATGTGTTCTACCCTTCAATGATGCGCTAGAAGCATGGAGAGCATTAAGTGACCGGGAGAGAAAGGAATATTGTGAGAAGGCAAAATATACTCAGAATGAAAAGAAAGCAATAATGGAAAAGAAGACTACGAAGAGGAAAATACCTTTTATCACACGTTCCTCAATCCGGCAATTCAAGCAATTGGCTGACTTCATAAGCAAAGACACAAGTCTGAAGGATAGGGTTGAGAGATTAGGTTTCGGGAAGTTGCTTGAGGTTGGAGGTTGCAATCGGTTACCGAAAGATCTTATTGCGTCAATGCTCCGGTCATATGATCCACCAACTCACCAATTCCGAATTAGGGGCAAGACAAGGGAAATTTCAGCGGTTGACGTGCACCAATTACTCGGTGTGCCGCACGGAGGTGAACTTATTTGTGGTGATGTGGATGATGATGACCCAGTGTACACAAAGCTAAAGGGTGAGTATTCAAAACGCCTATATAGCAAGATTTTTGAGGCCATTATTGGGGGGAGAGAGAATGATCATTTTGAGTTCTTGTTCATGTTGTACACACTTGGAACGTTTCTAACTCCTACTGCAAGCCCAAAGGCCAGTTATTGGGTACTGAAGGTGATGAGTGCGACCATAAAGGGCTTTGAGAAATTTGATTGGGCGACCTTCATAATTCAAGAGTTGTGGAAAGAGATGGAAGACTATGTTAGAGCTGTTAGGAAGAACAAGACTACCAACACGAATGTCGGTGGATGCGTGTACTTATTGTTGGTACGTATTTATATATTTTTTCCAATTTATATGCTTCAATTGCTAATTGTTGTAGCTGATAATATGTGATTGAATGGACAGCTATATTTCAGTGAGCACTTCACAATGGTGACAACTGAGAGACACCAATATGGTGATGCTATAAAGTATTGGACTGAGGAGAGATTTAAAGAAATGGTTAAATTAGAGAGGGAAAGCAATATGGGCATACTATTTGGAGGAACGGCCTCCCAAACATATGTGCAGCCAGAGGACAACATAGGTATTGACCATTTGGACCAGGTATTTGTATCTAACTTCCCGTAGTTGTACGTTACAAACAAATTCCTAACATTGACCTTTCATTTGTCGTGATTAGGACCTGAAAATGTTCATCTCTGAATGTCGTTACCCGTAGTACTGGGCTGGTCTTACCATAGCATTTGCTGTTACCCTCCAAGGACATCCAAAAATCTTACATTTAACTGAAATGCTGTCCTTGCTATTTCTCACAAATTCAAACTCAAACTTGTGTGCTATGCTGTACTTGTACAACGCCTTCTTAAAAGCTTCTGCATGTGCAAAACTCTGCATGACTCCTGAAAGTAATCCCCTCCATTTCGTACAGTTCAACTCCGGCATTGGTGTAGGTGCACTCTCTACTCCACAGGGCAACCTATTACATCCTCCACCAATTTCAGCAGTCAAACAAGCAGCAACACTTTCATAATTGACTGGTTCATAATCATTTTCCATAATGCTTCGACACTGAGTGGATGTTTGTTGTGACAGTCCCAGTAGATCTTCAGCCCTGCAGTGAATAACAACTGTAGTTTGTTAATAACCAACAAGAGCTTCATAAATAACAACTATAAAAATTACAAAATTTTACACTTATATGTTTGCCTCAACTGATATATCTGACACATTATCATTCCCTTTTTTTGCTATATACACATGCCCACTCCTTTCATTATAGTCATACAAGTTCTTAACTTCACCATCATCATTTAAATCTATTAGTGTCTTCTCATCAAAGCTCACTGTATATTTCATCTCACACATGTTACAATCAATCCCAAGCCATGATGATATCATCAACCTCAAATCTTTTAGTGTTATCAGCTGTTTTAGCCACTTCGCCTTCACATAACCTCCAACATATTGAATTTTACCTTCATCATTACAGACTAATTTGCCTCCAACATGAAAATAACAAAATAGTTCCTTCAAAGATGATGAACCTTCATTACATGTCATTTTGCATGCTTACCTGAAAAAAAATAATTACATTAAAGTTACACCACTCTTTATAATCTCACCTACCACCTACAATTTACAACAATACTATATGTTTTAACATCTCCATCCTCACTGTTAACAACACCCAAAAATCTTTACCCTGCATGTCCTATTAACAACAACATAATGATCTTTAACATCTCGATATTCACTGTTAACAACACCCAAAAATCATCACCCTCTATCTCATATTAACAACAACATTATTACTTTTACATCTCCATATTCACAAATAACAACACTCTGCCCATGTCGTCACTCTGCCTCTATTATTATCACCCAGTCAATAGGTCTTTACATCTTCATACTCACTAATAACACCACCCTCACCCACGTTACTATCCATCGCAACACCACCTTTCCCCTGATTCAACACCCATCCCGTCAGTACTCACAGTAAACAAAAATGGCACAAGCTTCATCAATCACTCAACAAAACGCAATCGAATCCATCGCACAACCATCAAAATTGTCCCATTACCTTAAAGCCACTACTTTTATGTCAGATCATCTAACACCCCCTTATCCATAATGCATCCGCTTCGATTTCGTACATCGCAACCAAAAACCACATAAACATTTTTCAATCAACGTTCAAGAAACACAGCGTAATCATCATTTCTCTCTCAGATTTGCTTACCCGTGGCTTGCCTCTGATTTCCGTAGTTTTTCGTCCTCTTTCGTCACTTTTTGGCGCCACAACACTGCATATTGCTTATGCTGACGTTTTTCCTTTTTGATGTCTTTTAGGAGGGCATGTAGGTCATTTTGCTAACATATGAAATGCCAGATTCCTCATGAGCAACTGATTTGGGATTTTTTATTTTCACCCAACCTTTCTGTCCTTTTGTATTTTTGCTTGTAGTTATCTGGAATTTTCCCTTTTAATTATACAAATTTTCATGATGTTTTTCTTTTTGCCAGCGAAGTTTTCATGATTTCTTTGCCTTCATTTCCTCTTTCCTTCTTCCTTTTCCTAGCTAAAATTCTGATGATTTTTCATTTACAGGCTAACCTTTTATTTCTTTTTCTATTATTCAAATGGCAAAAAAAAAAAAAAAAAAGATACCTTTTGAAATCACTGATGGCGAGCATGTTTAATATGACTTTAGAAAAATATATGTTTGATATATAATTAAGTATAAATTAATATACAAAAATATCCTTATAGAAAATGGCAAGGCATGATACTGTCTTCTATCTCCTTCTAAATTTAGTTTTCAGACGAGAAACCAAAAAACAAAGTATATGATTCAAGTTGTTGGGGCTGTTGCGGAGGAGTCCAACTGTGAAAGGCTCTAGACGATAGAGTTCTAGGTTGATGGATTCAGTGGCAGATTAAGAAGGCAGATGTTAACATATATTTATCCAAAGGGAAAAAACTAAATTCAGTTATGATTTTCCAGAAAGTCAGTGATGAATTACTTTATTTCTTTTTGAAAAAAATTGAAGAAGAAGAAGAAAGGTGGATTATTTACCTGAATGAAGCTAATGGTAGATCGTGGAATTGAAGTAGAGCCGAAACCGATCTGCTGGAGAGAAGGCAAAGAAATGGAGAGAGAGAGTTTGGAGGGTAATGAAAGAAATGAAGGAGTGAGAGTCTACTATAGTCTCTCTGTTTTTTTTTTTTTTTTTTTTTTTTTTTTTTGCCGTTAGAGTCTATTCAGTCATGAACCAAAATCATATTCCATCTCCCTCCCTTGATTATCACTCCATTTGTTCGCCTGTGAGGTAAATAATTTAACTTGTCAAAATTAATTAAAGCAAGAAGAAGAAAAATTTGTGAAAAGTTTTTTTCAACGTCTTACTGGGTTGATGTTCATCGAGCACATTAAAATATTTTGTAATACATCTATTATCCTAAAATATTTTTTTTTCAACTGTATTCAATTCCCTAAAATATTTTGTAGTTTATACTAATACTCAAATTCAAATGTTTTTAATAATAAAATTTATAAATAGAGACTATACACCGATTTTCTTTCATGAAATAATGTGTATTAATTTTTTAAATTATCTTGGTTAATCATCTTCATTAAAACTATCTTTTATGTGCAATTTGAAAGACAAATTAAACAGAGAACTTACATATAAAATTAAAATAAACTCCCTAGCTAGGGAAAGACGGAGGGAACTAGAAATTTTTCCTCCTTTTGAAAATATAAGAGGGAGTTTATTCCAACATATAAATGTAAGAGGGTATTATCATATTTTTAATTAATAAGCTATTTTATCCCTTGCTTTTGCATCATCTCCTGTTTTCTTTTTTATCTTTTTACAAAAATCAATTTATCTAACAAAATGATAAAACGAGCTATATAAAACCACCAACTGATTTTAGATCAGGACATAATTGGAGACTTGACAAAATCTAAAACAAACAAATTACAACGTACTAGCATACACGCTAACTCAATGACATATCAAAATGTTAGAATATAGTCTGTCCATCGTTGGTGGATTAGGATCCAAATTCAATGCCAATGAGATTATTACGTAATTATGAAAAAGTGTAGATCTAATTAAGGAATTTTATCCTTATGACTTGAAATTCAAATCATAATAACTTCAGTACGTGATATATAAGGAAATATCATTTTGTGAAAGTAAGTTGAAAAAACTGATAGAAAATTCATGCATAAACTGCTCTCTTTAGTTCTATTCTTCCAATGGTGAATATGCTATATAAACGTAATCAAAGTCTATATCGGTGTTCTGATCTCATATGAGTATTAAATAAGTCAATTAAATTTCAGATAAACCTGTAATCCTCCTCTAGTAATAAAACATAAAACTTCAAATACTAATCAAAGCATGAGTATCATCTCCAACCAAGTATACGTATTATACCACCAAACCATAGATTTTTTATGCATAAAGCCATTAAAAAGAGGCAGAGTAGGTAATATGAGGAAGAATGTTTTCAGGAAAAACAAAGAGCATAAGGGAGATTATTAAAGGGACGGTTTAAAAAGGGGACCGATGTAGTACTGCCTCCGGCTCTATGCAAGGTTCCTTTGTATTTTTTATAAGATTTTATTTCAGTCGGTTTGAATAATAAATATATTTATGTCCATTTTATTTTTAATTAATTTCATACATTACATTATTTAAAATATTGATCATCCATTTTATTCTCTTACATCATTTTTTTCATATATTTTTTTTTATCATTTTCTCATTATAACTCTCTATCACTTATTAATAAACAAGGACATTTTTAAAAAAATATATATATATTACCTATGTATTCATTAAATTTAACTAGTTTTAATTACCTTTGAAAAGTCCTTATGCATAGAGACGAGGACATTTTTTTTAAAGTTTGACCTTTATACATCTGCATGTGCATGCAATTATTAAAGAGGCAGGAGTATTAGTTTTTTTTTTTGGTGAAAAAGTAGGTGTATTTATTATTTATAGCCTGTACTGTCCTTATCCATTGAGGGGAAACTTTCCCCCACTTGCCTCCGGCATGTGGTTCTTCTGCGTTTGGTTTCGGTCCTTTTCTAGAAAAGGACCGTCCTTTTTTTAGTAAGAGTCATCAGATTGATATCTCAACGGTCCAGATTTAATATATTGTAAAAATATTATTATTATATTATTTAATATAATAATAATATTTTTACAATATATTAAATCTGAATCGTTGAGATCTCAATCCGACGGTCCACATATAAAAAGGACGGTCTTTTTCCTTTTTCTTTGGACGAAAAGGACCGAAGCAAGCATTAGATGCTAGAACGAGGCTTTTCTATAACGGAATGACAAATGGTTTAGGGGGAAAATATTTACTGACAGTTGAGCTACCACGTCTCTTTGTCAATATAATGCAAAATGGTATTTAATACAAGTAAGAGAGCTATTTTTTCATATTATTTACTGTATTACTAACAGTATTCAATACACTTCCAACAACAAATTCTACCATTTTAATTAAAGTCATGTACTCATTTACAACAACTTCTTTTCAACAATTTTCATACTTAAAAAATATAAAAACGTTGTAAATATTTAGTAAATAAGTTTAATTATTTTTCATGCATTGAATTGAAGTCCAATCGACCACAATAAAATTAGCGGGCGAAGTTATATCAGAGTGACCATTTATTATGAGTACGATTACATCTGCAGGCAATTACTGATATTTATTTATATAAAAATTTGATGGTCTTTAAATTTTCAGCGTTCGGTGGGATAGTCTTCAAATCTTCATCCTCCTTCGAGTCCTTTTTTTTATCCTCATCACCTTCTCATCCTAATCTTTGTCCCATCCCATGACGTACAAAGTTACAATTTTTAGGTTATTGTCAACTCTATAAATAATACATATACGTTTAGAAAATAATATTTTTATATAATTTAATACTTTAACTAAGTATTAATTTATTTTACATTCAGATTTCTTTTGAATTCACAAGTAGACAAATAACAATAATCGAAAGGTGATTAAAATTTAAGAATTCTGTGCTAAATTTTTTTTAAAAGAAATTTCGAAATATTTTTCAATTCTTACTCACTCCTCTCAAATCCTGAGTTTTAAATTTGGAGATTTAAATAAAAATATAATTAGTTTCATATTATAACATTTTTTAAATCAGTTATCAATAAAAAATATTGATCTAATATGTACAGAAAATATACCATACAAATAGGATTTTTTTTGCTAAATACTTCATATTACCTTTTCTTATACACCACTTTTAATATTTTTATCAAAATGAAAAAAGGAGATTATTAACTCGTTAATTATGTCTACAAATGAAATAAACTTTTAACATTATCCATACTGAAACACATGTTATAATGAACAGAGTCCTAAATGATAAAAAAAATATACACACGCGGCAACAAGAATTAAAAATAGACAATATTAGGAAACTGTTATGTCCCGTTTGGTACGATGGAAGAGTTTTTATAAAAGTGGAAGTGGAAATAAAAGTGGAATTGGAAATGGAAGTGGACTTGGAAGATAAAAAGTTTGTTTGGTATTACTGTGGAAGTATGATATAATTTTTAATTAATCTAATAATTTTAAAACTAAAATGACTAATATGCCCTCCTTATAGAAACTCCACCCACCGTAAAATAGCCACCTGCCTCCACCATAGCCACCTCCCTCCACCAACAGCCACCACAAAAAGCCCCGGCAGCCATAGAGGAAGAGGATAGCAAGAAATCAAACCCCCCACAACACTAGAAATCAAACCACAAATGAATCTAGAGACAAGACCCAAAAATCAAGGTAGAAGAATGAGAATCTAAACCAGAAACCAGATCAGAAACAGAATGTGTTTTAGCCGTGGGAAATGCAACTGGCCAAACGTCTTTTAGCTAACAAACCAGAAATAGATCGGAAACAGAAATCACACCCAAAACAATGTTTAAAATTAAAATCTAAACCAAGATCCCAGATGTAACACCCCAAATTTTATTCACCAAGAGTATATTGTGATTATTTTATATATTCAATAAAATGGTGAATATTTAAGGCCAGCTATTCCTAAAATTGGAAAATAAAATATGTTAGCAATTGTGTAAATTGTGAAAAAAAATAGGGGGAAGAAATAATTATTTGGCTCATAATTATGCCAAGTGTCAACATCTAAAGCAAAGGATTAAATTAGAATTGTTAAAGATGAGCACATGTGGAAATTGGATTAAAATATGATTTTTTAGCACATGTAGTTTGATTAACGGAATGAAAGACCAAATGGTGTGCATGAAGGGCCCTTAGGACATTTTTGGGCTAACCAAATGAAGGGAAATTGGTTCAATTACAATGGGACTTATGACACAAGTTTGAAGTAGATAAGCACAAGTTGGAAGTGGATAAGATCAAGTGCACATGTGATGTCATAATTCATTATGCCACCATTTATTAAATAAAGGTTATGAAGGATATTTTGTTAAAAGCTCTTCCTTCATCTTTTTCCCTCATTCTCACATCCAAACAACAAAGATAAAGAGAGAGGGAGAGCTTGGGAAATCTAGAGAGAAGGAGGAGAAATCTTAAGGTAAGACCTTGTGGATCCAAGTTTTAAGGCTTCCAATTTGTATAATCTCCTCTCTAATCTCTTCTTCTCCATGAATCACCATGTTAGAAAGCTAATCTCAAGGTTAAGGAGAGAGAAGGAGAATGGTTTTAAAGAGAGAAAGCGGAGAAACCAAAGTAACTTCAAGAACATCAACTCTTGTGGTTTATTGTTGTTGTTTTTGTTGTTCTTGGCTTGGTTTGGTATTGGTTGGTTGATTTTGGAAAGTCCTAACCCTAAGGGGAGGTGCTGTCCAAATTTAGTCTAATCATGTTTAGAATGTGATTAAGTGGTTAAACAAGTGATTAAATGTTATAAGAAGGTGTTTTATGAATTGAAATCATAAAACTCCATTTTCTCCAATTATTAAAGAATTTCGTCCAGATCTGTGTTAGACAGTGTTGGGACTGGATTTTGGTATTTTTGATGATTCTATTGTGTTTAGAATGGAAAATTGTGTAGGGTTCATATTGGGTGCGAAGTGAGAAAAGCCCTAGAAAGTGAAATGACAAAAATAGCCTTAAAACTCTCACATAGGGGCTGTTAGGGGTAAATATGCAATTGGATCTAGATTTTCATAAAATAGATGGTTCCATTGGATTCAGTGGGCAAAAATAGGAGGGGTTACAGTTGGTCACTTTTTCGGAAAAGGCCGAAAAAACATAATTACGAAAACGCCACTAAAATCCCTAAAAAGGGGCTGTCTAGGGTATTTTAGTAATTTGATAGTGAATTTGGTGATTTCGAGCCCGAAAATGGATTTCTTGGGCGAAAATATGTCAGAATAGCCTAGTCAAACTTTTGGGAAAATGTGCCATTGGGCCGGGGTCCCGGGGGCATTTTGGTAAAATTTCACCATAGACTAATATAACCACCAGAAACACTATGGATATGTCTAAACTGTACATTTGACGTTCTAGGATCGAGTAGAGAGCTAGAGGAATTGGCACGCAAATCGAGGCACATTATTTGAGGTCAGAGAAGGACGATTAAGGTAGGAACTTACCTCTCCTGCATGTATTTGATATTTGTGCTGGTGTAGTGTTCGCTACCGCAAGGGCACGGATTGCGTCAAGTAATAAAGTGATAAGTAAATATCGTTCCCTCGAGGATTTGAGTAACAAATTAGTCAAGCAATAGATTTGGTGAATTCGATTAAGTTGAGCCAAAACATGTTGTGTGTGGAAAAAGGAATTTCAAAAGATATATTTGTAAAGCTGAAATTTACTGAACAAAACTCTGATTTGTGTGACTTCAATCAAGTATAATAAGCCTAGGATTGTTCATCCCCTTAGTATTTCATAAACTTACTTATTTTCCTCTCCAAGGATCCTTTCCATGGGGTATATATATGTCAGTTTAAGAATCCCAAGCATATGATTAAGCTCTCTCAAGTCATAACCAGTTGTGTATCTTCTATTAGCATGCACAATCTCTTGCAACAGCTAAGAGCAGATATTCATTACATACCAATCTTAATTTGACAATGCTAGGTTAATAACTATATCTCTATGTTACTAACAAACCATCCGTTTAGTTGTAAACTTCAAGTCTAGCATGATTTCACTCAAATTCTGCAATTAAATTAACTCTTTCAAGCTTAATTTAATCGAACACATCATCCACAATGATGGCCAGTCACATACGGCAGTAAAAACGGAGTGAAATCAACATATATATGCTATTAGATACTTAGAGAGGAAATGAATCAAGTTTAATCCATACAAAGGATCATAAACAACCATAGAAAAGGACTCTAGCTATCCATGTTCACAAATGAATCACAGACGTAAGCTCTCATTACAGCCATATCAGAATTACAGAGGAGAAATGGAAGGAATACAGAAAAATCAGAGAATCTGAGCTGAAATCTCTACAAATCTTCAATCTCTCCTTGATTCTCCTTGATTTCAGACACTCCCAAGCTTAGAGGATGCTCTCAGCCGCCTCCTAGGTCTTTCCTTATCTGGATCCCCTTCTTCAGCCTCTGGTTTTCGCTTTTATAGTTCCCAAGTGACAAAACACACAATAGCATTTTCGGGGGTTGGCTGCGGCCAGGAAATCCGTGGGTCGTAGCCAGTGAGGTTCTGTCCAGTTTTGGGCCGTGGCCCATGGATTCTTGGCCGCAGCCAGTGACTGTCTGACCTTATGTTGGCCGCGGCCCATGGAATGGTTGGTCGCGGCCAGTCATCTCTAAAGTTCAGCTTCCTCTCTTTTTATGCTCTGTTCTCATCCCTTCTTGCATTTCCTTGGCATGGTTGATGGCTTCAACTTCTTTTCACCTCTTTCTCATTGAATTTGGCTTTCTCTGGTCCAGCTATTACTGAATTTGTATCCTTTCAACACAAAGAACTCACAAACAATCACAGTTGAATAATCATAGCAGTTAGTAACATATTTCCTCCACATTTATACTCTTTTTTGTGCCAAGCATGAATAGAACACATTTCATCTACTTTAGCACTCCTAAATGCCCACTAATATACCCAAAGTGTGGGAAAAATAGGATGAAATGAGCAATTCTGACAAGAATTTTATGAGGTTAACACACCCCCAAACTTAAACTTTTGGTCGTCCTTGAGTAAAATCAATCAAATGACAAGAGCTAGATTAAATTAATCCCAGACATAGTGCTCATGCATGACAATTCTTCTCATTGGCTACTTATGACAACCAAATATACATGGATGCCTGGTTCACAGTTTAAAAACAAATTTCCCTGCATTTTTTAGAATGAATGTGTGTTTGACAAGAGTTGAATAACAATCTTCCTACAGTTATTAAGATCAGATACAACACTTCAACAGTATGAATCAGCCTCAATATCCAGACTTAATCCTCTGCATTCTCTTTTCTTTTCACTTATAAATCATTCCACACACCTTTAATGCCAATGGGATTTTTGGGTTTTATGGAATCGCTCATTGTCACCGCTTGAAGCTAACACAAGTTTCAGTATGAGGCAATGTAGATGAATTAGATTAATGCTCAATCAATCAAAGATATGTACACAAGATAATCTTAAGTTCCTCCGATTTTGAAGAAAAATCTTAACTTTAGAATTCTCAAATAAATATTTTCTTAAACAAATTAAATTTCAAAATATTCTCACTCAACCTAATTAAGAATATAATTGGTATAACTAGCTCATTTTCCTTTTCCTTAGTCATCGTAGGAATGATCTTTTTATATTACTGATTGAACCATATTTTTATATAATTTTTCATAACTAAATTGAGATTTTTTATGCATTTCCTGAGACAATATTGCATAATTAAGCACTAATTTTAGTTATGGACAATTGTTTTGAATTAATTGCAATTAGGGAAAAATGATCATAATTTATTATTTATTTTTGTACAATTGTTCCTTGAACTTTTGATGCTACATGATGTTTAATATTGCATTGTAGGGGTTTTGGAAGAAATTATTGAGATTTTGGAGGGTTGAATTAATATTTTGAGGACTGGGAAAAATTACAGAAAATGGCCCATGATTTCTGAAAATACAATTTGTGAAGAAAATGGGGTCAAATAAAATTACATAACAGTACCCAGAAGTTTTAGAAATTACAGTTCACCTCGCTATTGTTTCAAATATGTTCAAGTTAGTCCCTTCTCAAAACTTTTTACGCTATCAGAATGGTCCCTGGTCAAAATGCAAGGTCACTGTTCGTGCTTCAGCTTAAGACGCAAACAGAGCTGAGCTGAGGGGAGATTGAAACAGAAGGTTGCGCCACAGCTGAATCATCAGATCTCATCATCGTCATCTTCTTCCTTCCTTCCTCTTGTGTCATCGGTGGCCTTCATTTGCTTCACCATTACTGCCGGTGACCCACTCACACTAAGCGGCCAAACCTGAGGGTTTTGAGCTAAAGTAGAGAGCTTACCACCGCCGGCATCCTTTCACTCTTATCACGCCAGCGAGCTTCAGGGAGAGTCTGGAGAAGAGTCAGACCTGGAGAGTAGAGTAAGGGGAGTGTGGCGGCGACCTCCTTGAACCAGAAGAGAGTCTGAGATAGGATTCGACGGAGGAAGAGAAGAACCTAAGCTTCTGCATTTTTCGGTGAGATCTCCAGTTTTCCGGCGTGCACCGAATAAGAAACCAGAGCAGCGTCATCAACCACCTCCTTCGACCTTCTTGTGTCCCACCACCACATCCCCGTGAGCTTTGAAGACGAGAGGGAAGAGAACACAACCACCGATCATCAGTTTCACCACCACCACCATGTCTTCTCTTCTTCATCTTTGCCAGAATTACATTTCTCAGTTTCAGGCACCACCTCCAACGAAACTCAATACCCACTTCTCTACCATTGTGTCTCTATCTTCTTGTTCCCTTAACTACCATCATATTCAGCTTCTCGCTCTAGAGCTTTGATTCAAGATTCCACCAAGGTTCTGCAACTTCCAGTGAAAAGCTTGAGTTTTCTGGCGACATTTCCATATTCCGACGAGTGCTCGAATTACAAGCTAGGATTATTTGAAGGCAATGAGAGGCTGATTCCTTTACTTCTTGGTGAAGATGATTTGTGCTTGAGCTTAATGGACTACAAAGGGGAGTTTTTCTATCATTTCATTAGTCTAGAATTATATATTTTGATTGCCTAGTTTTATGAATTATTGTATATGATTCTGGAACTGAGATTAATGTTAATTATATCTGTCGGTTTGATATTTGTAGTTGAGATTGGATTTTGTAGTGTGAAAATTATATATGTTTGAATTTCTCTGTGGTTGCAATGAGATTATGTTAATTAACGTGCTATTGTCTAGTTAATGTGGTTGATTTGTACCCTTGAGGGGCTATTTAGCACTCATATTCAAGAAGATTCATGTTGCATTATTCCAGTTTCAATTGCACATTACGTGGTTTTAAACAATATCTCAAGAGGTAGTAGTTAGCTATGTTTGTGGGAACTACTATTAATTGGAAATATTGGACTCAAGAGTTATATTAAGGTTTTTCTTAAGACTTACTGAATTTTAACCCTCATAATATTTTTGAGCAAGGATTGTCATTTCTTCATTACCAAGAGCATTTATCATTCATATTTTCAACTCCATACCATTAAATTCAGTCTTATCCATCCCATTTTTATAAGAAAAATACCAAAAACAATAGCTTAACATTTAACTAAATTGCATTTTCTTTTAACTTAATTTGAAAAATCCAAAACTGATTTCCTCTTACTTTCATTGCATTTGCATGATATTTAGATTACTTAGGTTTCAATAAAAGGCTCATCGAGAAAAGAGAACGATCCTAGGTTTGTCTATGCGCAATCCTTGGTAAATTTGTGATTATGGACTCCAAGAATACTTGCGATCCATACGCTTGTGGTAAAGCTAGACGGCTAACACCTCCCAAACAAAACAAACATAGCCAAAGATTTTCAGATCAACAGGGAAGAGCTTAGTGCGTATCTGGCCAAAACCCATATGGTCCCAACCTGTGGCGGGTCAGCCTGAACCAAGCCAGCCGGCCCAAATTACCTACCCTAGGTACATGATTGAAAATTGGAATACAAATACCGGTGCTACTCGATCTTAATGAAATAGGAAACATGTTGAGTAGTTCCCCATTGTCGGCCTACATTTCTGAACCGGACTAGTTAGTTGCTAATAGCTCCAGATACCGGTGGATTAATCCAAAAATACAATGAAAGAAAATATTATAAAATAGAGTGAAATACTCTAATCACTCCTCTATTTTGCCTTAATTATACAAACATTGCCTTTATTTTTTTTTTGGTTAGTCTGCCCATGATGGGCAGTTTGGAATTGTGCCCTTGTTAGGCCTCCCATCTATTTTGAAAATTTATATAGATCTTCCTTAAAATTAAAATATATGTTATATAAACTTCTCTTATATTTTGAGATTCTATTTCCATCCACTCAAACTATTAGTTGATCGTTAATTTTGATTTTTGGACTTTTATTTTATCAAAATGCCCCTCTTGAACATTAGAATTATTTAAACATGCATATATCTATATATATATCCAAAAAAAATTTATACCACCAAATTTTCATTCTAATAGATTTTTAAAAATTTTAATATGTTAAAAATTTATTAATTTTGAGATTATAAAATTTTTAATTTTAATTTTTCAGCATATTTATTAAAATTTATTCATTTGTAGTTTCTTAAATGACTAAAAAAATATATATCAAACACATTTTTTTTCTATCAAATATAATAAACTATATATGTTTGAGAAATTGTATAAGTCATTTAAATTTATAATTTCACAGTTTTTTTTACAAACGTTTAAAAAACTTGAATTTTTAAAAGTTTATGATATTTACAAGCTGTCAATTAAAATTTAGGATTTAGTGTTAAGAGTAAATTAGTAAATAAATTTTGTTTTTATATAAATTTTAATTAAAAATATATGTTTAGAATCTTTTTGGAATATTCTTAACAATTTGGACTAAAATGTATGTTTTCAAAATAGAGAGGAGGACTACATAATTAAGGCAAAACAGAAGGGATGTTAGAGTATTTTACTCTAAAAAATATATAGAGGGTTTAAGTTAATAGGAAAGCTAAAATTATACACACATACACACATATATATTTTAATAAAAGACAACTGAAAAAATTATATGAAAACTTGAAAAAAAATAGAAGAGGTGGGATGTTGAGTAGACGAAAATATGCCTCCAACCATCAGCACCTCTGTGGTGCAGTAACACGCAGGACGTTCTTTGGTGAAAACAATGCTAATCCTATAGAGAAGTGGTCATTCCTCTTGATTATGAAAAAAAAGCTAGAAGACGCTTTAGCTATTTATTGCAAGATTGACTTAATTAAAAATATTCAAATTAGCAATAATTTATTTTAATTGATCATTTACATTAGTGGGCATCATAGTAGCTTGGTGGTATTTCATTCCTTTGGTGAAATTCGTACCCGGAATAAGCATATTTACGTGTGATTGGCTATAAAACCTCAAATATAAAAAATATAATAAAATATTCGCTACTAACTTCTTAATTATTATAAAATATTTTTTTTTTACATCTTTCAATAAAAAACGGTATAATATTTAATAATACCTTTAAATTGCCAAATCATTTTTTAATTATATTGAAAATATTTCTATATGTCAAAAAATAATATTTTCTAATTTATAAAATTATCTTGTAATGTATTAATGTTTATGTACTAATTAAAAATACAATCATATCGTTCAAATCAAAGAGAACCACGCGATTTTTTTTCGTGCTTTTATAATTCTTTGCCCCGTGCAATCACATCCAATGAAAATATGAGAATAGGTTTAGGATCGAAAAATCAAAGTTGTAACAATAGATGTAAGCGTCCTTCATCGACCAAATATATATCACTGCAGAAATCTTATCTTGAAAATGACGTTCCACAAATATATATATATAACTGAAGATCATTGACAATATGAGATGCAGATCATCCATGAAATATAAGGTCAAATTTATGAATACATGAGAGTGATTAATATCTCTAGTTAATTAAAGGGAAGAGGAATGTTGGGATATACTAATAGGCATCCTAATGGTTCACTCTTTGGGAGTCTTGCTAGAATTACCGAAAACCAATAACAAAGCACAATGTAAACACACCTAAATGCCAAAAGGTTTATCCTTGGCACTTATTATGTCTTTAAACATTGTCATGTTCTCAATCAATTTCTTGCGATCTTCAGAGAGTCCCAACAACTGAGAATCAATTAGTGTAAGCTTCACCTCCATCACTTGAATTTCCTCTTTTGCTTCTGAGACATCTGACATGTCTACCCCAAAAACTTTGGCATGAACTGATTCAACCCAGTCCTTGTCGAACCCAAGAACAATTGCTTCACTTAAGTTGGCCTCCAAGGTTGATTTTTCTGATGGTGTGATAATATTAGGAGTCTTGGTGGCAAGTATGACCAAAATATCAACCAGCACTCTGTAGGACCAA
This sequence comes from Inga laurina, assembly GCA_963855925.1. Taxonomy (NCBI): domain Eukaryota; kingdom Viridiplantae; phylum Streptophyta; class Magnoliopsida; order Fabales; family Fabaceae; genus Inga; species Inga laurina. The sequence continues at coordinate 36,357,660 of OY979704.1, forward strand.
GCTATTATACGATGGGTTCGATGTTCACGAGGCAGCAATAGTTGCGGATATTGCTCGAGTGCTTGAGCAAGGAAAGCCGTTTCGCCATGTTTCAACTCCACAAGTCGGAAAATTTCACATATCCCCAATTGAGGAGATGAAGTAATGCCAACATCAACAATTTGTGATTCTGTCACAGCTTAAAAAAGTTAGAAGATGTTTTAAAGAAAAAAAGGGTCGTATAATCATTGTAATGAAAAGGCACGTATGATGATGGAGAGAAGGAACAACTTGGGGAAGGACCACTTTTATAGGGTTCTCTGATTCAGCTTCCTTATGGATACTTGAGTGATCTCTTGCTTCTTTAACAGTCTGCATATAGAACAAAATGAAAAAAAAAAAACATGTACTTGTCTTTATTTTGTTCTCTTTTAAAATGAGTTATTGCTAATTACGATTGTGTTAGAGATCAAACACATACAAGTTCTCTTATAAATTCCGACTGAAATGGATTTGCCATTGGTGATGTGTCTGTAGCAGTCGCTTTTCCATTAACTCCTTTTGCTTTTTCCTTAGCACTCTAATAGACATCAATATGTGAGCATGCAATCTAATTTGTGCAGAATAAAAATAAAATAATTACACTAAGTACTTCAATTTCTTCAGTTTGAGAAAAGGTAAAAAACTTAATTACCATTGCGGAATCTTTTCTCGGGAGATCATCAATTGGTCCTATAGTATATTGCTTCCTTGAATTTGAATTAGTTGATCCAACTGCTATCATGGCATCATCTTCCGGATAATGACCTTGTTCCATTGTATCTTTAATGCTCTGAGTAATCTAAAATTAAGAAGAAATTAGTGCAGCTTCACATGCCACATAAGCTGTAGTTCTATTTTTCAATGTTCAAGAATCAAGAATCCAAAAGCTTGTTGTTTAGTCAATGGCTGTTCATTAATTAATCATTATAAAGAAATACAAGTGAGTCTTAACTTTTATAATCTCTTTATACATTAAAAAGATCTTGACTAACATACTTAAAATAATTTCATGGTGGTAATAACTAGGGATTGGATTGTCAATTTGATCACCTTCAAGTTTGTGGAAGTTGGAGCTATTGGTAGTTGTGAAATGTGCCTCCTAACAGCTTCTTTCTCTATTTCTTCTAAACTCTGAATAATATCACAAGGTAGATATTCATAGAATATAAGTTTTCTCTTTAATCTCTAATAAATTTTGATTCCAGTAATATTTAGACATTATAAGTTGAAACAAAAAGTAATTTGAGCAATTAAAATCTTAACCGTGCAATATATTTTATTTGGTAAGGCTTTCATAAAAGAATATTATTTTCACTACGCCTGTGAAAGTTAAACATTTGAGTAAACTTTTGAATGTGATAACAATGTTGCCATTTGTAATATTTCTGGAGTTGGAAATCTTTTTGAATGTGATTGTTTTAACATTATTCCCATAATTATAAATAAGAGAAAGTAAAAGGAAAAAAAAATCCCATTTAGCTACTTCACAATTCATATGGTATAATAATAAGGATAATGCATTTTATCCGTAATTATAATGCGTTTACTTGGGCAATAATAGATGATGATACTCTAATTTGTTTCATTGACTCTAAATTTGTTGATTGAATTGCTATTGCAGCTTTCCTCGTTGCATTATCCCCTTGAGATCCTTGCTCATGTTTTTCTTCCCTACTAGCAACCTAGAAAACACAAAGAAATTTCTCATACAAATGAGCTCTTCTAACAAAGAAATACTGTAAGTGTGTGTAAAGATGGATCTACTAAAATTACTTGTGCAGGTGTAGTGTCTTTTGGAATATTTTCAATACAACTATGTGGAATTACAAATTAAAAAGATAAATATATAAATACAAAAAGTAGAAATACAAGATTGATTGAGTTGATTTACCAAATTTCGTTCTGTCCTTGGCTATTCAACGATCACTTGTCACATATAAAAGAGTCAGTCTCAAGTATGTTATAGTTCAACCACCATTCAAAATATCATTAACTTGAACTTGCAAATTTTTTATCTAACAAGATATATAAAAACATGTACGTTAGAGATTCCATTTTAATCACCTCAAAATCAGGTGAAGTTGTTGCTGGTAAACTTGAAGCAGGAATTGATTTGCCAACTTCCTTCTCTATTTCTTTGTAAGCCTGAATTACACCAAATGATGTAACTGAGTACTTCACTAAGGTAACTAACTCATTAATATATATATATATATATTCTAATTCTCAATTCTTTTTCTAGAAACATACAGCTTTATAAATAATAAAACTTAAGTTGAGATAGATATATGGTATAAATTAAATTACCAACGTAGATGGATCAGATTGCAAGCCTTCCACTTGTGAGACAAAAGAGGAAGTAACATTCTGCAAAAGTATTTTGTGAAGATATATGTACATATCATGTTGTTTAATTATGATCCTTAGTTCCTTTAACATTTTGTGAAGATTCAAGTATACAATAATCATCATATCTGCTAGCTCTTGTTGGTGTGTCATGCTTGTTTCACTTCTTGATTTTGATGGCTTGAAATCCTCAGTCAAGCAAATATATGCAGAAAGTAGAGTTACATGTTTAATCCATTTATTTAGAATATATTCCTAATTCTTTATTTAAAATAGGTCACAGTAAACTAATCGATGAGTTCCTTGGTTTTAAGGTAGGACCTTGTTCAGATCTTTCTTTTAATGTGACATTGATATGGACAACACAAAATCGTAATAATAAGGAGGTACCATATTTTGTAATGATCAAACTTGAATATAATTTGTCTTCTACTCTATAACTTACATAATCATCAAGTGGAGTATTGATTTTTTGAGAAGCTTCAGTGGTTGTTTTTGTTTCCGTAAGGTCCTCATGTTGGAACTGCGTGGTTGATTCAATTGGTTTGTGTTCATCCTCCAACTCCTATTTGAAATAGTAAATAATTAGCACAAAAAAATACTGACTGGTTTCTGATGCAACTTCCTATCATGTTGAAATTTCCTTTTTTTTTCTTCTTTTCGAATAAAAAAGCAACACATAATAAAAATAAAAAGGTACAACAAAATTAATATACCCCCATTTTCTTATCCGTAGACTAGTTTTGTACATAAGTCTGCACATTCAACTCAACAACATATCCTAGATATTAGAAATATTATTTCTCAAATCTCCAATCATTAACTTCATGTTTCTGAATGAGTTGAAGTTATTATGTTAGCTTCATCTGAGATAGCAACTCATTAATAATGAACGACAAAAAAACGAAATAGTTTTCAGTTTCATTTATTCCATGTACAGGAAAATTCTTCACTTTGGCAACATGTTGAAAGATATTAAGTTGTTTCAAGAATGTTTTTTTTTTTTGGCCCTACATCTCCAAGACTCTGAAGCTATTCCCTCAACCTCTTTCATTGTTTCTAATCTCTGAATAATACCAAATGATTGAACATATCTTTCCATTTCAATACGTAATTCCTTTTTGTGAAGCACATTTAGATATATGGGTCATTTTGTTCACCTGAAAAGCAGATGAAGTTGTTGCCAATAACTTTGAAGCAGGATCAGGAACTACCCTGCTATCTTTCTTCTCTGTTTCTTTATTGTTCTGAATAACAACAGGAGATGGAACCAAGTATTTCATCTCCATTTTGTTCATGGATTTTTTTTTTTTAATTTGTTCAATATTCATTTTCTGTTCCTAAAAACATGTTAACTTACAAATAACTAAAGTTAAAACTTGATCTATGGTATACGTTTGTTGGAATTGGCATCAGAAAACATATTGAGCATGCTATAAATTTAAAATGAACTTACTTGTAGAGGTGAGCTTCTCAATTGTGGATCATCAGCTTTTGAAGCTTTTGATGCTTGTTCCTCTAATGCTGAAGCAGGATCCTTGGCTTCAAAATCCGTTACTATTTCCTCCTTACTCTATAGCATCAAAAGATACAATTTATTTATGCATTAATTTCTCGTGTTGATGTGCACATAATAAATTGGAAACTTTAAATTATACTATAATATTTCTAATGTTCGTTTCCCCAAGAATATTTGCTAATTTTTGGATGGGTTCGTGAAGTTATTATTATATCTTTATCAGATGCATTAGTTATATAGTACTAAATAATGATTAATTTGGAAAAAAAAAAAAAACCTCCAGTTATCTAGAGTATTCCTATGTTCTATTGATACATTTTGTTTAAAATAATTGTTTTTGCCGCTACTATATATGAAGGACCATCATTTTGTGAAGGTAGAATGAGATGTGTTGGTACCGGCACCATTGATGACACAACTTCTCCAACATTTCTCCTCATTGCATCCTTAGAGATCTAACCAACATCATCAAAATTAATCAGTGAGTTAGATGTTAAATACATCAGTAAAAGAAAATACCAAAGAAAACTGATTTTTTGTTCTTGAGATAATTAGTCTAATATACCTCTACAACGTCCTGCAAAGCATTTGTTGCTGCTAGATTTTCTGAATCTTCATTATCAAATCCTTCTTGGATATGATTAATTCCTAAAGTTGAATTTTTTAATCTTATATTGATATTCATAAAAGTAGCTAGCAATTATTAGAAGTGACTTTTCTTCCTACATTTATACCTTGATATTTGGGACAATCATCCACTTAATAATAATAATAATAATAATAGAAATAGATCCTTTTTTTAATATAATGCATACCTTTTTCTCTTTTTTTATTTCCAAGTAATCTGCATTAGTGAAGGGTGCCGCATAGACTACATGAAAATAGGTCAGTATCCATGTAACCGTCCATGCATGTCACTGGATTTTGTCAAACCTTGCCTCACAAATGGACAACATTCATTGGTTTAATGGTATTAACGGTTCTGTACTCTTCTCTAGTGTTCATGGTTACGTTTGCTCTAAAAAATAGTTTGTAGTTACTTTTACACTTTTGAGAAAAGTTGAAGGTTATTTAAGCACCTTAATCCTTTTTTATTGTATCTTCTCAAAGCAATGTACAAGTACTGGATACAATATAATCTTGAATGCAACAATTACAACCTCACTGATGGCCATTTTAGAAACGCCTTCCAATGGCTAAGACCAAAGGTATATGACTGACTAACACATTTTTCTTCTCATTTCTTTAGAGTGCCCATGACAACTAGAAAATAGCAATGATTATGGGTACTGCGTGATGCAGTTCATGAATGACATAATCATGCATAATCCCAATAATATTGATTCTGCAAAGGTATATCCGTATATACATTCAGTCAACCATATATTATAATATCTAACTTCATCTATTGTTTCTTTTTGCACACAGTATATTTTGCCTACTACACAATGTTTAGCCTGTCACATATGGAATAAATGGCAACACCTCTTAATCTTTAGTGGAATAGGGAAACCTGCTATGAATGACTATAAATTTATATACACTAATTTGTTTGTTTTAAACTTTTGGTTTTGATAGTGTATATATGTACATGAATGACTGTAAATATATTCTGATTCGTATTATTGTATATATGAATGACTGTAAATATATATATATATATATTCCTATTCGTTTTGTACAATTCTATATACAAGAGGGATATCGAAAGCAAACCCCCCTCTGATTTTTTAAAAAATTTAGCTTTGATACATTATGATTGTTACTTAACAACTATTATTTATGTCAACTATATATAACCATTGTTTAAATAAAACCGTTAGCATTACTATAAATATATAATTGTTTATGTTACTACATATATAATGGTTGTTAATGTAAGACCGCTATGTATTATGTCAACATTATCAAATATTATGACAGTTGTTTATATATGCCCATTGTTTATTATCACAACATTGCGCACATCATGATCTCATCAAACCTTAATATATAACGTGTGTTATATTAAAACCGTTATAATAAATACTAAATACATAACAATTCAAAACTGTTATATTTTTGTGCCAAATATATATACCACCTTCATATATGACAATTTGTAAACTGTGATTTGTTGTCGATAATAACCATCATATATGTGTGATTTTGTAGTAGTAAAAGAAAATTAGGAGAGCAAATAAAACTAGGAGGGAAAACTCTTGAAAACAATAAATACTTTTACTATTATGAAAGTTTTCCTTTCTAGCATTCTCTTCCCCTATTTTCCCCTCATTTTTCTCTCTATCCAAACAAACTCTTTTATAAGTTAAAGTAAGATAGGGAATAAAACGTGACTTTCTCCATTGGTTTAGAATTTAGATGGTTAACAGTGTTTTTTAAAAAATTCAGTAACTATTTCTACATCGGTTAGCAACAACTGATGTAGCATAAGTTTTTTCTACACCAATTAAAAGACTTTCCACATCAATTGTACTTGTACTGATTGGAGATCGATTCTAAAAAAAGAATTTTTAGCCAGTGTTAAATGTCATTGCTATACTAGTGGCACTGTCATGATAACTTTTTTGATGAAGAAATGGTTAATAAATCTTTTCTTCAAAATATCATCCTGCACACATACACGTATCACTCAAAAATTATTGATAATAGTAGAACAATCAGACACCAATCGTCTAACAAAAATAAGGGCAAATTTATCCATATATCATCACAGTTCAAAATTCTTAAGTTGGGAAAATGTTGGTCATATACATTATTGTTTACTGCTTAATTATCTTTTTATTAGCAAAAATAAAATAATAAAGCACAAATTAAACACAACTAAATGGCAAAAGGTCTGTCCTTGGCACTTATTCTTCCTCTGAGCTCCATCATCTTCTTAATTAAGTTCTCGCGATTTTCCAAGAGACCTAACAATTGAGAATCAAATGCTTCAACTCGCTCTCCAATAGTCTAATCACCCCGACAATCTGCTCTTTGATTTCTACTCTCTGCTTTCGAACTTGCTCCAACATAATGTCACATTTCTCCAGCTCGGCCTTCAACTGAATTTCTTCTTCTACCGCAATCACATCAAACATGTCAACGCCAACAACTTTGTCCCGAACTGACACAATCCAATCTTTATCAAACCCTAAAAATGTTGCAGCACCCAGGTTTTCCTCCAAGGTTACTTTGTCTAGCGTTGTAATGGTACGAGGGGTCTTGGAAGCCAGCATGTGCAAAATATCAATCAGCAATTTGTAGGAGAAAGCTATAATTGGGCGGGTACGTTGTCCACAAGACAATCTTAGTTGAGGATATAGCTCAAGTGCTTTGACTAGTAAAGCGGCTTCCTCATCCTTCAATTCTACGAGTTCTAATATTTCATCAATCTCTAATATTGGAGAACCAGCAGCACCAGTTTGTGGTTCTGACACATATATATACAAACATAGCCAAGAACGTTATTACATGACTGAAACAGAATCTGAAATCATCACAAAAAGAATGACACTTACCATGAGGGGAACAGGCAATAACATCATTCTGGCTGGTGTTGTCCTTCATTGGAATATTGGGTTTACAATCACAAGTGTGCGCCAACACGTTAGCCGTTTCAGCATTCTCTGATTTAGTCCCATCTTCAACATTTGTGTCTCTTGTTTCTTTAGTAGTCTACTTGGCATCAAGTAAAACCAGGTAAAAGGTAAAAGATATAATTTGATTTATAAAGTGACATTAATATCATATGGTTTATCTATTTATTCACTAATCATTTTTTCCTAACAACATATCTATATTGGTTCAAAAAAAAAAAAATAGTTTGAGTTTTTTTCTTCCCTTGAATCCAATTGTTATGAAAACGCAAACAAAACGATTTAGCAAATTGACTTCAACCTATATAATTAAGGATAATGTAGTTACCCGTACAAATTCTTTTCCTAAATGCATATCCGACGATCCTCTTGGTTGCTTCATGAACTCTTCTTGATTTGTTGATTGAATTGCTACTCTATCTTCATTTGATGAATCATGCTTTTGAAAGTCTTGTTTCACAGATTTTTCCATGCTAGCAGCCTAGAAAACATTAAGAACTTATTTTCATTGGCCTTGCAATTTTTAATATACAAACTTCAAAGTTCTGCATCATTATATGCAAAACTTACCATTGTAGATGGACCTAATTGTGAGACTTCTCATGTGAATAATGGGAGGAAGTATCTATTTTTGCTTCTCAATAGATATACAAGTATTAGCTAGGTCCTTTAATTATAATCTAGCTTTTTCTTGATTAAAAACTAAAAGTTAGGTCAAAACAATATATATTGTGTATATTTTAAGTGAGTGGTACTTGGTATTTAAACATACATGAATAAAACTTACCATTATAGATGGACCAGATTGTGAGCCCTCTGCTTGTGAATAAATGAAGGATGTATCTGTTTTAGCTTTCATAGTTGTTGCAGTGTGCTCTTGAATATTTCCAACGCTCTGCATAGGTTCCAAAACATGTGTTAGGCCCTTTAATTATAATCATTAGTTTCATATAGTACAATTTTCTCTTTAATCTCTAATAAATTTTGATTCCAGCAAGTATAATGCATTTACTTGTGTAATAATGGATGAAACTCTAGTTTGCTTCCTTGACTTTGAATCGGTTGATTTAAATTTAATTGCTATTGTAGCTTCATCTGTTGCACCATCCTCTAGAGAGCCTTGCTCGTGTTTCTTTCATACTAGTAACCTAGAAAACACAATGAGGAATTATCTATTTTAGCTTCCATTTTTGTCTCTCATTTTGAATGCTTTCAACATTCTGCACAATTACCAACAGATACACGAGTTTTCTGTCTTTTAATTATAATCTAGCTTTATCTTGATTACAAAATGAAAATTAGGTTGATACAGTATATATGGTGTATATGCTTATATTGATTTATAAAGATGTAAATGAGTGGTACTTGATATTTACACTTACATATGAATGAAGCTTACCATTGTAGATGGATCAATTAGTGAGCCTTCTGCTTGTGAATAAATGAAGAATGTATCTATTTTAGCGTTCAAAGTTGTAGCGTCCTCTTGAATATTTCCAACTCTCTGCATAGGCACCAAAATATATGTTAAGTCCATCAATTATAATCATTAAGTTCTAGCTTCAATATTTTATGAAGAGTTCAAGTATACAACATAGCAGTGAGACAAAAAAATACATCTTTTACCATCTAGCATATTCCTAATACTAAATAAGAAAATGACATTACACAGTAATCAATAACCAATGGAAACTTCTCTTGTAAAGCAGTGATTGATGCTGCTGATAAGTTGCCTGGTGCTAAATCAGCTAACAAAGTTTCCAATATAACATCCTTAGAGGTAGGACCTTCTTGGACTCTTTCTTTTACCATGATATCAATACTCTGTGCAACAAAAAAGAGTGGCAACGGGTAAGCAATCGTATCTTTTGATAATGACAAAACTTTAGAATCACTGCTCAGATACATTAATTATAACGCACATCATCATCAAATTGTATTTTGGTGTTATGAGGAACTTCAATCGGTGTATTTGTTTCTCCAAGATCCTGCGGTTGGCCCAGTGAAGTTTCTTTACATGTTGATTGTTCATCCTCCAACTCCTATGTGAAGCATTGAAGATTTAACACAAAAGTGTTGTGTTTGACCATTTTAGATGCAACTTGTTAGTATTATGAAAAATCAAATAATTCATAAACTTAAATGTAGCATTGCCTTTCTCAGTTGTGGTTCAGCTAATGAAGCTTCTAATTCTTGATGGTCTAATGTTGTAGGGGGATCCACAGTTACAACTTCAACTAATGTTTCTTCCATTCTCTGCAACATTAACTATTTATTATGCATCGGTCTCTCTTCTCTTACGAACAAATAAATGACATGATTGACCCTTCTAATGGTTTTTCATAACCTTCTTCTAACATCAATACGTGAGAATGCAAGTTGTTTACTTGTTAGAGCCATTGCTGCTTGCTTAGTATTCTAACATCTTAAAGATGAAATTGAATTTACAAAAATTTGATAATCTATTCTAGTTCAGACGTTGCTGTATTAGAACAGGACAATGGACTTACTTGTGCAGAATCATTTCTGGAGTTGACAAATGGTGCAGTGGATTGCTTCCTTGAATTTGAATTAGGTAATAGAATTGTTGTCATGGCATCCTTTGTCACATAATTTTCTTGAAGACTTGGTTCCGTTATCTCTTCGATACTCTGTGCAATTTGAAAAAGAAAGAGAAAAAAAAAAGGAAATAATTTAAGTTTATACTGTATGTGCAAGAGAATTCTTTACTTTGGCAGTTTGGCAAAATGAAAAATACTAAGAAATTCTTTACTTTGGCAGTTTGGCAAGAGAATTTTTTTTTTTCCTTTTGCCCTACATCTCTAGGAATCCATGATCTTGTCAATTATAGATATATAGAGTTCGGTTATGAGGTTTTTGCCCTACAGACCAAGTATTACTACTCTGAAGTTGGAAGAATTCAAACAGCTACTTTCTCTGTTTCTAAGCTGTGAGTAAACATCAAAGGATAAAATTGTTGCCTTAGTAATACTCAACAGTTTCATTCGGTGTTTCCTTAATACTCTTAAGAAGTACAACTTATATAGGCAATTCTCAACGATGAAGTCATTAAAAAGCTTTGTCAAATAACAGGTGCTATTGTTTTCACGTCATTCTCATAATTCACAGAAGAATTGGTATTAGAGCACATGAAGACTGTTTAAGTTAATGATAGATTAGGAGATTGGAGATGTCATTTTCATCACCTTTGAATTTGAACTTGTTGGAATTGTAGTCGCTGATGACTCTGAAGCTATTCCTACTACTTCTCTTGTTTCATTCTGAATGACATAAATACGACATTTGTTTAATAAAGCAATTTCATCAATTAATTGAACTTATCTTTCCATTCAATAAGAAATTCCTTTTTTGAAGCACATTTAAATCTATGGGCCATTTTGTTCACCCGAAAAGCAGATGAAGTTGTTGCCAGTAACTTTGAAGCAGGATCAGGAACCACTCTGCCAAGGTCCTTCTCTGTTTCTTTATAATTCTAAATAACAACAGAGATATAACTAAGTATTTCACCCAAGAAAACTTTATTAGCCCATGGATATTTTTTTTTGTTCAATATTCAATTCTTTCCTAGAAACATGTTTAATTTATAAATAATCAAACTAAAGGTGAGACTCAATATGTGGTATACATTTGTTGGTATTGACATAAGAAGACTTGTTGAAATGCGATAATTATGTTTAATATGAATTTAGTGAACTCACCAGTGTAGATGGACCAGATTTCAATAATCTAAACAACACAAAAGAGTAATAATAATCTTTAAACTTACATGTAAATATGTCCTTCTCAATTGTGATTTAGCCGCTGAAGTTTCTAGTGCATCTTCCTCTGAAGCTAGAATAGGATGATTAGCTTGAACTTCCAGTAATATTTCCTCCATTATCTACATCAAAAAGCAATTAAAATCTTAACCGTGCAATATATTTTCTTTGGTAAGGCTTCACTAAGCAGGAATTTTCTTTGTAAGCTTGAATTACGCCAAAAGATGTAATTGAGTACTTCACTAAGGTAACTAATTCATTAATATATATATATATATATTCTAATACTCAATTCTTTTTCTAGAAACATTCAACTTTATAAATAATAAAACTTAAGTTGAGATTAGATATATGGTATAAATTAAATTACCAATGTAGATGGATCAGATTGCAAGCCTCCCACTTGTGAAACAGAAGAGGAAGTAACATTCTGCAAAAGAAAACGATATAGTTTTTAGTTTCATTTATTTCATGTACAGGTGAATCCTTTACTTTGGCAACATGATGAAAGATGATAAGAAATTGTTTCAAGAATGTTTTTTTGGCCCTACATCCCCAAGACCCTGAAGCTATTCCCTCAACTTCTTTATTGTTTCTAATATCTTTCCATTCAATAAGAAATTTTTTTTTGAAGCACATTTATATGTATACGAGAGATTTTGTTCACCTGAGAAGCGGAAAAAGTTGTTGCCGTTGCCGGCAACTTTGAAGCAAGATCAAGAACTACTCTACCATCTTCCTTCTCTGTTTCTTTATAATTCTAAATTTCAGCAAGAGATAGATATATTGAACTTTATTAGTTCATGGATATTTTTCTTTGTTCAGTATTTCACCTTAGTTATTTGTTGGTATTGATATCAAAGATATACTAAACATGCTATAAATTTATGTCTAAAATGAACTTGCTATCATCTTGAAAGCAGTGAAACAATCAATAAACTTAAATGTAGAGATGTGCTTCTCAATTGTGGTTTAGCTAATAATGCTGGAGAAGGATCCTTGGCTTCAATTTCATTTACTATTTCCTTCTTACTCTACAACATCAAAAGATACAATTTATTTATTCATTAGTTTCTCTTTTTTTGATATTCATATGATAAATTTGAATCTTTTAAAAAACACCCTGATATTTCTAATGTTTCCCCAAAAACATTCGCTAGACTCAAGATTTTTGAATGGGTTGGTGAAGTAAGTATTGTAGTTCTACCATACGGATCAGTTGTATAGTACTAATAATGACTAATTAGGGGAAAAAAAAAAGTTGCAGTCATATAAAATCATTGCTTTTTGCTGCTATTATAAAGGTCCATCAATTTACACAGACACACACACACACACACACACACACACAAGTCCTATGTAGAAAGAGATGGCGTTATTACGTACAAATGAAGATGCAGCTTCTTCAACACTTGTCTTCATTGCTTCATTGTTTTTTGGATCCCCATCTTCAGGTCCTTCTTGGATATGATTAATTCCTACAGTTGAATTTTCAATCTTATATTAATATAGATAAAAGTAGCTAGCAATTATTAGAAGTGAATTTTCATAGATTTATACCTTGATATTTGGGACAATCATTCACACGACACCATCTCGTAGTCTGAAAATCAATCCCCACACAAATAGTAATAAGCCTGGGAAGCTTCACTAGAGTTATATCTGACAGCATTGGAAATACTTCTTCCACTATTACCTTCTGCGTATCATCTTGTTTGTGTATGAATACTTGCTCCAACTTAGAGGCTTCTTCTATTTGCAACAACCGCAGCTTTAGAAACATGCCACATGTTGAGATTGAGAAAAGGCATTCCAAGCTATTACAACGCTTGATGCAAATTTGCGCTAACTCTGGGAAGCATATTTGATGCAAAGGATCCTCATCACTCTCTTCAATGATGTCAACTAATTCATCACAGTCTTCTATCGTTAAAGAACACAAGTGTGGGAGGCTTTTTACAATCGAGACACTAAAGATTACACTTAGCTTTTTACATGCTTTGATGTCTAGTTGGCAAAGATTGGGGAGGCTCAAATTATATTTGGGACCCTTGCATATATGCCTCAACTCACATAGATCTTTCAACCACATTTCTTCTAAGCTCAATGTCAATACTGTACCTTCAATTTCCACTCCTTCCAAATTAATTACCTCTTCTATTTTGGAGTCTCGTAATCTAAGCTTTGTCAACTTCTGCACATCCTTGATAATTTTCATCGAGTCCTAATAAAAATAAATCAGTTCAAAGTTTCAGCATAAATTAAAATCATCACATGAACAAATTGTGAAAATTCCCAATACTATTATTAATGGATTTGTTAATAGGCATTGAGCTATAAAAAGAGAAACTTCGTCTATTGATGCCTGAACTGCTTACAAATTAACACATGCATAGAGAGTTGGGTCATGCTTAATTATATCCACCAGAAATCATATAATGTGTATATACATTATAAGTCGATCCCCCTTTAATTTATATAATGAGTATATACATTAGAAGTCGACCCCCCTCCCCCTCTTAATTGCTCCTATTGATAACCATATCTATGGTTCGTCTTTCTTCTAAACTATTCAGCAGAATTTTTTAAGCTTTTAAGGCCATTACTTAATTAAACCAAATTTATATTAATGAAAACTAAATTGTATACTATGTATGAAAAATTCAGTAATTTCATGTCTATATGACGAATTGCTATGAACAAATATATGTTCTTGATGTTGTTAAAGTTTGAATGTTAAGGAATCCATTGTAACAAAAAGAAAATTTTCCAGCAGAAAAAGTAGTTAAAGAAACAGAGCAACACATATAATAAAATAATAAGTGAAATGAGTTACCTTCGGAACTTTCTTATTCAATTGCATTTCTTGTAAATAGGACATCAAATCTAGAAAACACCTTCCGTTGAACTCCTGAAAATCCCCCAATTCAATGCTTTGTAGAGACAGAAAGCACAAGTGATTTTTTTTGCAAGAATTTTGTTCATAATCTTTGGTACACCCACAAATGATAGTCTTTCCAAAGTAGCGGGGAGATGAATATGAAGCTCATCACTTTCGTTCCCAAAAATGTATTTCAACTCAGCAGCTTCCTTGATGTTCAAAGATTTCAATTTTTGAAGACTGCCAAAATGAGAGAGAGGAAATATAAACTCCAGCTTGTTGCAATTCTTGATAAATAGTTCCTCCAGATTTGGGAAAATGGAGCTATAGTTCATATGATGATGATCATTAGAATCCTCTTCAACCACATTAACTAATTCCGAACACTCTTCTATATATAAACTGGACAACTGTGGTAGGTTTCTCCAGCCAGAGACAGAGAACAAAGTTTTCAACTTTTTGTTTCTCTAGATTTGTATTTGTTTCAGATTGTGGAAGTTGAGAAAATATTGGAAGCCCACACTTGGGGTCAGTGGTGTTTCAACATTCACAATCTCTTGCAGTTCAGATTCCTTTGCTCTGTCACTTGTCACATCTTGCATATGCTTTTTTATTTCCTACACGTTTTTAAATAAAATTAATTCATCAATTCCAATTAATATCACTGCAAATTCAACATCCCACTTTAGTGAAACCTTGTCCCCATATTGTCATATTTTAATAAAAAAGGACCAGCACGAATATGACTAATACGTACATTTGCAAATATGCAAAAAAAAAATTCACAATATTGAAAATCATCCAATGATAACAATATCCAAAAATTAACTTTCCAGTATCTAGTGCAGCAATTTGACCTGGCAAATGATGATTTTTTAGGAAAAATATATTCTTTAAAAAATTACATGATATAACATGTGTTGACATGAGTTAAATAATTTTAAAATTTAAACATCATCATATTACACGTACATATACATGAAAATATTTTGAACTAATTTTATATATTTTGAGAAAAAAATTAAAATTTTGTTCTGTCTTCATCTTTTGTAACTGTAAGACATATAGGCGCACACAATAACAAAGGCGCACACACAGTACACACATACTACCTTTATAAAATATTTAAAATTTAAATACGAAATCTGATAAAGCTGAGTCGATCGCTTTGAAACAATTAATTGTATAGTCCACATATGAAAATTCTATGAATATAAATATTTTGTTCACAATCATTCATTATATATACCCTTTAGGCAATATAAAATAAACTGAATTTTGACATGAATTGCAATCTGCATAACTCATATTAATTATGTATAAAAGTTTAGAAGTAAAACATTTAAAGAGCGAATAAGTAGGAAAACATGCACGTTTTCATGGAAGAAAATAGGGCAAGAATGAAATGGTATAAAATAACAAGTAAGAAGTGTTATGTACCTTTGGTGCTTCCACAATCTGTAAAGATGAAACAAGAAAGAATCAATGGATCATAACACTAAATACATGAAATACAAAATAAAAGTGTTGCAAGACCGTCGTCATTTGATTTGTGATTTATATATAAGGCATTCAATTTATCCATGTTCGTGCTGCTATTCAAATAATAGAAAGTTAAAAACATAAAAACATAAAAACAAAAAAAAAAATAAATAAAGCATTGACTTAACCGTAATTACCTATTCATGTTAACTATCTACCTATATCATCATCATTCGCGCGTATGTGTGTGTGAGTTCTTTCTCTTTGATTTTTACTGGAATAAATAGATTAAAGTTAGAAAAATTATCATTGAATCTTGTGCAATTAACACGCTACTTCAGTTTATCTGCAACTCTGAGGTACAAAAATAGACTACTATGAATAAAAGTATATAAATATGCATCAAACATATGCAAATATTCCAAAATAATTAATATTAAGTTGAGACTACGAAAGTTTTAAAGATCAAATTAGGGATAGTTTAGCAATATCTGAAATAAGTGAGATGTTTTAGTTGGATTCTTTTAGGGTTTCAGCTAAAATAATTTATAAAGAAAACTAATTGAAAATTAGCATAATTTCTTTTTGACCATTTTGATCAGTTTTCTTAACATTTCAAGACAACAACACAATGGATGGGGTACATGCAGCCCCACAACATCCATCGAAGTGAAAAATTAGTAGAGACACACATCCCAACAAAATGCTTTAATCCAAAAATTTTTATTCAACTAATAAATTACTTCCTTCGGTTCTATTTATAACTAATTTCATTGAAATAGTTCATAAAATCTCATATCAATTTCATGTCCAAATTGTCAAATTAATTTAGCCAACGAGATAGAGTATAAAACTAACTCATTCCTGGCATTTTACTTAACTGTTAGTTTCACAGATAATACTTATATTATGACTATTAAATAAAAGAAAAAAAAAGGGGATAACTAATTAAAAACACATGTAAGCCATCGTTTTTGTATCATTTGTGCATGTGACAGATACACACAATCACCAAGACACAAACATACTAATTTTGAAAAATATTTTAAATTTGAAATCTGTATAAAGATAAATCCTAATCACTTTGATATAAATAATTCTATCTATCCACGTTGAAAAATTCCACGAAAGCCTTCGTAGTTTTGTTAATAAATATTAATAAATTGCATTGTTATATAAATTACAATACGCGTAACCTATATTAATTATATAAAAATCTTTCGAAGTTGAAATTTTTATAGAGAATAAACAGACGAACATGTTTTTACAAAAGAAAACAGAGCAAGATAGACATGGTATATAGTAAGAGATTAAAATGAATTATGTACCTTTGGTGCTTCCACATTTTGTTGATATTTCTTGATGCTAATGCTGATCATATTTGGTACGCCATAAAGGCATAGTGATTCCAATGCCGGAAGATGTATGTGAGGCTCATCATTTTCATTCTCATTTGATGCACACACTTCCTCATTGTATTTTCAAAAAACATATTTCAGTTCAGCAGCTCCCCAGATATATATCGATTTTAATTTTTGAAGACCTCCAGAAAGAGTGGATGGAAATATAAATTCCAACTTATTACAAGACCAGATTTGGAGGCTCTGTAGTTTAGGGAAGATGGAGGTGCAGTTGAGATGGTCATCATCCTCTGCCTCATTTGTTATTATGTCCTTCAATTCTTCACAGAAACTGATATCTAGCTTCTCCAACATGATCATGGTTGTGGCAATGGATACACTGAACAATGACTTTAATTTTGAACATCCCCTAAGTCTCATCTCCCTTATATTTTGAAGGCTCAAAGGTTGCCACATTAGACACTGAGCTGTATGCAATGTTTCTATCCCTTTACTTGATCCCTACAACCAATCACTTCTCTTATATTCAACTTGTATAATTAACTACTTTCAATCATCTAATCATGTATCTCAATATATAACAATATTATTCAAAACATCGATCAACCAAAAGAGAATTAATGAACCATAAAATTGAAATACAAAATAAATGTGTCTAGCATGATATATTAACATTTTCAAGACAACACATAATGGATGGCGTTGATATATACGTAGCCCTTCAACGTCCAGGAGCGAACTCAACAGGATATGCCAATTAAATTTCAATTTCTTTAAGGAATATTATAGAACATTTAATTTTTAAAAATGTGTTTCTTTGAGACTTTGGGTCAAATAAACTTTAAAAAAGAATAATGAATATTAATAATGATTAAAATGGATTTAATATAAATATATATGTTTATTATTATTTTCTTTAAAAAAATAATTTGGCCTACACTCTTCTAATTTTGGATCCGCCACATAATAATATGTTAGTGATCTTATTCAACTCAATTATTCAGATAAAGAAATTCCTTAGCAAAGTGCATTCCAAAAAATTTTTTCCCAGCTAATAAACTAGGGTCTCCAGTCCCATTTATAAGACCCTACTTGTTGATTACTCCATCTCCCTCTTCTTATAAACTACACCAATCAAAGTAAATTTTGAAAGTTGTAAAAACGTTTAACTAATTTTAACTAAATATTTTAATCTCATGAAAGTATAAGTTAAAAGAGAATAAAGTCTCATAAAAAGAACACAAGGCAGCTAGTATTTCATGTCCAAATTATCATATTCATTTATGGAGGAAAAAAGTCTTAACCAACTCATTTCTATCTATTTGCTTGACCGTTTGTAATGTTGAACGAATATGACTTATTATGAAATATTAAAAGAAAAGAAGATTATAAATAAACACAAATATAGCACTCATTATTTTTATCTCACCATTTCTCTAAACCCTTGTCATATTTCTTTACAACTTTTAAAATATCAAGTCACACTTCCAATAAAATATGTCACTTAAGAATAGTTATATCATTACTTCTTATCAGACCTCTATTATTAGATCTACACACTTTAAAAAAGAAAAATATCTATAAACAATTCATGTGCAATATGATAAAACGGAAGTTCAATTAATCAAATATCACCTTTCCCAACAAAATTATAAAACATAAACAAATATGTTGGATAAAGAAAGCAAAACCAAAGTAGCATACCTGTGAGATTGTGTGGTGCTCCATTATGGCATTGGGAACTCCAATATTGGTGTCTTTAGTTGGGGCCAGAAAGCAACATCCATAAACCCATGAGAAAGCACTTGGTTTAGAGTTTTAATGTTTCTCCTTTGAATCTTCTTTAAAAACTTGAGGTGGCCTTGGCACACATTCATGGCAGTTTTGAAATATGCCAAGGAAACTTGGTACAGCATCAAGTTCCGCTTTTGTTAGTAAAGGGAGAATGATTTCTTTCTGCAAAACTTGGCTCAAATCTCTATATTCACCAAATATGTATTTCAGCTCCTCACAATCATCTATATATAAATCTTTCAACTTGGGAAGGTCTCTAGGTAGAAGTAGTGAGAATACCATTTCTAATTTGCCACATCCAATGATTTTAAGAGATTTTAATGCTGGGAATAATAAGCCATAGTTCTTTTGACTATCAATAACTATCATTTCTTGTTTCAAACTCTCATATGCAATTAAACTTTTTAGCTCCTTGCAACCTTTAATTACTAATTCTTCCAATCAGTCTAGACTTTGAGCAACAGAGGGTTGGAAAATTGATGGTTGAAACATTGGGCAACCTATCATTGTCAATACCTTAAGATGAGGTAGCTTGATATTTTCATCGAAGAATATGTTTTGCAAGTTCATACACTTCTCTAACTTCAAAATTTGTAACTGTCAAAGAAAGCGAGAAGGCATGGCACCCCAATATAATTTTTTCACACCCACACCATACAGATGCAGCTCAACTAGTTTTGAGAAGAATGTGGTATCAGAATAAGGATACCTACTATTATCAACAAGGTACTCAATGCCATCCCATTCATACAAATAAAGCTTGATCACATTATCCATGTCTCCGTTTTCCAAAGGAATAAGGTCAGGAGCAAGATTTTTCCATGTTGGTTGTCCTATTTTCCCCAACTCAAGAACTTCTGCACTTCTCACAAGGTACTTAAACATGGCATCTGGTATTAGATGACTTATACGTTCTGGATTGAAGCATCTTAATAGGCCATTATCATCGTTGGAAAAACTTTTAAAACCATCAGAAGCAATAGAAAATACTTGCAACTCAGCAGGAGATATATTATGAGCAATTTCATCTTCAATTTCTTTGTCATCCTCTGTTTTCCAATCCTTGACATTGTAATTCTCCACAAAATACAATTCTTCCAATTGTGAACATTTTTTAATCTCTTCAAAAGGATTGTACTTCTGAATTTCACAATTCCTTAACCCCAACCATCTCAACTTCTTTAGTTCCATGATATTTTTCGGTAATTCAATAATTAGACAATTCTTGAACTCAAGTGTTATAAGACTTCGTATATTTTTCAAAATAGAAATATCACCTAACTCCCAACCATCCAAGATAAGAGTTTGAATACAGTTTAATGAAAGAAGGGACTTCAACAGAGATGGAGCAGGAAGTTTTCTCTCATATTCACCATGTAAAAACAGAATTTTGAGCTCTGTCATCTCTGCAAAGAATGTGTTTGCGTCTTTGACTAGAACATTTCCACTGATCCAAAGAAGTAGAACCTCAAGTTTTCTACCATCAAATTGATCAGGAAAATCATCAGCACACCAAAACACAAATCGCATGTTCGGTTTTAAAGTTGTTCTCGAATTCATAATCACCTGGATATATTCCTTTGCTATCCACTGGGCTGCTTCACGGACCACATCATGCATTTTTACACATTCTTTCTCCTCGACATTTAGTAGCAAAGAAGAATCTGTAAGTTTACTTTTCATTTCAAGTGCTTGTCTTCTTGCTTCACAATATTCGTCCACTTCCTCAAAAATTCCTGATCCCATCCCAAGTCTAATGATAAGGTTTATAGGAAATTCATAGTCTTCTGGGAAAATTGAACACAATAAAAAAAAATTTTGAGCCTTCTCATTAGGTAAATTGACATAGCTTAATTCCAAACATTTAAAAACCTTCTCCAAATCTTTATCAAAATCAACAAATGGCTTAGACTTTCGTAAGGTTGTCAAAGCTGCATTCAATTCTCCAACATGATAGTTCCTTAACGTGCTAGCTAGTGATACAATTGTAATCGGTAATCCTCCACACTCCTTCACAAAATCCAGCGCAAAGCCTTCCAAATTATTACTTGAAGAATTTTCACTACTTCTAGCATGAGAAAGAAAAAGAGTCAACGCATCCTCATCGGCCAACGTTTGTAGGCGAACCGTTTGTTAGCATCTCATTGCGTCACAAACTTTTGAATCGCGAGTGGTTATCAAAACAGAGCAATTCTTGTGATCAGGTCCATATGGAATCCCTATATTTTTAAGATCTAGCTTCTCCCACACATCATCTAGTATAATTAATTTCCTTTCATTATTAGAAATCCTAGTCCATAAATGCTGTGAGTGTTCTTCTTGAACCTTTTCCTCTAAATCCAAACCTAATGGCCTTGCAATGTCGCCTCGAATCTTGTTGACATCTGGAGGATTGGACACAACAACAAAGATGACTTTCTCAAATGCTTTGGATTCTTCAAGTTGTTTGCCCACTTGTGTTGCCAATGTGGTTTTACCCGTTCCCCCCATCCCTTGCAATCCAATCATATAATGCTTTCCATCTTTTAATGCTTCCAAAAGCTGATTGAGTTTTGTCTTTCTACTCTCAAAATCAATGAAGTCTCCTGAAGCATGGTACTTAATACCAGGAAGTTCAGTTGCACGTGCCACTCTTCCAAAATTACAATTCTGTATGAGATCTCTAATGGCTGGCGTCCTCTTTGCCAACATCTTCCCTTGTCGGTATTGCCAATAAGGACACCAACCATAAGACCATGTTTGCTTGATTTTAGTGTTCTTTTGAATTACAATATCAACTTCCTCGATCCAATTTTGAACATCGTCTTCAATTTGATTCTCATTTCTTTTTTTGGCATCTTCAATGTCTTTTTCTACTTTCTTTCGTTTTGCAACCAAACTGTTGTTTTCTATTGCAAACTCCTGAACGTGATTCTCAAAATCACAAAAATACTTAAATTCCTTGATAGTTTTATCCTCCAAACTCTTGGCAAGATTTGTTAAAATACCTTCCCTTGGACATGCCATCTAATAACGGACATGACATTAAAAACTAGAGTGATGGATTGATGATATATAATATTTGACAAATATGTAACGCAATCTAAACTAAGATTTCTCAGGAAGCCAAAGTCTAACTATTTGATGGTAAAAAAAAAAAATCTAACTCTGAATTTTTTTTGACGATCCAAATTCCAAATTTTAATAGGGAAAATCCCATATAAAGTTGTCTGAAATAGGAAAATTCAAAATCAAGTTGTTCAACTTAATAAATCCCTAATTAAGTTATTGACCCAATTTAGAATTTCAAAATATAGGTGAAATAACTTTATTGTCCTCTTCTAGTCTTCTCTATTCTCTTAAAAGAGTTTTTCTGCTCCATAACTTAGTTTTTCAATAAATATATATATCAACACTAACACATAATAAAAAAAATATAATTTGCTTAAATTAAAGGAAATTTTTGTGTTTTAGAAGAATCATTATGAATCATTAAAGCCAAAAAGTGAAAAGAAAATCATAACCCCAGATATTAATTAAATGTTTTTTAGTTAAATATTGTGAATAGTAAATTTTATTTTTGGAAGAACTTGAATTATTTTTTTTGAAAAAGAAAATCAAACTACATTAATCACAAAATTTTGACTTGTGTGATATATATGCTGCTTTTTTTAACGATGATGAAACACTTTTTTTACATTGTTAATGAAACTTATTTTTATGATATGTAGTTAATGAACTCTTTAATATATATTTTGATGAATCACACATATGTCAGATTTTTTTTTTCTTGGGATTAACATAGCTTGATTTTTTTCTAGTAAAAAAATTCAACTAAAAAATAAATTTTTTTATTCTTAATATTGAACTTAAAATCGTTTAATTGATATTGGGGGTTAAATCTTCCTTTTTTAACTTGAATTGTTCTTGATTATCCTTCTGGAACACAAAAACAATTTTTGATTCAAGCGAGTCATATTTTATTTTATTAGATGTTAATGTTTATCTATGTGTGTGTATATATACTTGTCGAAAAAAATAATTTATAAAGCAATGAAATTCTTTTAATAGGAGAGAAGAAATTGGAGAGGGCAGTAAAGTCATTTGATACACAATATGAAATCCTAAATCGGGTTGATAACTTAATTAAGAATTTATTAAATTTAGTAGACTAATTTAGAATTTTTCTATTTCAGGCAACTTTATATAGGATTTTCCCATTTTAATAAGTAATTATATAAACTAATAATTAATAGTTCTGCAAACATAAAAATGTCTTGAGAAAATTTTATTAAATTTAAAAGGCATAACATTTTTTAATGGTAAACTTAATTTTATTCTCAATATGTACGCAATTTAATATATGCCTCCTAAAATGTGATTTTTCCATAGGAAAAACATCAGAGTGATTAGTAAACCATCTTTAATGGTGTGTTAACTAACTCTTACAAATAAGGTTGTCAATCTAACGGGTTTAAACAAACTCGTGAGAATGACAAAAACTCGGATTGCGAACTCAAATCTTAAACTTGTAAGAGTTTACCTCATTGATAAATAACTATTAAAAGTATATAACTAAATAATTAAAAAAAAAACAAAAAATGACTTCAATTTTGTTTAAATATATCTTAAATCAATTTTATTAAAATCAAAATTTATTTTTTTAATAAGAAAAAGAAAGAACTGAAGAAGAACGGAAGAGAAGCTCAAAAAGGGCGCACTTGAGTGAAGGTAATAGAATAGACGAAAACAAAGGATAAAGGAAAGATTGCCAAGAGATTTTCGAGCTGAATAAAGATTGATAATTTTACGGGAAAAAAAAAAAGGATAAATGAAAGATGTGCAAGTGAGAAGAGCCATTGGTGTAATACCCCGAAATTTGGGATTTGAGGCTTGGGAATAAGCCTAAATTAAGTGGACTACTAAGCCCCAATTTAGTAGAAGCCCAAATTTATCCCTAATGATTCTAATATCTTTGGGATATTAAGAAAGTAAAATGGTGAATTTTGGAGAATATAATTACAACTTGGGTGAAATCGCTTATGAGGTAGTGAGCTTGTCATGTGATTTTGAATAATCCAATGATGAGGAAAAATTATGAAATTTTACAGGATGACATTAGACATCCTAAGCTTTAATTTGATATGTCATATGACTCAATTAGAGCTATACACAAAAAGATATGAATTTTTGAAGTCAGCGCAGAAAAACTGTGAAATTTCTGGAACAGTATGCAAAGATTGAAATTCTGGGACGTTTGTGATTCCATTAAGCAAAAGTCTATATTTTTCCTTGAAACTAGACTTAATAAGGGTTCTATATGCTTTGGAATCACTTCAATTCGATTTTTCTAGAATTAGTTATGATTTTTCAAAGTTTGGTCAGAAATCTGCCAAAATTTCTGAAAAATCCGAAAATGGAAAATTGTTGATGACATAAGCAATGACATAGGCATAAGATTATTAAAGAAACATCATCTTCCTCCTACAGCATTTCGACGCCATTCTGCAACCAAAATAAAGAAAAAGAGTTGAGAGGGTTTTGGGAGAAAAGGAGAAGAGAACTCGCAAGGTAAGCCGATTTCTCCGACGATCTAGCTTCTAACGCGTATAACTCTGATCCTAAGCTGCTCCTTTATGTTCTTTAAGGTTTGGAAGCTCCTCTTTTGGTGTTAAAACACCTAGGGTTTTCAGCCAAGTCAAGGAAAATCAAGTGGGAGCTTGAGGTAACTTCCAAACTCTTGTGTATTGACTATTCTAGCTGCTGTGGGCAATATAATCGGTGAAATTTCACTGGATTGCCATTGGTTTTAATTTTTGGAAATGGGTATGTGGGGCTGTTATGCTGCCCAAATTG
The DNA here is from genome assembly GCA_963855925.1 of Inga laurina. Classification (NCBI taxonomy): domain Eukaryota; kingdom Viridiplantae; phylum Streptophyta; class Magnoliopsida; order Fabales; family Fabaceae; genus Inga; species Inga laurina. The sequence continues at coordinate 36,382,259 of OY979704.1, forward strand.
ATACTAAATGGTAGTTGTAAGCTAATGGAATAGTCAATGAAGTGGTTAGGAGTAGAAAGGAACATGTTTACGGAGCCGAAACCGAAAAACCCCAATTTTCCCCTTAAAACCTATATATTTCGGTCAGCATTGTAAATGGGTCTTAGAGTTGGATTTTCAATGATTTGATGATTCCATTGGATTCAGTGGGCGAAAATAGGTGGGGTTACAATTGGGCACGTTTTTAGAAAAGGCCGAGAAAGCATAATTACGAAAATGCCCCTAAAACACTGAAATAAGGGCTGCCAAGGACAATTTCGTCTTTTGGAAGTGAATTTGATAATTTTGAGTCCGGAAATGGATTCCTTGAGCGAAAATATGTCAGGATAGCCCATGTTAGAATTTCGAGAAAAGTACAACCGTATCGGGTACAATAGGCCCGGGTCCCCGGGGGTATTTTAGTAATTTTTCAAGATAGACTAATATAACCCCCAGAAACACTATGGAAGTGTCTAAATAGTACATTTGACATTGTAGGATTGAATATGAAGCTCTGAGCTGTTGGCACGCAAATCGAGGAGAAAGATTAGAGGAAGGGGACTTACCTCACTTGCATGTATTTGATATATTTGCTTGTGTAATGATGTATGTGATTGCTTTACTTGATTGTGTAGAGCATATTTGAATAAATGAAGCTCTGATTCTGTTTTCGCTGTGGCCATAGTCTTGTTGTATGAAACATTGAGCATGCAGAAATGTCATTATGGGGCATACATCTAGATAAAGCTAACATGTCTACACATAGCATCAATCATGCATGCATTATGGTATCTGTTTCCTACAGAGATTCTCTTGAATCTCACCCTCCCCTACCAACAAGTTAGACAGGAGACGACAAAAGATATGCAAACAACAATGCAGAGTATCGTACGAGGGGATTATAGTAGTGGAATGAAGACGAGAAGAAGTCTCTGTTTCACTGGGATGAGTTTAGACACCCTAGTAGCCTTGTGCGACTACCTTAATCGTAAGTATCATGTACAAACCCCTATGGGAAATTTATGTAATCATGCACATATTATCAGTATAGTTATGCTATTCCTGTGTTGCCTACCGAACCGCATATCGTTTTCTGCAAATACTCTGGTAAAGGTGAAATTAAAATAAGGGCGCGACAATTGGAGTACTTAATGACAATTTTTTCTAAAGATTGAAAAGGAAGGATACACACACACATCATTCATCATTTTAGAATAATGAAGGGAAAAAAGATTTAACAGGATAATATAAATTCGTTTTTAGTATACGATGAAACTAGGACAAGAAGTCTAATAGAAAATTAACAAAAGAAAAAAGGTCAAGAAATCAGGACAAAAGATAATATATATATATATATTATATTTATAGATAGATATATGTATATAACACATGGCAAGAGATCTTATGTCATTAGAATATAGTTTAGTTGATATTGTTTTCTGACAACGGAACAAAAAAATTGAAAATAAAAAACAAAAATGTTTCTGATTTGACAGGACTGAGTAATTTTTGTGATCAGAAATAATTTCAGTTTTTTAAAGACTTCTTTGAACTTCAATCTGTTTAGATTAGAGTCCTTAAATATAACTTTTCGCCTTAAGTTTAAGATAGCAAAATAGTTCAAACTCAAAAGCAATAAATACCACATAGCATATAAAAAATAATAATTTAGCATCACTTTACCTCAAAATGGCATGTAAACTGTTTTGAAGCAAAAAAATTGCGGAATGGAAATACAAGTGAAGTCAATCTGCCATAAATACCAATGCACACAAACTGCAAGGAAAAAACAAAGAGAGACACTTCAGCACCTATATCAATAATCCAAGAAGAAGAAACTATACCGACATATAACAAAGATGAGACAATGACATTGCTAAGCTCTCTTTCTTATTCAATTTGTTTTGTGAAAAAATGTTGATCTTTTTGCTCATGCATATGTATCTTCCGATTTTAGACAACCCTATTTAAGAAAGTTGAAGTACTATTTGAGACAAAGTTGAGCACTAAATATGAGCATTTCACCAAGTGCAAATAAAAATTTTGATTTGCCTTGTTGTAAGATCTAGTGTGGACCTTTTTTTGGTAGAATTATTTGTGTTTTTCTTGTTAGATATGTTTAGTTTTGATGGCATCAAATATATAAGCCAAATATTAAGAGAAAAATTTGTATCATATGTATCTTATACTTTAACTACTATATTGAACGTGAAATACCTTATAGATTAATAAAGAAAAGAAAGAAGTTATCAAATTGGATCATTGATAAGTATATATTTTATAATTAAATAGGTATATATTTTGGATATATTTACTGGATTTATTAATATTTTAAGCCTATTTAATTATTTTTTATATACTTTTTTATATTTACATTGATGATAGGACAATAAGAAATTTTAACAGAAAATCTACTCATATCTGATCCTATTCTGCAGGAGATTAGAAGATAACAAATGAAAAAAAGGTATGCAAGCAAGGTAGCAAGTTGAAAATGTTTTAAAAAAAAAGAGAAAAAGAAAAAGAAGAGGTAAATAAAGGAGCTGAAGAAAAGTCACGGGTCCCACGTGAGAAGATGAAAACCAAACAAAGGAGAGTAGTGTCAACCTACAACATAGGCAATATCCGTTTGCATATATAAATATTATATTGGAAAGAGATAAAGCTTGGCACAAGAAAAGGGAAAAAAAAAACGTCGACCCCACGCAAGAAAAAGGAAAAGCTGAGAAGGAGATTTGCAAATAAAACAAGAAAAGGATATGATATTTGATTAAAAGATTATGCCTTTGGATTGGCAGCCCAAGAGGAAAGAACTGAAAGTTATATTTATTATCTATTACAAAGGGCGGTGAGAGAGAGCATCGAGTGGAGAGGAAGCCGATTGGAACGAGAGAGTCAAGGTTGAAAGAAAAAGGAAGAGGCAGCAGTTCTGCATTGTCTTCAGAAAACAGAGGACGAGAGCAAGAACGTCGAACCAGAGGAAGGAGGCGTTCTGACAGCAGCAAGAATAGGAGCTTCAGATCTGGATAGCAGTAAAGAATTGAAGATCCTAGAATTGCGCCCTCTTTGTTCTTCTTCCATGTCTTTCTCTTGAATCTGAGTTTGAGTCTATTATTTCTTTTATGGATTTTATTACAGCCATGAGTGGCTAATTTGAACGTAGAGTAGCTATGAGTTGATTATTGGATTAGAGTTTGTTTGAACCATTAAATTATATTTAATATTATCTTATTTACTTAATCTTGTTATGTATTGTCTATTTAGTGCTTGATATGAAATTGGAGAATTTTGATTACACTTGGAAAAGGGTTCTTAATTGGGCCATAGAATTAAGTAATGTGGAATTGGAATTTATTCTAATTTACTAATAGGATAGGAATATACCTATTAGACCCAAATAGTCATGTTAGAGCGAATTTGAATATTTATTGCCTCTTGGATAGATTTTTAGGAATAATAATTCTAATTTGAGAGAGATATGTAAGTGATCGAGAGATATTTATATCTATTAAAACCCTAGATTATTAAGACAACATTAAGTAAATTTATTTGGGTAATTACATGTTCTAAAACATGAAGAAAGAATTAGCCGCTCTAGGTTATTTGTCTGATTGAAACCTTCGAAACATTAGTTTACTACTTTTTGCTCATTAATCTCATTATCTTTGATTTTCTCAACTTAAATGAACATTGGAAATTTAATGCCTAGTCGGTAATTATTTTTGAGTCTATGTGGGACGACTTTGATTTGTCAGTTTACTATTTTACGGCCCGTACACTTGTGGCGTATACTTAAAATCTGGTAACATCAATCATGGAGAATGATCAAGAAGAAGAGAATGGTTGAAGAAGGAGGAATTTGCAAAATCAAATGGGAAATTAAAATTCAAGTTCTTAGATTTGATATTAGAAGTTTTTATGCTCAATTGGAAGCTGAAATGACTCAATTCAAAGTAGAAATGCCTCATCTTGAAGCTATTTTATCTGCACTCGAGTTACACCCCTAGAGATGATTTCTACATATTTCAATTGAGTTACATATATTTTCTTGAGTGATAACCTCTTCTCAACATCCTCTATTCAGTTTTGTTTTTTGTTAGCTTGACAAAGGTTCATTAATTTTGCCATGTCTCCCAAACTACATATCCGATTGATGTGAAACTTACTTCATATGAAACCAAACTCGAAATTTGGTTCAAGGACACCAATAGCAAACTCCGAGTTTCAGATGAAATATATATGAATTTCAAAATGTGGTGCTTAAAATTCACACTTTGTTCCAAATCAGCAGCTATGGGTTTGATCATAACTTTTGGAAGACAACAATTTGAACTAGTTCTTCTTGCTCACTGGAATTTAACCTCTATGTAGATCACTTGAGTGATATCTTATGAAATCACATCACTGCACAGTCATCAACTAGTGATCTCTTGGAAAACTTAAAGGATCACTCCAGTGATTTCCTATTCTTTAAACAATCGCTAGTAAGGCACCAGATAGTGATTCATATAATTTTTGAAAATTCTTGAACAACACTCGAGTGATGATTGATCAGTGATGTTCCAAAAAATTGTTCACTACGTAGTCAATAAATAGTAATAAACTACAATTTTGAAATTTTTAAATGATCATATGAGTGATATTGACATAATAAACTATAAATTGATGTTCCAAAAATGATCATCTACGTTTTAGCACGTGTACATGAAAGTTAAGCCTGCTCAACCCTGGGAAATCTTAGTGTGGGTGATCCTCTGGGAAGTTGAGTTGATAGCGTCATGAAGACTTGAGAAACAGTAATTGTCTTGAGGTTTCTCCATGACTAATGATCATCTTAGTTAGATAATTTAAAGGGTGTTTAGACGTATGGAGATAATGATGATATAAGTATTGATTTTAAATCAAGACATTTCTGTTGCGATGAATACTGCCAAGAAAGATCCATTTGATGGGGTTATGGAAATTTGAGGTGTAGTAAATGTTTTATAGTTTCTCCATGCTAAGTGATGATCTGTAGTAACACTGTGGTGTTAAAGGTATGCAGGTATGATGTACAGTGATGCATAATTAATGGTGATTATGCCGTATATCGATCCTAAAGAATCCAAACCAATGATATTGAATGTTGAGAATAGACACTATTGATCTTAACTATTAGCAAACCTATTGAATATAATTGAGGGAGATGATTTCCAATTTGTGTGATATTGAGGTTCTAGATTTTATGATGAACCTAAAAGTTGGGTTAGAGAGACCCTAGGCTACAAAATCCTACATGCCAGATACGTTGTACTGAACTGAACTAAGCACCTCAGGTACACAGAACTACGCATTGCTACTCTGATTAAGATCGATAATAAGTGGTATGTAATGATTAAGGATCATAGTAATAAACTACGAGAGATGTAGCAGAACACAGACCAGGGGAAGATTAGAAATTCAATATTATCAAGGAAAGGCCAATATAGTAACTTCATCCTTCATACACTATGTGAATGTTTATATGCTTTATATATGTCATCTTCTGCAATATGTATAATACACAGTGCCTTCGGGTTCACCGATGAATAATGCCTACGGGCAGTGCCTCCAGGTACACTGATGAATAATGCCTCCGGGCAGTGCCTCCAGGTACACTGATGAATAATGCCTCCGGGCAATGCCTTTGGGTACACTGATGAATATTGCCTACAGGCAATGCTGTTAGAGCAAGCGTTTCACCCAAGAGGGGGGGTGAATTGGGTGATCTTAAAAATTTTGTTGCAAATATAAAATTTGACGTTAAAATTAAAACAGGAAAGAGTAAGGAGAAATATCACCGAAGTGTACACCGGGAGTTATACTGGTTTGGCCACAACCACTTTGACCTACGTCCAGTCCTCAAAGCTTCTCTGAGAGTTTCACTATAACTTCCAAGATTCAGTGGGTTCTTGGCACCTCTGTACAAGAAAGTTCCTACACCTGGACACTCGCTCCCCCTTACAAGTTGTAATCCAATCCCAACTCAAGGTTCCACAACCTTAAGTTATCTCAATAACAAATATTGAGTTTGAATGAAATATCTCTCTTACAGAGTGAATATGAATCACTGAAGCATAGAAATACAATTATCACGTAAAACAGAGTAATGAACTTGATGATACGTTTGTGTGTGTTCTTGTTGTTCTTTTTTCTCTGTTTGGATGTTCCAATATATATAGATATATTGATGATAACCGTTGGAACATTTTATTCTTGTCCGTTGGAGAGTGCGCAACCACTATTGACTTTTCCAGTTTTTGAAAAATATCCGTTGGCGGTGGTTGGCATTTGAACGTTTCATTTGACTTCTCATACTTGATATAATTTCTTCATTGTTTATCTGTAAATATGCTAGAAATACTAATACAATGAAAGCTTAATCATATAGAAAACAAATTAATGAACGTTTGAATGATTTCTAAATTTCTGGGTTTGCTTACTCGAGTAGCTACTCGAGTATCCCTTGAAGTTTACTCGAGTACTTACTCGAGTATCATCGGGAAAGCTTTGATTAACTTCAAGTCAATAAACAAATATAAGATTACTCGGGTAGTGCATGGAATAAACTAAATCTCAAACCTTTGGAAATAGTTATTTACTCGGATACCTACTCGAGTAATGCATTCACAACTTCATAGGTTACTCGGGTAACAACTCGAGTAAACCTTCAAATAAAGTTTTGATTACTTGATGCTCTACTCCAGTAATGTTGGCAGGATTTCAAGGCCGAGAGCACTTCAAGTCAGATTACCTTGTTACTCGAGTACCTACTCGAGTCAACTTACTTTTTGTGCATATCTTACACGGGTAATGACTTGAGGTTTTCCTTCAAACATAACTTTGCATACTCAGGTACATACTCGAGTAATCCACTTAAAATAGAACATTAAATACTTGCATACTAGAGTAATGACTCGAGGAAAGTGAGATAAAATGAAATCAAGTTTATCGAGTACTACCTTCAAGTTTTTACTTACCTCAGTGCGTTACTCGAGTAGCTACTCGAGTAACATTGGCAGTGGTACAAAGTGCCGAGAGCAACACATTTTCAGAAATAGAGTTACTCGAGTACTTACTCGAGTATCATTGGCAGGCCGAGAGCAACTGGAAGATTTTCACATGGTTACTCGAGTAGCTACTCGAGTACCATTGGCAGGCCGAGAGCAACTCCAAGTACTTACCTGGTTACTCGAGTAGCTACTCGAGTAACATTGGCAGGCTGAGAGCAACTTGAAAACACTTACACTATTACTCGAGTACCTACTCGAATAACGTTAGTAGGTTACTGGAAGGTGCTTTTGGTTACTTCAAGTTTTGTCTCATTACTCGAGTACGTACTCGAGTAATGCCTTAGAAAACTTGCTTCTGATCAAGTTTCTCAGCTTTTTCTCTTGGCCTTTCTTCATTACTCCAATACTTACCTCAAGTGATGTTTATCCCTGTTATTACTTTGTTCAAACTTATTTATTAATCAATTCTTTTTCATACCATTCTTTTGTTATCATCAAAACATGAGATCTAACAAATGCCTACGGGTATACTGATATGCCCAGTCGAGGACTGAGGTACGGAATATGTAGGGGTTGCAACAGTAGTTGGCTCTGAACATATTTCCAACTAAACTGAGTGTTGTACTAGTATAATACTGCATTATTTGATATTTGGCATATAAATATTCTCACATTCTCTATGAATGATTGTTTGTTATTATGGTAGTCAAATGGAATCCCACTGAGGTGATAAGCCAAGTATGGGTAGACAATGTAGCCCCACCTATGTTGCGTTTGATAGTGTGAAACATCAGAGTGGGCAGCAAAAGCATGGTAGTATTTATTAATGATATATTGGTATGCCCGCGGAGTAGATCAGATCATCAATAACAGCTGAGAATATTATTGAATACATTGAAATCTAAGCAACTCCACACCAAGTTAATGCAAATGTGAGTGCTGGATTTCAGAAGTTAGATTTCTGACCCATATAGTCTCACAGCAAGGAGTCTTGAAGGATCCCTGCAGGGTGGAAGTAGTACTAAACTGGAAGATGCCAAAGATTGTATCTGAAATACATAGTTTTCTAAGTTTTACCGGATATTACAAACGATGCATACTAAATTTGAAGGATCCTTACAGGATGGAAGTAGTACTGAACTGGAAGATGCCAAAGATTGTACCTAAAATACACAGCTTTCTGAGTTTTGTCGGATATTACAAACGATGCATACTGAATTTCTCCAGAATAGTTTTAAAAACTCAACATTATTTGTGGGATCGTAATTGGGAAAAGGGCTTCACTGGCAAAGGAAAAAATCAATGACAGCACTAATATTGATAATCCCAGATCAACTATGGTCCTTGTTGATGCCAGTAGGCAGGATTGAGAAGTGTTTTAATGCAGCATGGTCATGTATTAGCTTATGCATTTAGAGAATGGAAGCCGCATAAAAAAAAATTTAATTATTATCCCAAACATGATCTTGAGTTAGCAGCAATTGTGTTGCATTAAAAATCTGGAGACGTACCATTATGGTGCAATTGTAGTGCTGTACTGCGACCACCATGATTTGAAGTATTGTTATAATCACAAAGAACTGAATATGAGAAAGCATTCCCTGGAATTTATGGCTATGTATGTATAGCAAATTTTGAGGACAAAATTTATTGAACAGAGAGAGAAATATAATATCCCGAATTTTGATATTGGAGGCTTGGAAATAAGCCTAAACTAAGTGGACTACTAAGCCCCTGTTTATTAGGTGTCCCAAATTTATTCCCTAATGTTTCTTATATCTTTGAGATATTGAAGGGAATAAAATAGTGAATTAAAGAGTATGGGGAATTTCTATAATCATGCTAATATTATCAGTATATTTATGTTATTCCTATGTTGCCCACCGAACCGCATATCGTTTTCCGTGAATACTCTGGTAAAAGTGAAATTAAAATAAGGGCGTGAAAGGATAGAGATGGTAGCCAATGACTATTGCTAGTACGACAAGCATGGCAGTGATAAGAAAGAGACTTGGTGGAGACTGGAAGAGAATGATGTTGAATAACTTGAGTGACAACTTGATAGGCTAGATGTCCTAGACTCTGATGGCATTGAATAAAATATGAACGAACAGAGGAGTGAGCTTGAGGGGTGGTGACTGGGTATAGGTGTTTAAGACTGGGACCTTGAAGAAGAAGCTGCTTTGTTCTCTCATCATTCACACAAAAATAACCAGAATGAAATTCAAAGAATACATGATTATCTCTGCAAAAGGTGGACTGATAATAAATTCTTTGTAATTTCAGGAACATGTAAGACATTAGAAAGAAGAAATGTGCCAGAAGTAGTTTGGAGAGTGCCCGAGCCATGATGGGTAATAGTCATTGGTGCACCATTACTAACAGTGACAGTGTCTTGGCCTTGATAAGGTTCTGAGCTGAGATTCAGATTAGAGAAATTGTTGGTCATGTGGTGTGTAGCTCCAGTATCTGGGTACCAAAGAGTATCATCAATGGGATATTCAGAGTAGTGGGCTTGAAACGGTGGTGGTGGTGGAGCTTGCAAGGCCAGTTTGCTTGTTGGTAGCAAGTGAGGGCAGCGTGACCATGTTGCAAACAGAGTTGGTCGGGAGCACTAGTTTCTTGCTCAGTGCTTGATTGGAAATAAGCATTTGTTGGAGAGACACAACCACCACGAAAGGTACAACCACCACCTCTTCCTTGAAAATTTCCTTGAAAATTGCTTCGATAGCTCCATCCATAGCCATGGCCTGTGTGACCACTGTATCGACAAGATCCTAAGTATCGACCCCCTCTGCCTCAGCTAGAAGAGTTGAACGGAGCACGAGTAAAACAAACAGCATTCGCCAAAAAATTTGTTGGAAGTGAAATGGAATTTTGTTGGTTAATCCGTTCTTCAAAGGTGAGTAAGTGACTCAAGATAGATTCTACAGAGAGAAAGAGACGTTGAGTAGAAAGAACAGTGACGATAATATCATAGTCAGATCCTAGACCAGCAAGTAGGTAGGTGATAAAATCATCTATGGGAATGGGCATGCCGGCAGCAGCAAGAGAATCGGCCAAAAGTGTTGCTCTCTAATAGTACTGTTGAATTGATTCACCACCTTTCTTGAAAGTGGTTAACTGTTGATGAAGATAAACAAGTCGTGCTTGCATCTTCTGAGCAAAGGAGGTTTCAAGTGCCAACCACATGTCTCGCGAGCTCGTGTCACACATATTGGGATATAATGCCCTTTGAGAGGATGCTAGAAGAATAGAAAGAACTAACTGATCTTGTTGAAACCATTTGAGATAATCTTGATTGGAAAGTCCAGAAGGAAAAATCTGTGGTGGTCGAATGGCGGAACCATCTACATAGCGAAAGAGCTCTTGACCATAAAGATAGGTCTGAACCTGAGCTCGCCATACTAAATAGTTATCTTGATTTGTTTTTGTGGTGATGTAGTGGGGAAGGGTTGATGGAGGCGCAGATAGAATGGTCAAATAAATGTCTAAGGTAGTGGGTATGGAGGGTGAAGAAGGTGAGCTTGCCATGTGTTGCAGAGCATTCATGGCTCTGGTACCATGTCAGAGCAAAAGGAGAGGCAAAGCAAATTAAGATAATAAGACAAAACAGTGAGGCATTGTTGAATCAAATATTCGTATTCATTTTCACTACTATACAATGCACAATGACAATACAATATATAGTAATGTGAGCCTATCCTAGTGTGACATGTATAGAGGGGGTGAAGGATCTAGAATTTGTATGAGTTGTATAAAATATTTACCGTCTGTATTATATACTATTGAACTCGATGCTATTTGGGCTTTATTTGTTTCTGGGCTCTAATACTGATTATTTCTTTTGGCATCTTCAATATTTTTTTGTACTTTTTCTAGTTTTCTAATCAAAAGTTGCTTGTCTTACTTAAACTCAGGATCATGAGTCTCAAAATGACGAAAATAATTGACTTCCTTTATGGTTTTATCCACCAATCTTCCAGTAAGATCTGTTAAAATACCTTCCTCAAGGCATGCCATCTAAAATGGACATGTAGTCATAATTAATTGTCTTTATCTTTGTCTACCCTAACATTGTAAATTAACAAAAATTGTTATATGCAACTATTCTAGCCAGTTCTTTTTTTAAAAAAATTCTACTTACTGTTATGATTATTTATTTATTAATTTAATATTAATTTTCATATGAAATGTTCTTTAAAATGTTAAAATCTATTATCATAGTGTATAATAAAACAAATTCATTGTACATAGGTAAAAAAAATTCCATTTAAACTTTTTAGGCTATTACAGAAGCTAGTGGTCATATATACATAGGTAAAAACAAATAAAGAGATTTATTAGTATGATAAGGGGTAAATTAGTAAAAAAAATTTACTTTGATATAAGTTTTAATTAAAAATTTATTTTTAGAATATTCTTAATGGAGTTAATGATTTAGACTTAAGTGTATACTTTTGAAATATAAGAGAGGTTTATGTAATTAAAGCAAAATGCAAAATAGGCTTGAGTAGTTTATTCTCCTTATTAACTTGCTAGCCTTTTGTTGTCTTATTTACTATATCATTAATAAGATAAAAATTTTGCGGTCTAATGCTTTAATTTATATCTATTAAATCTCAATATTTGTAGTCATAAACAAGAAAAAATGCATATTAACTAAACATAAAAACAAATGATAAATAGGCACATAAACAGTAAAATGGACACAATGAAAGCATATAGTTTGCTTTTAGGGCCAAACAATGAAAGCACCTACTTACCCTTTTTTACCCCTCAAGTCAAAGCGGTTCAATTTTTTTTCCTTGTTTGTAGCAGCTACTATATATGAAGAAGTTAAATGCAAACAAACTGCAAAATAAAATAAACTTATCAATAAGACAAGGCAATCAGATTCATACAGTAAGTATGAGATTTCGTAGGGTTCTTTCAGGAAAATATCAGCTTCATGTTTTCTGACCATTATATATGTCTCGCACTATACCTTTTAATTGATCTTTAAAACACACACATCATTTGGCATAATTTCTTTTATTTTTCCGTTTTCTACCAAAAATGTTTATTTTTTCCTCATATATATGTATCATCCTATTTTGGTGTTGAAACTTTTAAATTGATATATATATAGGTAGACGTAGGTTGAGGTTGTCTTTTAATCAAGACAATGTTCGTTTGGGATAGTTTATTTTTGGGCAATAAATGCTTATAAATCGTGATTCACGGTATACGAGGTAAGTATATGAGAGGAGTTTTGTCTCGACTTACGTAATAAGTGCTTATTTCTCAAAATTAAGCTATTCCAAACACTCACTTAAGTCAATTAGATAGAAACATTCCTCATCTTTTTAAATACCTTTAATTCAATGCCAAACTAATCAATGTATGCCTTCTTTTAATACATTATAATATTCTTCCTACTTTTTTCATTCATTTTTCCTTGTATTTGGGTGTACACTCCTTTTTTCAAGTCTCAGATGCTTCAAGTTATATCTTCTTTCTTTCTATTTTTTTGCCTATATATTTTTCTCTCCTCTTGTTTTTTTGTGTCCCATGAATAGATCTAATAACTTGTTGAAATTTTTAGATTTATGTGTAGGTTGAGGTTGCCTTTCTATCAAAATAACTTAAGTCAATTGATAAGACATACATATCCTTTTATACAAATTTAATTCAATGTCTAACTATTGAATGTGTTACATATTCTAATATTTAGGCAATCCTATTTAAAACAGGATAAAATCCCATTTGAGAGAGAGTTAAGTACTAAATACGAGCATTTCTTGCAGGCAAAAACAAAAAACAAAAAAAAAATACGAGCATTTCTCCAAATATGAATCAAAATCTTCATTTGTCTCATTGTGAGGTTTAGCCGGGAGCTTATTCACTAAACCCAACCAAATGAAGTTGATTTTTGATTCACTAAACAGCCCTATATTTCTTATAGAATTATTTGTGTTTTTCCGTTACATTTAAAAATACCTTTGAATTACCTATGAAAAATACTTTTGAAGTAATTTATACAATAATAATTTTGACTAAACTGTAAATCTGTTTTTTAAAAGCCATGCCATCGGATCTTAAAAACTCTAATGAACAAAGATTGGGAGTAGTTAAGGATGCAGAATAAGGATCCAAAATGTTGATTTTGTTTTCTCTTGTTTTCATGCAATAAATAAAGATAATAAATAGATTAAGTAATTTTATGTTCAAAAGAACGTCAGTGTTTAGAAAGTGAAATTTGTTCATAGCAGATTAAAAAGAAAATTGAGTGTGAAACTTGTAGAACAAATGAGATATACAAAAATAAAAAATAAAGATCGCGGGGTAAATGCTGTTAAACTGGAAAGGCATTTGTGCTGATGAACTATTTCACAAGGGACATTATTTGTTTTAAACTATTCATTGCAGCAAACGTACCTCAAGTATTAAAATTGTTGCAATATCACCTTTGAACTAACGGATCACGTTGACTTTGATGACCGTTAATTCTCTATCAATTTTGAGCATTATGATCAATCAGGGGGGTTCAAAGTCTGGGATGCGACCGGGATTACAGTGTCACGGTTCCCATCCCGGTAAGAGGACGGGACCTGGAAATTGTTCCCGGTCCCAGGATAGTACCGGTATCACAGAGATCGGGACAAGGATCAAGAATTCCCAGTTTGACAAAAAAGATGAGGCTAAATTTTAAATTAAAAATCACATCATTATGTAAAACAACCAAGTCAACTACAGAGAGCAACCCAGCATTCAATCTGAAACACAGCAACTAACCAATGATTTTGTAACCAAACACCACAAAAGTTCTTGCCTATGAATCAAAACCAATGAAAAACAAGAAAAGAACAGGTGAGATTGAAGCAAAAAGAAACTAACAGGTCACAGAGAGTTCTTATAGCCTAAAGCAAAGCAGAAGAGCGATGGTGAGGGCAAGCTGGAAGTCGAAGAACAACGGTGAGGATGAGGGCAAGGGCGAGCTGGAAATTGGAAGCTGAAGATCGATGGCTAGGGTGAAGAGATCGGAGGGACACCGACAGGTTACGAACGGCGACAGAGATCTGGCAACCTGGAACCTAGAAGTTGAAGAGCTACGGCGACAAGTTGTGAATGGCGACGGAGATGTGGCAACTTGGAACCTAGAAACCGAAGAGCGAGAGCGAGGGAGAACAGATCTAAGGGACGGCGAAGGAGATTTGGCGGTAGGGCTATTCAAAGTGTCCCGGTCCCAGTTGTCCCGGCCCAGTCCCAGACATTTTATCCCAGTTGTTAGAGGATTTCCTCAGCTGAACTACGTTAGATATATATCATATTTGCTATGCATGTAAAGAAGACAAACAAACTAGAATTTTGTTATGGCCCTCCACAAATACTTCCAAAATAAAACACTTTCGGGTATACAAAGAGCAGACTTCCACAAAAGATATGGAAAACCAAGCTAAAAATACATCACTCGGAAACAATATCACAACAGTGATACAAGAACATTACACAAAACAGAGAACAGAAACAACCCACCCACAATGACGCTACATTCTCCACGCCGTAGAAACTACAGACAAGGGACACATGGGGCTGCCAATCGTTTGAGAGGATTGATATAACAAGGTGCTTACTAGTGAAAGGATGGGAAATTTAATGTTGGAGTTCTTCCTTGTGGTAAAAGGAGCAAAGATGAAGAAGACAGGCAAGATCAATTAAAAAAAAAAAAAAGTTCCAGCTAACCCTGATAGAACGAGCTTGTGCAAGATTCTTTGCCATGGTGGTAACCGTTTCTAAACAAATGATACTAATATTGACTAGGGTCTGTAAGCAACGAAATTCAGAATCATCTAGTGGCAGAGTAAAGCAAATCGATGCCTTTGAAGAAGTATTATATTGTCTTCAAGCATTCATGGGAGTGAACCAATATATGAAGAATGAAGATTGTATTGGATTTCAACTATCTTCAATCACAGTTCCTAGTCTGGGAAGAAAGACAGTCAAAATTACAAGAGCAGAGGCATTTTTAGTTATAGGTTACAAGCATATTGAAGCAGCAATGAAGCTTTCTGAGGATTAACATGGATTAGAGAGTTTGCAAGAAATTTAATGTTGATGTTGTAAATTGAAACTAACCTAATTTAATTCACTTTTCTCCCTTGTAGCCTGTGTTGGCAAGTTGAACACCTGGAGTTAAGAAGTGTCAACTTGAGCCGTTAATTAGTTAGGTTAATCACCTAATTGGGCTTTATAAAAAAAAGCAATGCGAAGGGATACTGATCCCCACCAATGTAACAGGGAGAGAATAACTTGAGTCTCTCCCTAGATAGAGAAATATCTCTCAAATACTTCCAAGGTTGGGTTGGTTTATCACCCTCAAATGAGGAATGATCATTATAAAACCTAAATGAGTTGATTTATCTCTTGTAAGAAATCATTTGTTATTAATGAAGATTCTTCGTGATTTGCAGAACACCCCAATTTTTGACTGTTGTCCTTGGTTTATATATCATCATGACTGCCTAGTTTGACTCCCTTTCTAAGGGTGGATGATCTTATTAGTTCACATTAAGCATTCTAATAGATACCTAAGTGAAATATGGAACCTTGTCATAAAGTTAGCTGCTGAGATAAGAAAACCAGCCCATTTAAATATCCCCTTGAGCATCTCATTCCACCTAATGCGGGACTTTATATCCTATACTACAAAGTCTCCATCATATTCCAAGATTTTGAAGACGTCTGCAAGAATTATCAAAGAGGACAAGGATGTATAATCTCTGAAATCAGAAGCGACTATGGAAGAGAGTTATAAAATAGAGAACTCAAGAATTGTGTGAAAATCAAGGCTCCTCACATGACTTTTCAGCGGCAAGAGCTCTTCAACAAACAAAATAGTATAATTGAAAGAAAGAATATAACACTCGAAGACATAGCAAAAGAATGTTGTTGGAAAGCAACCTACCTATTACTTTTGGGTAGAAACTGTTAATATAGCATTATGCTACATTCTCAACAAGCGCTTAATCAGACATATGAAGAAAAACCCCCGTGAATTATAGAAAGGAATCCAACATCAGATATTTCAAACCATTCGGGTGGAAATGATTAATTCGCAACAATGGAAAGTAACAGTTAGGAAAAGCTCTTGCTAGAAGCCATGAAGGAATACTTTTGAACCACTCAAACACTGGTAAGTCTTATTTTGATCGTATTGGAGAGGGATTCCTCTTCTCATGATTATCCATTCTTAATGTTTTTTTTTTTGACACTTAGTTAAAAACCGTGAAATTTATTTAACTTCCAACAAATTCTTACTATGATTTTCAAGAATTATATTAAAGGATTATGGGAAAAAATCATATGAAAATATTTTTCTAGTAAAATTTGCTTAGTAATTTTTGGGATCTGAAATATTTCAACTTTTTTTATATTTATCTAAATTGGTTATTTTATCAGAACTCTTAAATGTAATTTTTCTCCTTAAATTTTTGTTTTTGCCAGCTTTTCCACTTAAATTTAAGATAACAAAATATAGTTCAAAATCAAAAGAGATAAATACCCATAGACCATAATCAAAATTCAAAATTTAAAAACTGATATAAGAATTGACGATCACTTTACCTCAAAATGGCATGCAATTCAACTGTTTGGAGAGTAGAAATGCAAGTGAAGCCAATCTTCAATTGCCATCAACATCAAGACATCATTGCACGCAGACTGTAATAAAGCAGACACTTTTTTAAATATCACTCTCTCTCTGCTTTTTTTTTATTATTTCCAATTTTGTTTTGCAAAATTTGATGAACAAAACCAATTAATCCGGGGCACAAAACGGAAAGAAGAATGCTTATTTTGAAGTTAACTTCTAGAAAAATTTCGGGCCGGTTTATTTCTGGTTTTAATCACGAAAAAAATAATACAACTTATTTGGAAATTTATTTTTAACCTGGTTTTTTTTAAAAAAAAATAGGAATAGCAATTTGTTTTTAAGAACAAAAATATCAAAACTGTTTTTTTAGTGTTTTCTTATTTTTGTTTTGTGGTTTTTTTTTTTTTGGAAAAATGGAGAAACTCTCTTTTCCTGCCATTGACACCCATGGTCAATGACTGCCGCCACATCACCGCTACCACGTCATTTCAAAAACAATTTTATAAAAAATAATTATCTAAACAGATTTTAAATTTTTCATTTTCAAGAATTGTTTTTAAAAATAATTTTATAAAATTATTTTAAGAAAAAAACTAAAAAAAAAACTGAAACAAACATTTCCTTCAGTTGTTATTGATCTTAAGAAAACATAAATTTTCATAATTTCTTTGTCTTTGCCACCCTTTTTACTTAGCTAAAATTCTGTTAATTATTAATTTACAGGTTAACCTTTTATTTCTTTTTTATCCAAAGTTATTTTTTTTATTATATTTTAGAAAAGATTTTGAATTATCTATAGAAAAGATACCTTTCAATTCACTTATGGCGAGTATCTTTAATATGAATTTAGAAAAACATTTTGACATATAATTAGGTCTAAATTGATATACGATGACATAAATAACTCTATTAAATATGGAAATTTTAATCCTCCCATTTGTTTTTCTTCTTCTACCTCGCCATGTCATATTCTACCCCCTTCCACGTTCAAAAAATAACAAGAAAATAACAAGGCATGATATCATCTTCTATCTCCTTCTAAATTTAGTTTTTAGAAAAAAAAAACAAAAAACAAAGTATGATTCAAGTTTGTTGGGGGTGTTGCGGAGGAGTCCAACTCTGAAAGGCTTCAGATGTTAGAGTTATAGGTTGATGGATTCAAATGCGGATTGGGAAGGCTGTGTATGTGTTTGTGTAAAAGGAGGCAGGTGTTAACATATATTTATCTAAAGAAGAAAAACTAAATTTATTTATGACTTTCCTGAAAGTCAGTGATGAATTAATTTCTTTGAAAAATAAAACATGAAGAAGAAGAAAGGTCGATTATTTACCTGAATGAAGCTGAGCTAAAGAGAAAGTGTTTGGAAGCAAAGAAATGGTAGAGCATCGAGGTAAAGCCTAAACCGATCTAGTGGAGAGAGAAGGAAAAGAAATGGATGGAGAGAGAGAGAGAGAGTGTGTGTTTCAGAGATTCGGATTCGTTTGGACTTTGGACGGTGATGATAGAAATGAAGGAGTGAGCGTATATACTTTTTAGGGAAAATTTTAGAAAAAGACCTTAGAAAATGGGAAAGGACAAATCAGTATCGGAAATTGCAAAATCTCATGTCAGTGCTGTGTCAATACGGAAGAAGAATCTAGGATTTAATCTCAACAAAAAGACGAAACTGCCCTTCAGCTATCCCTCTCTCTCAGCTTGAAATAATAACACCGGCTTCTTTCTTAACAACATCGCATTCTACATTAACAATTCCACTTTCCTCTTTCACAATAACAGTATCGATCTCTTTATTAACAACACCGCATTCTACATTAACAACTCTTCTTTATTCTTCACTACTACAAAAAGGGTAAAAGGTGGCGCACATTTTGTGGCACTTCTTTAAACAAGTGCCACAGCTTCTCTGTTTTTTTTTTTTTACCTCTATAATATTTTTTTAAAATTTTGGGTACCAGCTGTGGTGCCTAATAGATTAAGTGTCATAATTGAGGAGGCCTAGGCAGGCGCCACACTTGGGGCCACGAAAGCAGCTGTGGCGCCTAACCCACCAAGCGCCATAGCTGCAGCATTGAATTTTTTTTAAAAAAAAAATGGGCATGTGTGGCGCCTAAATAAATAGGCGCCACACATTGCCTCACATCAGCTGTGGCGCCTAAGCATTAGGCGCCACAGCTGATGTGAGGCAATGTGTGGCGCCTAATTATTTAGGCGCCACACTTGCCCATTTTTTAAAAAAAAAATTCAAATGGATAGTGTATCTCTTAATTATTTCATTTCCCGCGTAGTGGTCCTGTGTCCGCCCCCCATTCCTTCTCTTTTTGACTACTACTCCACTTTAATTATTTAACTACTCTCTCCTCCATTAAACTACTTTCCCTTTCTCATCTTCTTAGTGGATCTGTCAGCCCCCTTCCTCCATTTCCTATCATCTTCACACTAAAAAACACACCCACATGCTCACTCGTCACTCAAGCTAGCATCACCAACGTGGTCTCCCACTCCCTGCGCTGGTCAATTAATAGATTTGTAAGAAGAAGACTATTTCATTCTAGCTTGCTTTGTTTAAATTTTTTTTTAGTCAAGATAAACCGTAATATAACGTTTGCCTTTTTGTTCCTAATTTAATAGGAAAGAATGAAAACCTAGCTTGTTTCGTTTGCCTTTTTGCTTTGTTTAAATTTTTTTGCTGACAAGCTTGCGTTTTTTAGTAATCTTTTAATTTACTTAATTAGTTGTTGATGTACTGTGTTCACATATCAAGTTCTTGTATTGTGATATTTTTTATGTTAGCTTTGGAGAGTATTAATGTAAGAACATTATTGTTGGGGAACTTGAATTTTAAATGTGAAAATTATATCTATATATATATATATAATAGGTTGAAATATAAAATAGAAAGATTGACAATTTGTGGAGATGATAAACACGAAAGCCACTCATTTTATATAAAGCTTCACAATCAGGAAGCATAAAAAAGGGCCACAGGAAAAAAAAGAAGAAGAAGAAGAAGAAAGAAAAAAAAAGGGACTCTCCTGTGGCGCTTGCGTCAGCAAGCGCCACAGTAGGACCCCCTGCTGTGGCGCTTGCTTGAGGCCCCCTCCTGTGGCACTTCCTCAAACAAGCGCTACAGGAGGGTATTTTAAAAAAAAAAATAAAATGTTGTGGCGCTTCCAAGCGCCAGGCGTCCAGATATGTGGCACTTCTCTAGCGCCACAGTTAATGCAATTATAAGCGCCATAGCTTTACTTTTTTGTAGTAGTGCTTTCACATCTTCGTATTTCAAATATGATGTTGTTAATAATGTAAAATATAGTGTTGTTAATAAAGAGAGAGGTGTAGTTATTGGCCTTGAAACTTAAATTATGAAGTTGTAGAACAAGAAAGTGGAGTTGTTAATATAGAAACGGTGTTGTTAATATAGAAACCGGTGTTGTTATAGTGAAATAAGAAAATCAAGTTGTTAATGTCTAATACAGTGTTGTTAATAAAGAGATAGGCGTTGTCATTGGCCCTGAAACTTAAATTACGAAATTGTGAAACAAGAAAGTGGAGTTGTTAATATAGAATAAGTATTGTTAATATAGAGACTGGTCTTATTACTGAGAGATACAACGACTATTTTTTTAAAAAAAAAAATTAGAGATACAACGACTGTTTAATAACAATCATCATTTTTTGAACTTTCAACGATACTCACTTATACATCCCCTTGAAAGTAGTCATCTAAAGAGTATAAAAACGGTCGTTAAAAGTGTCCCCTGTAGTAGTGAAAAACAACGAAATATAGGTAAAAATAACCGTGGAATTTAGAGTAATATGTAGTTGTGTCAATCCCTTAGCAACAAATCAAGAGCACCTTCATTTTAAGAATAAAACATTTTGTATGTGATAGTTGAAGAAAAAAGTTTCCTGCCATACTTATTCAAGCACATGTTTTTTGTGTTCAATAAGCTGAAACGCCATATAATTACTTACCAAATGGCCAATAAGCTGTCTTCAATCATTGTTTGCTTTTGCCATAGCCACATCCCAACATATCCTTCTTCGGCTAACTTGTTAAGTGAGCTGCCAGTCAATGAAGTTCATGTAAACAAAAACTTATAGAATGGGCATGGGTACGTGGTTGGATGAAAATATCACAATTTCCCTGAAACCATCATTACTTCAGAGGACAACAAAATATCTTTCCCAATTTTAAAATTTTTATCAGTAAAAACCATGGCCCCTAGTCTTCATGGACATTGTACATAGCAAATCGATCAAACATTGAAAGACTAAAGTAACTTTTCATACCAGATGAGCTTTCTTGCTATGAGATCAAAACTTTTGAACACTAAAGAACTAAATCTACTGTTTCAGATTGTAATACTTTCAGATCTGTGTGAAGTTGAAGGAAAAACAAGTAAGAAATGCAGTGTGTAACAGACAGCTCCCATGGCTAGCACTCATACTTTGAGAAGAACAAATAGAAAACACTGATCATGATTAGAAAATGAAAGATCAACAAGAGGTTGATGTTCAAACCAGATGAGCTTCCCCAGAATTTGAGTTGCAAATTTTCAAGAGCCAGATCACGAACAGCTGCAGGGTAATAAAATCTCAAATCGACCCTGAGAGAAAAAATCTATATATAGGCTTTCAAGTTTGTTCTTAGAATGGGAAACCTGAAAAATGAACCTGAAACTCTGATTTGTATAATGGCAAAACTGCATCAGGTTTTGGGTGGCGGGGAGCGAGCGAGATCATGCCTCGTAAGTCAAAAAGCCACCGGAAGAACCAGGGTAGAGAGAAACTCACCGAAGGATGCAAAGAGTTGGGAAAGAGGGTTGGGTCGAGCTTTTTTGGAGGAGAGAGAGGAGGCAGAGGCAGAGTGGTGGTTCTGGTACGACGGTGTTAAATTGCCATCTTCGATCAGACATGTCGTCGGCGTTGGCAGAGTGGTGGTTCTGGTACGACGTCGTTAAATTCCTCTCTTCTTGTTGCCCAACAGATCAAAGCTGGCTTGGCCTCTACTTGCCGGCGTTGTCGTTCTGCAACCACATCGTTCGTCATGGTTACCTGAGGCAGACATGTCGTGGGAGGTTGTGGGGTTGAAGCCGACGCACATTCTTCCATTAGAGTACTCTACGGAGGTTTTCTGTGTTTGAGGTTTGAACAAAAGTTGTTCAAACATGGCGGGGCTCTCCCCGTTGAAGGAATTGACAGCCGGGGATCACAGAGAAAGACGAGAGAGGAACAACAATAGTGAAGGAGGAGAGAAAATGGAAGTGTTGGTTTATAGGGAAAAGGGAGAGAGAAAACGCGGAAATAATGACCAAATTTAACGTGGAGAGCATTTAATTAATGATAAGTACACAGTAAGGCAAAATGGAAAGAAGGGCAGAGAGGCTGAAAAGTGGAGCAGACTCCGTATCCATGCATGCCACTGGACTTCAACGTCCTCATGAGAGAGAAAGAGTGTTTTACGGTTTCTTCTCAATTCACGCTACTCCAAAATTTTAATCCCATCTAAATAATTTACACAAACCAATAAAAATATTTAAAAATATTAAATTTAAAAAAAATTAATCTATAAATATTTATAATTTCAACCAATTTTTAATCAAGATCTTATAATTTTTTGGGAAAATTCCAGAAAACTACAAACAAAAATAGAAAGGACAGAAAGGTTGGGTGAAAATAACAAATCCCAAATCAGTGAGGTATGAGGAATCTAGGTTTTGAAATGTTAACAAAATGACCAAGATACCCTCCTAATTGACAGTGAAATGAAAGAAGACGATAGCTAACGAGTGTACAGATTTTTGGCGCCAAAAAGTGACGAAACAGGAGGAAAGCCTACCGAAACCAAAGGCAAGCCACGGGTAAGTAAATTTGAGAGAGAAATAATCATTGTGATGTGTTTTTTGAATGTTAATGGAATCTAGTCTGTGGTTTGTGGTTGCTATTTGCGAAATCAGAGCTGACACGTTATGGGTAAGGGGGTGTTAGATGATCGGACAAAAAAGGTAGTGGCTTTAAGGTAATGAGACAATGTTGATGGTTGTGCGATGGATTCGATTGCATTTTGTTGAGTGATTGATGAAGCTTGTGCCTTTTTTGTTTACTGTCAGTGTTTACGCGATGGGTGTTGAATCAGGGGAAAGGTGGCTGGCGATGGATAGTAAGGTTGGGGGAGAGTGGTGTTATTAGTCAGTATGGAGATGTGAAGACCTATTGGCTAGGTGTTAATAATAGAGGCAGAGTGACGACATGGGCAGAGTGTTGTTATTTGTGAATATGGAGATGTAAAAGTACATTATGTTGTTGTTAATAGGAGATTCAGGGTGATGATTTGTGGGTGTTGTTAACAGTGAATATCAAGATGTTAAAGAACATTATGTTGTTATTAATAGGAGATTCAAGGCAATGATTTGTGGGTGTTGTTAACAGTGAGGATGGAGATGTTAAACATATAGTATTGTTGTAAATTGTAGGTGGTGGGTGATGGCAGGGAAGTTAGCTGGTTTAATAATAAATTTTTGTCTAGACAAGCTTACTGGAGTGAGATTATAAAGAGTGGTATAACTTTAATATATGTTTTTTTGGTTTTTCAGGTAAGCATGCAAAATGACATGTAATGAAGGTTCATCATCTTTGAAGGAATTATTTTGTTTTTTTCATGTTGGAGGCAAATTAGTGTGTAATGATGAAGGTAAAATTCAATATATTGGAGGTTATGTGAAGGCGAAGTGGCTAAAACAGCTTATAACACTGAAAGATGTGAGGTTAATGATATCATCATGGCTTGGGATTGATTGTAACATGTGTGAGATGAAATATACAGTGAGCTTTGATGAGAAGACACTAATAGATTTAAATGATGATAGTGAAGTTAAGAACTTGTATAACTATAATGAAAGGAGTGGGCATGTGTATATAGTACAAAAAGGGAATGATAATGTGTTAGATATATCAATTGAGGCAGACATATAAGTGTAAATTTTTTTAGGTTTTATAGTTGTTATTTATTATAGTTGTTATTTATAAAGCTGTTGTTGGTTATTAACGAACTGCAGTTGTTATTCACTGCAGGGTTGAACATGTACTGGGACTGTCACAATAAAAATCCACTCAGTGTCCAAGCATTATGGAAAATGATTATGAACCAGTCAGTTATGAAAGTGTTGCTGCTTGTTTGACGGCTGAAATTGGTGGAGGATGTAATAGGCTGCCCTGTGGAGTAAAGAGTGCACCTACACCAATGCCGGAGTTGAACTGTACGAAATGGAGGGGATTACTTTCAAGAGTGATGCAGAGTTTTGCACATACAGATGCTTTTAAGCAAGCACTGTACAAGTACAGCATAGCACACAAGTTTGAGTTTGAATATGTGAGATATAGCAAGGACAACATTTCAGTTAAATGTAAGATTTTTGGATGTCCTTAGAGGGTCAAGTTACTGTCAACCCACTCATGATTTTTTTGGGAGATGGGTTGCTGTCGGTTACCAACAATAGGTAGTTAATGTAATTAGTGTTTGATGTAATCCAATCTTTGTGACAAGGAAACATTATGTACTACTCCACAGTTAATGTTCCCTTGTCATGACAGATGTGAATGTGTACAAGGGGCAGTGTGTAACTCTTTTTGGGCTTTATATGGTTGATGAATGTAATTATGCAGAATGTGATCTGACAGCAACTGAGCAACTGACAGATATATGAAGGTGTTAATGAACATAACCATGTTGTTATTCTAGAGGCACGTGGTGTTATTACGCTGGTAACATATTTTTTTGCAAACTTGTTTCTACACACGTCTTCTGTTGTCCGTTTTAATGTAAAATGTGAAAGGTGTTGTGTTTGGGCAGTGACGCTAAAAAGTTTACATTTATTGTTCGGCAGATGTTAATCAACGGAATAATGTTGTTAATTATGAACATAATGTTGTTAATAAAGAAAAGAATGAAGTTATTACGTGAATACATGTGTTTTCCCATCTACACGACCATGTCCTTATTCCTTTGAAGATGTTAATGAATGAGGCTTAGTCGTTAATAGCGAAGGTAATGATGTAATTACATTGATACATGTTGTGTTTCCCACCTACAGACAACCTCCTAACTTGTTCCTTCAAAGATGTTAATAGACGAGGCCTAGTCGTTAATATCGAATGTAATGATGTAATTACGTGGATAGAAGTTGTGTTTTCTCATCTATATGACGCCGTCCTAACTTGTTCATTTGAAGATATTATTGAACGAGGCCTAGTCATTAATAACGAATGTAATGATGTTATTACGTGGATACAAGTTGTGTTTCCCACCTTCAGACCACCTCCTAACTTGTTCCTTTGAAGAAGTTAATGGACGAGGTCTACTCGTTAACAATTAAGCTAATGATGTTATTACATGGATACATGTTGTGTTTTCCCATCTATATGACGCCGTCCTAACTCGATATTCATTGTTAACAACACCCACAAATCATCACCCTGAATCGCCTATTAACAACAACATAATGTACTTTTACATCTCCATATTCACAAATAACAACACTCTGCTCATGTCGTCACTCTGCCTCTATTATTAACACCCAGCCAATAGGTCTTCACATCTCCATACTCACTAGTAACACCACTCTCCCCCAACCTTACTATCCACTGCCAGCCACCTTTCCCCTGATTCAACACCCATCGCGTAAACACTGACAGTAAACAAAAAAGGCACAAGCTTCATCAATCACTCAACAAAATGCAATTGAATCCATCGCACAACCATCAACATTGTTCCATTACCTCAAAGCCACTACCTTTTTTGTCCAATCATCTAACACCCCTTTACCCATAACGCGTAAGCTCCGATTTCGCAAATAGCAACCACAAACCACATACCAGATTCCATTAACATTCAAAAAACACATCACAATGATTATTTCTCTCTCAAATTTACTTACCCGTGGCTTGCCTCTGGTTTCGATAGGCTTTCCTCCTGTTTCGTCACTTTTTGGAGCCAAAAATCTGTACACTTGTTAGCTGTCATCTTTCCTTTCACTGTCAATTAGGAGGGTATCTTAGTCATTTTGTTAACATTTCAAAACCCAGATTCCTCATACCTCACTGATTTGGGATTTGTTATTTTCACCCAACCTTTCTGTCCTTTCCTATTTTTGTTTGTAGTTTTCTGGAATTTTCCCTAATTTTTTTATCATGTTTTTATAATTTTATTTAATTTTTAATTAGATCTTTATGATTTTTTCTGTATTATGTAAATTGTAATAATATTCTTATATAAAATAAAATTAACATTGTCAAATATAATTTTTTAATATTATTTTATACATAATAATATTATTTATAATTAATTTATTCTAAAAATTTCATTTTTAATATTATATAAATTTATTTAATTGTATATTTATATTATTTATTTTTATAAATCTAATATTTACTTATTTGTATAATCATACATTTCAAATCATAATGATAAATTTTCTAAAAATATAATTTTTCTATACCAATTTATTAGATTAATTAATTTTATAATTATATAACCATTAATTTAAATTTATTACTAATATTTATATTAAATTATATTTATTTATTTGATTTTAAATATTATTGATAAATAAAAATAAAAATAATATGAAACTATAAGGATCTAATAAAAAGAAAAAAAAACTATAGAGATTTGATGAAAAACAACTGAAAGTATAAGGGCTTAATTAAAAATTGGTTAAAATTATAAAGACTTATTAATTAATTATCCCTTAAATTTACCAAAAAAATTCAATAGATTTCTTTTTAAAAAAATTATGGACAAAAATCTGGTGGTGCCATAATTCTGTATCTGCAAGTAGAAGGGAGTAGCTATGTCTCGAAGAATACATTGTTTGTTTGGATTAATAGTGAAAACTGTTTTTTCAATATGATTTATGGTATATGAAATAAATATATAAGATGAGTTTTATCTCAACTTATATGAATATACTTTTTAAACGTGAACTTAAACAAACATTACAGCTTTTTCGTCCAAATCACAAAAGATTTGAAAAGAACGGAAGGGGGAAAAAAAAGTAAAGAAGGAGGGGGCAAGCCCGTGACTACATGCACAGAACGCATTTAACTAATGACTCTCC
The DNA here is from genome assembly GCA_963855925.1 of Inga laurina. Lineage (NCBI taxonomy): Eukaryota > Viridiplantae > Streptophyta > Magnoliopsida > Fabales > Fabaceae > Inga > Inga laurina. The sequence continues at coordinate 36,409,061 of OY979704.1, forward strand.
GAGATTCCAGATTTCTTGTTCTCGATAGAAGCCAATGACGCTGACTAGGTTTTTGTTCGAATATATAAGAAACATTCGCCCTATTTGCAAAGCTTGTCATCAATATTTAAATAAGCTAAATTTAACTGCAAATAGAATTAAAATTCAAGTCCCTCGTCCTTCCCTACCTTGTCAAACCGTGGCATACCCCACACTCTACCGTCATTAATCTCTGGTTTGCAATCACAATTGGAGTTTTTAATAGTAATTTTTTAATTATGATTTACGATATACAAGATAAACATATATGATAAGTTTTATCTCGACTTATGTACATAAATACTTTTGAGACCTCTAATCATAACCTTCAAAAAGCTTAGTGTGTGTTTTAATTCTATAGCCAGTCTACCCCTCTAGAAATCCCCACCTCCCCTGGGGTGTCCAATTTCTTCTTCACTTTTTCATTTTTATTTTTTGTGACAATTTTCTTTTTTATCTCTGTCTACATCATTTGAGGGAGTCATATTTTAACTCACATTAATTAATTAATTAATTAATACATAATTGGTCCTAAATCCTGAAATATTTTTTAAATATCACTCAATGTCCTAAAATACGTTTTTGTCTATTTTTTATTTCTATCTATAAGTCACTTTTAATGTTTTGAATTAAGAAAAATCTTAAATATTACTATATCTAAAAATTTAATAACTTTTCAATTTTATCCTTATTTCATCTTCACAAAGTCTATACAGTAACAACTTGTTTAAAGAGGCAAAAACCTTTTACGCATTTATATAGGTACGATCAGAGGACTATGGCATATTTATTATACAATATTTATATTTATTTATTTTTATTTTCATTTAAAATAACCACTATATATATCATTTTAATAATTATAGGTTTGACCCTTGAAAATAGATTTTAATTTAATTGTCATTATGTAAGATATGATTCATCAGTTCAGTTGTTCACGGTTCTTCATCCATCATTATCTTCATAAATATCCGTTATTCCGCCAGATATTTTATCACCCAGAATTTCACATGCCGTTTCACAGCCTCCATATAATTAATTATTTAATCTGACTCGAAATCAACCATATAACTCTTAGGATATGATCTCACAAATTACATTAGACGCATGTCACCTTCTGTTCATTTTTATAGATAAGAGCATGATTCAGTGAATCTGTGTACCGTTTGGATTTAGAAGCATCAACGCGTTTTGCTGCAATTTTTTTTTTTTTTTTTTTTTTTTGCGGTCCTCTGTATCTTTCTCTTTTCAATTTTCAATTAGACTGCTGCTGAATTGGAATGAAAGAGGGACAAAATATCAGACATTGGCAGTGGCAGGATGGTTGTCTGGATGCGAAAAGATGAAGAGGTAGATCATTTGGGGAAAAAAAACACAAAGAAAAAGATTAAATAGGTATATGGTACTTTCCAGCGAAACAGAGCCAAAAAAGGGCTATGTTGTTTTAATAATATTAATAATGATTGGTATTTTGTTTTTGGTGCATTATACTCCCACCGATTCTAATTATAAGACAATATTTAAGTGTTGATATTGGTCCTAATTATAGGACAAAGTTCTAATTTTTATCAATTTCTTCCTAAAATACCTCATATTGATACTTTCTCAATAATAATTAAACACATTAATAATTTAATAATAGTATATTGGAAATTGTTGAAGGAGATTGACAATGCCGGATTATGTAAGAGTTTGGAGAAGTCGTGTGTAAGGCAGGAAAAGTACAAGAAAAAATAGAGAATCAACATAATTGGATGTCATTTTAAATTTTAAATAAGGATATTTTAGGAAAATAAATATGATTAACTAATTTAACCACTATCATTAATTTCTCTAAATTAGGTAAATATATCCTATAATTGAGACCGGATGGAATATATACTAGTGTATCTTGAGAGTCACGTACGAATCCAAAGTCACGTGCACACGTCAATGTCCAACATTCCTCAAAGGCACTATTTCTAATTAATGATCCCAAAGCTTTGCAGAGTATTGTCTTTATTACAATCCCCACCTTTTCCACTAAATTCAATAACCAATGACTATTCCCAGCTACTAACCCTCTAACAGTAAACGCATTGGTGCATTACAGAGGGAAAGGAAAACCATAATACCCTTCCGCTAATTAATTAAGCATCATTAAAAGCATCCATAAACAATAATACAATAGTGAGTAGGCCACTAATCTAATAGTAAAAAGGCAAAAATTTTTAATATTAACACTGATCAAGATTGAAAATATTAATATGTTTCACATTTGTGAGTACTGAAACATGACTTGAAAAAAAAGTTAACGTGGCATGCGGTGCCCTATTAAGTTTAATTTTGAAAATAGCAAACACCAATATATACAAGAATTAATCATTTGAAACTAACCATTTTAAGGTTAAATTCCTAAAAACATATTTTTTCAAAAAAAAAAATTAAAGGACCAAACTAAAACTTTGTATAAAGTTAGAGGATAAAATGTGTTGAAGGCAAAACAAAAATGTGTACTGTTGCTAAAAAAGTGAAGTTCTTAAATATTTATTATTTTTAATTAATTTTAAAATATTTATTAAATAACATATTATGTTGTTGTATTATAGTAATAAGGAAAAGAGGGAGTAATCATAAAATTATTGTAGACTTTTGGAATTCATCTCGCACCCTAAAGTATTTTTCCAGTAACACTGAATATGTGCTCATTGCTATTAGAAAACTACTTTAAGGGTAAATTTGTACTAAAAAACCTTTAGAATACTAGGTATTACTAAAAAAAATATAATTTAATATAAGGGTTAAGGAGCAAATTTACCAATGAAGTTTTTTCCGAGGATTGTCTGGCACAAATATGTTTTAGAAGGGGCAAAAATACTAATGAACAATTAAAAAGGGGCATTCAACACAAAAACCGTTAAATCCGTACGAACGGCGTTAAATTATAAGAGAAGAAAACCCTAATGGCGTTTGTACGAATTTAACGGTTTTTGTGCTGAATTCGCATTTTTAATTGTTCATTGGTATTTTTGCCCGTTCTAAAACATATTTGTGTCAGACGCTCCTTGGACAAAACTTCGTTGGTAAATTTGCTCCTTAACCCTTAATATAAAAAGACTAAAAGTTTGATATAATTTTTTTCTGAACTCTTAAAAGTGAGTAATGTTAAAAAAATATTCAATTTTTTGACAAATTTAATGAATTAACCACCTCTTTTTAAATTGGATGAGATAATTAAAAGTGACTTATAACCCTTTACTTTAACTGAAGGCATTGCAATAAAAGTTTCCTCAAATTCCTGCCTAAAAAATTTTCTTAAAAAATAAAATGAAGTAATAAAATTTTTTTTATTAACATAAATCTATTAATAAACCCCTCCTTGCATCTATATATAATCTACAATCTGGTTAAGTTTGATTTTATTTATATAAATGTGACAGATTTAATTTTGGTGTAATCATCAGTTACTAACATCATTTCTCTTATAAATTAACAAATTATAGTATAAATTAAATGCCAATGTGAATCAAAATAAAAAAAATTGTTTTAATTTCATTTTGAATTATTAAAATTAATAAAAAAATTATTTTAGCTATTTGCACATAAAGCCAGGCAGCTTTTACAAGGATGCCAAATGAAGTAATGGGATGTGATAAGATTCCTCTCAAGTCTCAACTCATTTTTTCTTTTCATTTCATCCGGTCACTCTCTCATAGGTCATAGCCTTTGCTTCTTTAACTTTCCTCTATGTGTCTATCTTAATTCAGATACATTTAACACGTATTTCTTATAACCCAAGGCTTAGCACAAATCAATATGGACAATGTAACAGAAGTTTTGAAATACAACCCTATTGGACTTCTCTGACTTAGGGGAGAACGCATAGAAGTTGTGGTAGAGTGGACAGGTATTAAGTTCTCTTTTTTGTTTTTCTTTTTTTCCCCCTTTTCATTTCATCCGTTCACTCTCTCATAGGTCATTGTCTTGAGCAAAAATGACCTTTAATCCAATTAATAATCAGCCCAAGGAGTAGAGCTGTAAAAGTTAATTAACATTTATTCAAAAAAAAAAGTTTTTAAACAGGAAGATTAATAGGAAAAATAGGGGACAACTAAACGTTACCCATTAAAAATTTTATTGAAGAAAAAGATTTAAATTAGACTACCGGTACTATGTGTGTAATATTGACCCAAAAATTTAAATTAAAATAATTAAGTTAATAATATGAAAATATGAGTTAAGTGGGAAGTAATAAAGATTCTTATCATATTAAATATTAAATTTTGTTTAAATGAAATAAAGAGGAGCTGGTGGCAAAAATAAATAAAGAAGAAATTAAAGATAAGTGCAAATTGCAAAAGCACCCCCCCTACATTCTATCCTAATTATTTAATTGCAAAAGCACCCCCTCTTTTCTTTACTTTTAAGTATGGGTTATTGGTCATTTTAGGAAAAAAAAAATAGGAAGTAGAATTTTCTAGATTGCCAAACTTGTTCAAAAGTCTTTGCACTTGTGTTATTGATACCACCCCCATGGTTCCCTTGATCTGCCTGTGTGGGGTTGTGCATCCATGTATATGTCTCTCCTTGGTTGTTGTGGGTGCTATGGAGGTCGAACTCCTCTTCTTCCCCTGCTTTTGTTGTTGCAGTCATGTGTGCGTGGGTTTAGAGCTTCGGCTCTTCTTTCTTCCTCCTTGCTCTGCAACCGAGTTTTTTTAAAAATAAAATCTTCTTCCTCTGAGCTATTGTTTGAAGTAAGCATCTCTTCTTTCTCAATTTATCTTCTTCCTTCTTATTATTTTGTGTAAGTGGTTGTGTGAGGGATGGAAATCTAAATGTTGCTGCTGTAAAATGCTTGTACTGGGAGGATAAATTGTGGGTCATCGTTAAATGTTGAAAAAAAAAGGTAGCTTATCTCGATAGATGCCTGTATCATCAATTATGGGGCTTTGTTTCTATTATTGGCTAAAATTTTGATTTTGTTTCAAAACTTTAATATCAGAACAGGGGAATGACAACGTGTGTAGCATCTTTTAACTTCTTATTCTAGTTATTATGTGAGTATGTGTCGAGTTTTAATGATCCATTGGTATTTTTTATAATGTGTAAGTGAATTTATTTGGATGTTGTAGAAATGGATTGCTTGTTAAGGCTAATGTTGTAAGAGAAATAAAATGGATCAAGTGTTATTTTATTTTGATCATAAGTCAGATTTGAATGAGAAATTCAATTTAAGGGGACTCACTTATGCTTGGTAATCTTGTTAAAAGTTTATATATTCTTGGTAATGTATTATTTTTGCTTCACTACTATAAAAAGAGGGAGTAATGGTGCAAATTTTATGGGATTTCTTTAACAAAGTTTACTTCATTTTTTTTTTAAAAAAAAGCATATACAAGCTATGACGTTTATTTGAATAAGTGCCACAACTTATAGAAAACCTTATATGATGCTTGGTTGATCAAGTACCATATAAGACCATGCTTGGGTGGCTTGTGTGACCAAGCGCCACACAAGCTATCAAGTGATGAGTTTTCCTCATCCACCTCCACCCAATTAGAGGCATTAATCGCATGCCTCTTATCCTCTTCCTCCTCCCTCTTTAATATACCCCTTCTCTGTCACTAACCCCACTTCTCCCCTTTTTGCTCCCCTTTTTCCCATCATGCTCCCTTTTCATCCTACTCTAGTCCCCACTCATATCTCCATTTGTTCCCTTTTCTTCCTACTCTCCTCCTCTTTTGGTCCCCACTCCAGCATTTAGCTCACATTTCCTCCTATTCTCCTCCTCTTTGGGTCCCCACTCTCCCCATTGGAGCTCACATATTTCGTCCTCCTCACTCAATCATCACCAATGTCGTCCAACCCCACTCCTTTGCTTTGGTCTTATAATGTGTAAATCTGTAAGCACCACACCCTTTATCTTTTTTTTTTAAAAAAAAAATTAAAGATCCATAAAATTTTGTTTTTCTATTTTTCTTTTATTAATTTTTTTTTTCATGTTTGTGCTTGAAGGTTCGTCTCACTCTATTCAAACTTTCTATATACTATAAGCTTTTTTAATTTTTGAGCTTACAAACATAATTTTATCAGTAGTTAATAGTTTAATTTGCTCAATAGTTTTTATATTTAATTTATGATGAAATCTAAAAAAAAAAAATATTCACATTTTTATATGCTAAAATATAAATGAGATAAAAATAAATGTTATTGTATACAAGTTATATGTGAAGATATCACTACTACAAAAAATAAAATATATGGCGCTTATTTTTAAGAGTACTATGGCGCTTAGGAAGCGCTATAAGTTTTAGTGCCATAAAAGAAAATTATGACACTTCTTGAATCTAAGGAAGTGTCATAGCTTTTTTTATTTTTTTAAAAAAACATTCCTATGGCACTTCCCCAGGAGGGGCCATAGGAAGGGACCATTTCCTATGGCGCTTCCTACATTCCCTAATGAATCGTTAAACTTGACTTTTGAAGTCAACATCTATCTATCTATTGAGAGGCCCTTCCTATGGATAAGCCATAAAAAGTGGTATAACTTCCTATGGCACTTTCCAAAGAAGTGTCATAGAAAGTATTTTTTTAAAAAAAAAAATTATGGGTAATTGTTTCCTTTTCCTAATGAAATCCTTTCTATTCACAGTCCAAATCCACAACAATTTACAATATAATCCACATCAAAATGAAATTACTCGAAACAAAGAACTAATTCATAAAATCATTACCAAATAAACAATATTAGCTACGTTCCTAAATATTAGCTAATTGCTGACCATATATTATATTTGTAGAATAATCCATCATCAAACTTGCACGTATTTTTTGCAATATTGAATTCCCGTCTTCTTCTATCAAGCATGGAAGAACTCCAGCATTTAACTTGCTTAAACTTGAACCATACACGTTATTGGTACATGTAGTTCTACCGAGGATTAAACTAGTATTATTATATTTATAAGCTCAAAAACTAAAAAATTTACAATGTATAGGAAGTTTTAGAAGACAGAGTTGAAACTTTAAATAAATACCTGAAAAAAAAAATTAAGAATACATATAAGATTCATAAAAGATTTTAACTAAAACAAAAAAAGAAGAAAAAAATGTATGGGATTTAAGCTTCTGTATGTTAAAGAAAGATTTACAAGCTATGGAGCTTCTATAGAAGGCCGAGACAATAGGGGAAAAAAACACGTGGGAGACTAAGTTTTGTACTGCAATAGGAGCGGCAAATGAATGATGAAGAAATGTGCACGAGTGAGGACAAAGAATTATATAGGAAGAGGGGAGTGGGGAGAATGGATAAGAAAAGGTGATAGACCAATAGAGTGGGGACCAAAGGGATAAGACAAGATGGTAGAGTAATGGAGTTCTAGGAAATGGGGAGCTAGAGGGCAAGCGAAGAAGACGATAATGACATGTTGGTGACAAGTTAAAAAAGAACCTTGATTGGCGTTTGATGTTCAAGCTCCATACAAGGCCTAGGGAAGTTTTGACACTTTCTTAGCAAGTGTCATTGCTTCTCCAAATTTTTTTTAAAAAAACTTAAAAAATATTGCAGACAATTTTTAAAAAAAATTAAAAAAATGCTACCCATTGCTTTCCCTGATTTAAAAAAAAATTAAACGAAAAAAATATGGCGGACAATTTTAAAAAAAACATTTTTTTTAAAAATATCATTGATAGCCCTAGATGCAGTTTGGCCTTGGAAAGCGCTTGCCAGGTAAGTGCCTTCCAAGGCCATAAAAAAAAAAAAGTCATTCAAGTTATTTACTACACATGTCCCTCACTTTTACCCTTATTTTTTTTAAAAAAAAATAAAGCCAGTTATGACACTTACCTAAGAAAGCGTCATAGCTGACCCTTTATTTTTTAAAAAAATAAAAAATAAAAGCTTTTTACACAAGGGGCTATTTAAATGCCATGCAAATGCGTATAGACAAACCTAAGATCTTTCTCTCTTCTCGAGGAGCCTTTTATTGATTCCTGAGTAATCAAAATGCCATACAAATGCAATTAAATAAAGGAAAAAAATTGGTTTTGAGTTTTTTTTCTGGATTAATAACGAAAAGAAGAATGCAATTTAATTAAATGCTAAGCTACTGTTTTTGGTATCCTTATAAAAATATGATAGATATGAGGAAATGAATCTTGGTAGTTGCATCAATTCAAATTGAAAACCTCAAACTTTCGTATTGAGTCCAATTTATCTAATTAATGATTAATCCTATAATCGCATTCATAGTCATCTCTTAAATAAATTGTTAAAAAAACTTGATGTGTGTTTGAAAATCTTTTAATGCACTTGATTCTCTTAAATGAGAGCACAATTACGACATTTAGTATGAATTAACTCAATTTCATACTATAGTAACCACATATAGTGCATAATCTCATTAAAACATAAGGAAATAAATTCACTACATAATCCAAGAGCATCAAAGCAAAATCTAACACAAATGTTAATCAACAAGGACAAATGAACACTCATTCAAATCTCATAACTATGTACCAACTACATAATCAAGCCAAAAAGATCACAATTAATACATATAATAAGCTAATAAAAAATTAACAAACTCCCCTTTATAGCGAATTGAAGCTCTAGTCACATTCTTCACCATAAAAACTCAAGCCATTTAGCCTCTCATGATACCAACGGTAGCTGCCAATAGTTCAAAATACCCAAAATCTATGGAAGATGAGAGTGCTAATAGATTCAATGAGAATGGAAGTGGGTCTATCGGTTCAAACACGAAAAGATGAAGAAGTTGGAACTCTGGAATTAGCACTGTGGAGAAGTGAATCATACAAGGTACTGAGGTGGTTATAGTGAGAGGAGCTTGCTAGATGTGGTACTAGAGGTAGCCGAAGCTCTTTGGGTTCAAGCTCGTCCTCCGCGTTATCTTTGTTATGAGGTTCTCTGAAGCTCCAACTCGCAACGTCTGAGCTGTCCAAAACTCTGAACCTCACCGGTCTTTGGTGGTAGTGAACAATTTTCGACGGCTATGCTTGTGGAGAGAGGGAACAAAGGTCACCATGGAAGAAGAGACGAAGGTTATTGGTCAATGTCTTGCCTCTCTTCCAGCCCTTCACAGTGCTTCAAACTGAAATTGAAGGTCTGAAAATCGACTGTCAAGCTCAGATCTTCTCTTTCTCCATCGAAGCCCAGCTTGAACTCTCCTCTGCTCTGTGTATGTCTGTCTCGGGTCTACCAAGCTCTGGCTCTTAGTGTGAGTAGGTCACCGGCGGCAATGGTGAGGAAGATAAAGGTCGCCGAAGACAAAAGAAGAGGAAGGTAGGAAGTTTAAGGTCCAGAGGTGTGTCGTTTTTCCGTGGTGCTAAACTCCCTTTCCGTTGGGTCTCTCGAGGAGGGAATAAAGTTAAACTTTTTGAAATATTGGTGGATTAAATGTAATTTTTAAAACTTTTGGGTACTTTTATGTAATATTATCTTACCCTTTTTCTATACAAATTTGTGATTTTCAGAAATTCTGGGGCTCATTCTGTAATGTTTCCCAATCCTCAAAATATTAATTATAACCCTCCAAAATCTCAAATCTTCTTCCAAAACCTCTACAATGCAAGATTAAACATAAGATATATTCAAAAGTTCAAGAATCATTGGTATAAATAATTAACCAATTATGACCATTTTACCCCCCATTTACAATTAATTCAATACAAATGTCCCTAATTAAAATTAATGCTTAATCATGCAATAATGCCCAAAAAATGCATTAGAAATCCCAATTTAGTTATGAAAAATTATATAATAATATTGCTTAATCATTGGGACACTAATATATATAATTGTAACACAACATAATATAGTTTACCCGGTGAATGTCCTAAGTTAGTACTCTTTAGAACCGAAGCAACTGAAAACTGTAAAAAGAATCCTAAGATACCTAATGTCCAACATTGGACAAAGTATATTATTAAGAAGTGATGCAAATTTAGAACTTGAGGGCTTAGGATTTATGTTTCCCCAGGAGTTTTTTTGGGTGCAATATTGCCCCGAATGTGTTAAAAGGGAGCAATATTGCCTCTACTATTAAAAATTTAACAATCAATGTCAATTTTTTAATGGTCAATGTTAGTTTTTAACAGTATAAGGAAACATTACTATGTTTTGAAACTTCTTGGTAACATTGAATCCAAAAAAAAATTCAAAGTAACATTACTCCTTGGCAAAAACTCCTAGGCAAATTTCCGCCTTAAAAATTTATTGGTGTGAAATACCTAAATCAATGAGAGATTTTCCCACAAAATTTCCATAATTTTTAGCAGCTATTTTTTAAAATTTTCTTTATATATTCTTACAAGATTTCAATATTCTAAAAAGGTTAATACGGTTTTTATTTTTTTTAAAAAAAATTCCTAATATCATTTTAGACAATATTTGTTACAATAATAATATGTCAACACTACTACAAAAAAGTGTTTTAATGTCTCTATTTTGGCACTTTTAGCGTCTAAAAAATGGGGGGCGTAGTATATTTTAAAAAAAGACGTCCCAAAAAAATAGGATGTCTAAATTGAGACTTTTGACGTCCCAAATTAAGAATTGAGACGTCTAAAGATGTCACAATTCTTAATTAGACGTCCCAATTCTTAATTTGGGACGTTAAAAGGTTTGATTTTTTTTAAATGATTATTTATATTCTTTATTACTCAGCAAATTAAAATTGCAGAAACAGAATTGAAGATGGATTCATAAACCACAAAATGTCCCTTACAAAATGGTAAGGATATCTAGCACTGCAATCTTTTTACTATATATATATGTGTACAATAACAACAACTCATACAACCTAATGTTATATATATATAACAACAACCAGAAAGTGTCAAAATGTTTGTCACCACACAACTACAAACTAATTATTGTTCATTTCATCAAAATAAATATACATATGTATTTCCCTCAATTTCCAAGCTCCAAATGTATAAAACAAAAATATTATTAGTATTGCATAACTACTAACAATTAGTTTATGATTCTGGCAAAAAAAACAAGCAAGGGAAAAACACTCCAATAACTAGAATCATGTAAATAAATTGAAAGCATTATAATAATTTCACATTGCAAGTTTAACTTAATTCTTCATGTAAATTTATATTTAAAAAAACAAACCTGATGAAAGCAGGGGAGAGGGCAGCCAACGGTGTCTATGTGCTTCTAAGGTGGTGAAAAGACATTGGAGGAGTTGTGTATGCACGGTGAAGGGGAGAGGTACGTGGGAGGCTAAAAGCAAAAAAGAAGGTGGGAGGTCTATGTCGGAGGGTGGAGGGGGCAAAAAAAGGTGGAGGAGGTGTACGTCGGAGGGTGAGAGCAAAGAAGATGTTGTGAGAATGGAAGGAGGTGGAGAAAAAGGGAATGAAGAAAAGGAAGAGAGGAAGAAGATTGAGGAAGACGAAGTGTAATGAAGAAAATGGAATAATGAAAAAGCTTACCCATGGTGTAGAGAAGACGAAGTCACGGGAATGAAAGAAAAAAGGGAAGAGAAGTCATGGGGGATGAGAAAGATGGAAAAGGAGGAATGAGTTTCTGACATGAGAATGAAGAAAAGGGAAGAAAAGTCTCACGCATGTCAGAATTTCTGACATGCCTTTAGGAGTCCCAAAAAAATTTGGGACACCTAAAGTAAGACTTTAGGTGTCCCAAATTTTTTTGTGACTTCTAAAGTAAGACTTTAGATGTCCCAAATTTCATTTGAGATGTCTAAAATAAGTCAAATTTTTTTAATTTATTTTTTTGGCGCCGGTGGAAATCTTTAGGCGTCCCAAATAAAATTTGGGACGTCTAAACTCTATTTTAGGCGTCCCAATTCAAATTTGGGATGCCTAATGTTGTGATTTCACTACTTTATTTACAGAAATGCCACCACCTCTATGTTTTAACCTCCCTTTTTAAAAAAGGGACGTCTATTGGGGTAATAATATCTTCCATCTGTAGTAGTGCAAGTTGTTCGTAGGTTTCATTTCTTGCGTTGTTTTATCAAAAAGAAAATAGTTATTACATGGCTATATAAGTCTTAAAGGAATAAAATTAGTTAAATAGTTCTTATATTAAGGATAAAAGATATTATTAGAAGTAGTCATTGGGAAATTGATAAAGGAATAAAATTAAAATCAAATGGAAAAATCATCAAAATCCACTGCAAAACAACATGTAGATTATTGGAATTAAGAAACATACGAAATTAATAAATTGTAATATTATTGATCCAAATTGCATAAATATTAATTTTCTTTCTTTACCAAAAGCTTTCAACGCAGTCCTGAGATAGTGATAAAATTTGACCATTATGACTATTAAGAAACTCAAAACACAGATGTTACCATTTGGGTAAAAACAGATGAATTCCGCAACTCCTTGCATTCATGAATCCGTTTTAAAAAATTATTCATAGTGCCAATTTATAGTGCTTATAAACAAGTGCTGCCCCATTAAAATGTGGAAGCACTGGCCAGCTACTGAGAATCAACTTGGCATAAAGCATAACTTTAGGATGTCTTCTTTTCCAAACTTTATATATGTGATTTTATATTGGGTTAAAATGCAAATGTGCCCCAAAAGTTTTTACTGAGAAATAATATTTTATAAAATTTTTTTTGGATTCAATGTCAATCGGGAAGTATTAAAACGTAGTAATGTTATCTCATACCGTTAAAAAATTGATATTCACACTTAACTTTTTAACGGAAAAAGACAACATTACTTCATTTTAATATTTCTGGAGTAATATTAAATTTAAAAAAACTTTCAAGGTAATATCGTTCTTTAACAAAAACTTTCAAAACAAATTGATGCGTTACTAGGGCTACAATTATGCAAGCAACACCGCTTTCGATGTGTGAAAGCTTATACAGACTCTATGGAGGTATTGAATTTAGTGATGCGAGATGGTGGACATGATCATCCGTTAAGAGAGGTCATATGTGCGGAAAGAGATCTTCTTTTCTTAGATTGGCAGATTGAGCTCTGTTATGCACCCCGAAAAGCAATCCGATGTGCTGATTTTCTGGCTAGAGATGCGCAATACTTGTTGGAGGACTGGTGATTCTCCCATTTTCCCATCCAGGATGTCAGCAGATTTTGAGAGGGGACCTTACTCCTAGAGGAGGATCTCTTCTACTACCCTAGTGCGATGTAATTTCCATATTATGGCCTTGTAATAAAAAAAAAAATTGACACGTTACTCCTTACATCTCCACCAAAGCCATTGGAAACTGGGCCAAAGAACGGTGAAAGTGAAGTACCGGGCAATCAATATATAACTCCATGGATGGGCCTACGTTGGAAAATTGCAGATTACAGAATCTCAGCTCAGTTCCGTCTGATGAGGAAATTAAATCTGCAATGTTTTCTATGGGATCATACAAGGCACCAGGGGTGGATGGATTTTCCCCTATTTTCTACCAATCTAACTGGAGTATAGTAGGCCCTGCTCTGTGTAACTTTGTCAAGGAAAGCTTTGGAGGAAATGTAATGAGGAGTGAGAATAATAAGACGCTCATTACTTTAATCCCAAAGAGAGGCAATCCAGAACTTATGGGACATTTTAGGCCGATCTCCCTTTGCACGGTGCATTATAAGTGTGTTACGAAAATAATTACTAATTGTTTGAGGGAGCTAATGAATGATATGGTATCACCCTTTCAGGCCAGTTTTATCAAAGGAAGGACTATACAGGATAATATCATTATTGGTCAGGAAATTATGCACATAATGAAAAAGGCCAGAGGAAGAAGAGGACTAATGGCTATGAAAATAGATTTGGAAAAAGCCTATGATAGGATTAATTGGGAATTCTTGTATCAAGTATTGATGGAAACAGGGCTGGATGAAAAGTTGATAAATCTGATTATGTCATGTGTGAATTCTGTGTCTTACAATGTATTGTGGAATGGGTCTCCATTGGAGAATATCTCTGCTAAGAGAGGTCTACGTCAAGGGGATCCCATGTCCCCTCTGCTATTTGTTCTTTGCATGGACAAATTGACCCATATTATCAATGATGAGGTTCAGTTGGGATCTTGGAAGCCGATAAGAATTACCAGCAGGGGTCCTGCAATTTCACATTTAATGTTTGCAGATGATGTACTCCTCTTTGGTGAAGCAACGGAGCAGCAGGCAAGTACTATGATTGATTGCCTTGATAGATTCTGTTTGGCATCGGGTGGAAAAGTTAGCAAGTGTAAGTCCTCCATATTTTTCTCTCCTAAAGTGACTGAGGTTATGAAGAATAGAATCTGTGAAGTATCTGGTTTACCTATAACTACTGAAATAGGAAAATATTTAGGTTTTCCATTAACAAGGAAAAGAAAGCAATCAGAAAACTTTCAATATATTGTTGATCGCGTTAGAAGTAAGTTATCTGCCTGGAAAGAAAATTGTTTGACCACTGCTGGAAGAATAACTCTCGCAAAGTCTGTGATTAGTGCCATCCCTCTATATCCAATGCTAGTATCTAAAGTTCCGGCATCTATTTGTCATGAAGTAGAAAGGATCCAACGCAATTTCATTTGGGGACATAGCAACAGTATGCACGGTTTTCACCCAGTTGGCTGGCAACTAATTACTTTACCCAAGCAATTTGGAGGGTTGGGATTCAAGAGCTTGATTACTCTTAACAGTGCGTGTGGTGCAAAATTGCATGGCAGCTAGTTTCTGGTTCAAAAGGACTATGGGCAGAAGTTCTATTCAATAAGTACATGATGCGAGATGAAGACAATTTATTGACAACGCGAGCTGGGGATTCTCCTCTTTGGAGATTTATTGTTCAACAGAAAGAAGTAATTGATAAAGGATCCAAGTGGCACATTAGAGATGGTATGGAGGTTCAGTTTTTCACTGATTATTGGTTATTCCCTAACTATTCATTGCAAGGCCTATGTCTTAAACCGCTCACAAGAGAAGAGGAGTCAAGCAAAGTGGCAGACTGGGTAGTGCACGGTTCGTGGGACTTTACTAGATTATCATCACTTTTACCTGGACATGTAATGCAGAAATTAATTACTATCATGCCTCCGATGCCTGAGGCTGGTTGTGATGTCCTTTCATGGAATGCTACCAATAATGGGAAGTTTTCTAGCAAAAGTGCTTACTTTTTGATTGAAAATCATCCTGTGAGTACATGTGATAATATTTTCAAGGCCATATGGAAGTGGCAAGGGGCTGAACGAATCCGAGTCTTCATGTGGGTAGCTGTACAAAACCGACTCCCTACTAATGTTTGGAGGTGTAGATGGTCTCAAGCATCTCCATTATGCGCCTATTGTAATGATGGAAGTGAAGATGTGCTGCATATCCTGCGAGATTGTGAGTATGCCAAGAGAATTTGGAGGTGTTTTCTTGCACCTAGACATTACTCCCGATTTTTCTCTGCTTCTCTTCGAGATTGGTTTGCTTTAAACCTGAAGAATGAATTGGGTAGAATATCAGATGGCATTTGGCAACAATTATGGGCGGTCTCACTATGGAAGCTTTGGCTATGGAGGAATGCTTTAGCGTATAATGAGGATTATAATAAACCTCTGGACCCCGCGGCTGTTCTCCTTAACAGTTGGAAGAGTTATGTTCAGTTGCAGAGGGATCCTATGACCGAATGCATGTCTCAACCAAGAATTGATAAATGGTAACCACCACCCTTGGATTATGTCAAATTGAATGTTGATGGTGCTGTTACCAGAAGTCAGAGTAGGGCAGGGTGTGGAGGTGTCTTGCGAGATCATGAAGGTAGGTGGATTGTGGGATTCTCTCATTATGTGGGAGCATGCAGTGTCCTAGAAGCTGAGGAATGGGGTCTTTTTAAAGGACTGCAACTGACTTGGGACATGGGATTTCGGAGAGTACGTGTAGAATCGGATTCAAAAAATATAGTGGACATGCTGCATGAGGAAAACAATCATGACCGCTGTAGCCTGTTGTTCTTAAGGGTGAAGAATTTCCTTTCGTATTCATGGGATTTGCAGGTTGATTATATCCCAAGGACAAGGAACAAGATTGCTGATGCATTAGCGAAAGAGGGTATTTCTAGATCCTCCATTTTTGATACGTGTCCTCATTTCATAAGGACTTTGATGACTAATGAGTTTATGGGAATCAATCCCCTTGATATGCAATTTATTTTACTGGCGTTAAGCCCTCTTACGTATCAAAAAAAAAAAAAAAACTCCATGGATGAAGTTCACAAAAAACTTATGCAAATAGCACGTGTTCTGACTATCAATGTAAAAAAACTTAAAACCCCATTAAGGGATCTTATTACATGATATACAAAATGGCTTTTCTCACCATCTATAAAATGTATGGAAACTACACCCCAAAATGCATGGATAAAAATCCTTGTGATGAATTATTATAATTTTGAAATATACATTTAATGAATTTTGAAGAAAGGAATATTAAAAATTATGGAGGATATCCTTTCTTACATCTTGGTATAATTTTAATTTCTTATTTTGAGATTATATGGTTAGAAACCATATAATTTTTATCTTTTATCTTATTAAATTATTACATATTATAATGCAACTTTTATTATTATTTTTCCATATAAATGGCTAAAGCTAAGTAGCTGCTATGTTTCGTATACCTTTTAGTTGCTTTTCTTTAGATGTAATTAGTTAGGAGTCTTGAAAACCATTTTTTTTTTAACCAATAAAAAAACATGTAGTTGGATTTATCAAAGTATGAATCGGTCCAAACGACTAAAATGCAAACGTAAAACATCAAAACACTTCAATGCGGCTCATTATATTTTTATCTCTCCTTCAAAGTTTCATTCAATATAGATGGAGTTGAAAAAATTTTAAATTTAAGAAAAATTTAAAGAGTTAACAACTCTTCCTTAATCATGGTGAGCTGACTGAAAGTGATTATTTATATTATGAATAGAAAAGAGTACATAATAAATAGTAATTGAACGTATGGAAAAAAAAAAAGTATGACATGCATTTCTAACATGACAGAAATATTTGAATGATTCAAATTTTCTCTATATATATATATATAAAGGTGTGTAGGGCAAATTATTGTACATTTTCTAAATATATTATTAGATAATTAACATATATGGTAACAAATTAAATTTCTTGGTCTACATTTTGGAGCCACCAACCCGTTATGTGCAACCTAACTTTTCAATCTATCGCCAACAGATACACACACCCCACCATGGCTTATGTCAAGAGCTGGGAAAATGAGTTGAACCTGCTCTTTTAAGCTTATTTAAATCAAGGGTCAGACTCATAATTTAGAGTCTGAAAATGGAGTCAGGCCTCGAAGGGTCAGTCTGATATAAGGCTACATGCTTAAACGGGTCGACCCGTTTAAGTCCGTCAATTTTTTTTTTTTTTAAAAAGTTCTGACTTTTATTACCTAAACTTGCCTAATCCTCATTTTTATATATTGAAAGTGATGATGGAGAAGAAAAGGATAATTTTATTCATATCATTTAATGTTTAGTATATGGTTTTTGACTTTATCTAGTTATTTATTTGATTGTAGACAATAATTTTTGGACTGAGTGTTTGTGTGTGTTGTTAATATTGATAATGTTTGATGTTTTAATTTAATTTTGATAATATTTATATTTTAAATTAAATATTTTATTATTCTAGCTTAATTTCTTTGAAAAATATATAAAAAGTGAAAATATATTAAATGTGCTTAAGGCTCACGAGTCGACACTTAGCCCTGAAGAAAAAAGGTAGGGGCTTGAAGCTCTATACCTTTTCCTTACTTGGTGTCTAATGGGTTGACCTGTTTATGCTTAAACCCGTGACGGATCGGACCGATCCATTTTCTCAGTTATATCATGTCATATCACTTAGGTCTCAGTTAAACTGCCATATATAATACTACAATATTTATAGTCTGATTTTTATTTTCACTTGTACTTTTGCACTGTACTGTAGCTTCTATGGTAATAAACTAATAATTGATTAGAAAATTTTGTGCGAATGGAAATAGAAAAATGATTGTTGGAGTAGGGGGATTGCGGATTATAGCACTTGATTATTTTGGTTGATGAATTTTTAGCCTTTAACTGATTAATTAATTGACTAATCGATATTAATTTGTCAGTTAGTTCAAATTCCTACTGTTTTGTTTTTCAGTCCAAAAAAAAAAATTCCTACTATTTTTTGGACTTTCCTTATGGTTACTCCAAATGTTTAATGTAAGGGCCCTGTCAAAAAAAAAAAACAAAACAAAACAAAACAAAAAGATAGAAAGAGAGCCCGTTAAATAAATACACACACACATTATAATAAAATACAAAAAAATTAATAATAACAATAATAATAATAATACACTTCAGATTTTCCCCCTTCATTCCTTGTATCCCCGCAATCTGTCGAATTGAAGTGTGGTTAGAGAAATTTCGAGAACTCTGAAACCTGTGCTTCATTTACTCCTTCCATAAATCTGTGAGGCAGCTCCCGTCCTTCTCCGGTTGTCTTCATCTTCGTGGTGTGAGCGCGTTCTGTTGATCGTTTCCTTTTGTGTTCCTCCTTTGCTCAAGATTTCAAGTCACTACTTTCTCTCTTTTCTCTCCCTGATCGACGCTGTTCATAGCAGAAATTGGTTTTTGGGATTGTTTGGCTCCACCGCTTCTTCCACTTCATCGCTCTTCTTCCATCGCTGTGGGAGTTTTATTATTTTGGTTGTGCATTACCGATTCACCTGTTTCCTCCTCTGTTTGATTTATTATGAGCCTTAAGTGGGTAAGATTTCAGATCATTGTCTTTTCCGTTCCCTGCACTTGATAAGGGCATATTTAATATTCTTTCTCCTCCCTCATGATTTATGCGTGGGTATCATAGAGTTGGTTGTTTGAGCTTTAATTTTATCTTCTTATTTCAGCTCCTTAACGTGAAGAACACAAAAGAAATTGAGAGTTTAGTTTAGTTAGTTATTGAAGCTAAAGGGTTTCCTCATATTTTTTCTTGGTGACAGCCACTGATTGAAATAAGATATTAAAGAAGTTTGTTGGTAATGAAGGGGAATTTGGGTTAATTAGGATTATTCAAGTTATGTTGGTTGTTAGAATGCACACAAGGTGTTCGTAAAAATGTGTAAGATAAGAACGTATGTTCTGATTGAAGTAGTGTTAATTTGAGTCCTTGTTAAGTGAAATTTAGTGAGTTCAGTGACTTCACTATGGGAATGGAAGGATCTTTTGTATAAGGATTTAACGATTAAGTTTATTTAGTTGGGTTAGCTAATTGAATGCATATAAAGTGTTTGAGGAAATGTTTGAATAAAAATGAAATTGATTGTGTGATAAGATGAGTACGTAGATTACAGTAATGATTGATTAGGAGTTATTTAATTAGATTCTATGTTAAGATTTGGAAAATAATATGCAAGGTTTACATATATATATATATGGACTATGGTTTTATTTATTATTGATTAAATTGAATGGTATATACTTTATATGCATGTAGAAGCTAAATAATTCTCTATTTCTCTAAATTGTTATAAAAACAGAGTTGTGAATAAACAAATATATAAACAAATATATCTGTGTTCATATAAACACAGATATAAACAAATATATCTGTGTTTATAAACAAATATATATCTATGTTTATATATATCTATATTGGTCATTAGAATTTTTGTTCTAGATAACTTATGAAACTTATGATTGTGATTAAATGTTGTAAAAATATAAGAAAGATTCTTATGAAAGACACGAAGGAACTTTATTAACTGAGATATTATAGATTTCTTGTTGGAATGACTAAAATATTGTTGTATACTAGGGGAAAGGTTGAACTGTATTTGAAGACTGTTAAGTATGATAGAATATAGCTATTGGGATGACAAAGTAAGTAAGTAACGCCCCACTTGATCTATGAGTGATACTTTTACTGGATGTTTCCTTATTGTATTCATGCCTTTTTGTGTTATCATTGATGTTTTCTTGAGTCTAATATGTTAGAAAATAACTTTATGAAAGCTTTTTGATAGAAAATAAAATACGAATTTTATTTTATTCAGTTTCTTTTATTTATTTTAAACTTTTTATACATGCATGGAAGGGGTAGAATTCTCCTAAAGGAATTACTTATCCATTCTATAATGAAGTTGATTTGGATTACAAGGATGTTTACTTCTATGCATGCCGGAAAGATGTTTTTAAGGGACTAAAAGCAGAACACTGGTTCCTAACGGCAAGATCAGTTAGCCTTTGGCATGCCATGGCACACCCAGCTAGCAGGGTGATTAGGAGGTGCTAGCCCTGTGTGACGGCCAACACACGTGGAATGGAGGGAGGATTTCGTGAGTGATACTCACGCCAGTTTTTATTTTTTTTTTCCGTGGCTTCTAACTGCACCAGATTGGTTACTTACCCTCGTGAACTGTGTGTCCACGCCTGTTATCATTCTGTCTAGGTCCTGATTAAGAATAATTTTTTTTTTTTTTAAATTATGTTCTTGATTTCCAAATAAAAAGTTCTTTGAATATACATTTATATTAAACAACAATGATTAATTCTTTATTCGCTTCTTATACTCTTAGTTGTTTAATTGTGTACAGATAATTAATCCTTTCCTATTTATATGCCAAGTTACTTTATTGTATTATGACTTAAGTAGTTTATTATTATCGTATATTTGTATTTTATTGTGGGGACGTTATTTACTGGAAAAATATTTTTGCACTCAGATGATAGAAGTGTACCTGCTCCTACTGTTGACTCCTTAAGCTCACCTTGGATAAGAAGTCTATGAATGCTAACTCTATCACACAGACTACTATAAATGTTTAACCTATACTTTTCTATGATTTATTAGAGTCGCTCCATGTATTCTATAGGTGGGATTCTTTACTTCTTTTGATATTTTGGGATTTATGAACACCTATATATTGTGGAGCGGAGTTCCGTATGCTGCATTGTACTAATAGATTGTTGTAGAAAATTTTAAAAGCTCAACTTACAGATGGGACTATTTTAAAATTTCTACAAAAGGCTTTATTTTATTTATAAGGAATATGTTATACATGATCTAGAAATGGCATATGTATATGCAGGATTATTAGACTAATTATGGTATTATAAATACTATTATATTCAAGGCTTGTGGAATATGAGTTTTCTTGTATTTCATGCTGGCCAACCCTTAATTTTCAGGGCGTGACAATTTGGTGTCAGAGCTTAGATTTCCTATGGTTACATGGAGCAAAGATTCTTCGGTGGTTTCTCAATAATCATTATGAACCCGGGCATAATCATAATTGAGGTATCATTGAAGGGCTTATAGGATGCCCTTCTATGTCTTTCTACAATTCTTCTATTATTTTTATACACATGAGACGTATATATTTAACATATCTCTTGTTTACTTTTATAGTGAAAATGTCTCTAGATGTTGATTGTCAAATAAAAAGACTAGTAATTGAAGATTCCTGATAGAGTATCTACTCAAGAAAGAGATAGTAAAAGGTTTGTGCATGAATTATCTAAATACATGTATATGAACAATAGCTTTGCAGTTCAATTATTTTGTTGATTACTCTACTATGGCTACGTGATGATTAAATGAGACTTAAAGGAACATATCTATATAAGAAGCAGAAGTGAAACTTATGAGCTGATCGATCTCAGATGTGATCATTTCTTATATCTGATATATATATATATATATATTTTAAAATGGTTCAAGTAGAACCTAACTGGGCTCAATAATCTTTTCATGGTTGCTTCCCATATAGGTGAAATTTCAGAATTAGGAAAAGTGTGTATATATATATATGAAGAAAGTTAATGCATGTTTTTCTGTGTTTTAATATATACAAATAGATAAGTGATTGTGAGATGCTTGCAGGTAATCTGTATTTCGTAGTTTAATTCATTGTACCATATTTAAACCTCAATTTTTTTTTTTTTTTTTTTTTTTGAGTCATTTTCTATTAGACAACTCTTGTCTTCATCAATCATTGTTGCGCCATTCCTAAGACCTCATTTTGTAAAGCTGTGCTCAATATTTCCTTTTGCCGCAAATGTTGTTCGAGGATACTTGATAATGTTTCATTTTTAGACACTCCTGCTATTGTACGTGTCTTAAGTAGTAACCTTTAGCATTATTGTATATTCTTCAGAAGTTGTAGAATTCAAAGCCAATCCAAGCTGCAAAAAATTAGAGAATGATTGCTTCAAGGGATAGAAAAATCATAATAATCTTTAAACCTAAAGTATATGTAATTTTTTTTCTTTGATAAGAAAAGTAGATGTAATTTCTTGAAGGACATTGATGAAATTGTTAAAGACAAGCAAATTGCTCAATGTTTTAAGTATACCTACTCATTTTTTGCAATATCATTCAACTGCTTACCGAAGGCTTCTTTCATCTCTTTTGATTCCTCTAATATAGTTTACTCATCAACTTTAATATCAATTTTTCTTTTTCTTTTGTGAGATATTGATTTTGAACTTTGTCGAGTTCTTCAGTTTCCTTTGTTGATTTTATGATTGTAGTTGTCACCATGATTTCCTCTGAATATAACCAAGTTCTTGATGCTTTGTGCTTTAGAATGTTGTTCATCTTCCTTGTCATTTTAGTACAGGTTTTGCTTGAATTTTCAAATTCTTCTTGGGCTTTAGTTGGGGTTCTTTGCTAGTCTCGTCAATGTCAAAATTGCTTGAGTCTTCGAGCAATGGGTCTTTAGTATTTATATTACTTGCAAATTTTTTTTTAGAGTACTGTCATTGTTGATTTTTCTGATAGAGGAAGACCCTACTAAAGTAAAAACAAACAAACAAACATAGAACTTGAAAACATCCAAACTTCTAAATCTTTGGCATGACAATATTCTACATTCTCTATTGAAATTAATGTTTTCCCGCTATCAGGTGTAGAAGCTGGTTCGTCTTTCTCTTGTTCTTTGTTGTAACCCTTTCTACAAAGATGATAACGAGACTAAAACCAGAAGTAGATAACAGAGTGAGAATAACTTCAATCTAATAATAAAATTGCTACATAGCTAAATCAGGTTACAAGGGATAAGATGATTTCAGATAAACACATCACCCTCTTATGCCTAGATACATGAACTATAATCAAAAGAACAATTACAAACCAAGAAGAAACAAAACATAGACACACAACACAATGACACTATAGATTTTATAAAACAAAACAGGGTTTCCAAGCTTTCAAGAGGTTTGTACTCTCCCCCTAAAGGCTCAAGGTGCACTTCAAAATTCCTTTATACCTTTCCCCTTGACCAGGGTGAAGATTTAAAGCCAAAAAAAAAACGTGAAACGTGACTTCCAAAACCCCTCATAGACTGACTACAACAACCTCTCTATTCCTTTCTCTGAAATAGTAAGCCAAAGTTCTTACCAATAGAAAGTATCTGTCCTCGTTTCATGTATTTTTCAGTTTCTAAAAGTGGTCTTAGCATTCTTCAATTCTTCAAATTTTTCCACAGTGCGTGTTTGTTTAAATTATCTTTTCTGTTTGTGACTTTTAAAGAGAGAATGAGTCAACAGAACTTTCGAATTCTGCTAGGGAACTTTTATTTGGATTCAATTCTAATTGAGCTTTTATTGAATGTTTTCTTCCAGTTCAGTGTCCGTCCTACAATAAAAATTTATTTGTCGGACGTTTATTTCTTCCCTTAAAAAAAAACACATTTGTTTTATGCTCTTTTTCTTTTTCCTGATGAAGCATTGGTTGTTCATACATTACAATTTTAAGTCATTGCAACTATTCAGTTGACGCGATACCATGCTCGTTATATATATATATATATATATTGCAGCATTAAAACACTGTTACGAAATTTATAGATGGATAAACATAATATTCCTATTCTATTTGATGTTTGAGATAATGTTTTGTGAGTGTCTCACTCGATTGAACTAAGAAGATAGGTTAGTGTCATAATTTGTTTTTCTTTTAATCTCTGTGCTAGCATTTTCAATTTCCTTTCCCTTGTCTTGGAATAACCCATTGTTCCTTCAATGGATTATTCCATCTTCTTTGCCATAAATAGATTTTTGCCCATGGCATTAGAATCCATAGATACAACATAAGAACTAAAACAAAATATTCATGAATTAAATGTGTTTGGATACTTGCATCAATTTAGCAGTATATGAATGTGATTGTGTATGCTAACTGTTTGTACTAATTGAAAGTTTCAATTAAGGTAAATGCATATTTAAATTCGGAGGACCGAATTTTTTAAGGGGGGAGAATGTGAGGGCCCTGTCCCAAAAAAAAAAAGATAGAAAGAGAGGCCATTAAATAAATACACACACACACACATTATGATAAAATATAAAAAAATTAATAAATAAAAAAAATAATACACTTCAGATTTTCCCCCTTCATTCCTTGTATCCCCTCAATCTGTCGAATTCAAGTGTGGTTACAGAAATTTCTGAGAACTCTGAAACCTGAGCTTCATTTACTCCTTCCATAAATCTGTGACGCAGCCTCTGTCCTTCTCCGGTTGTCTTCATCGTCATGGTGTGAGCGTGTTCTGTTTATCGTTTCCTTTTGTCTTCCTCCTTTGCTTAGGATTTCAAGTCACTAGTTTCTCTCTTTTCTCTCCCTGATTGATGCTGTTCATAGCAAAAATTGGTTTTTGGGATTGTTTGGCACCACTGCTTCTTCCACTTCATCACTCTTCTTCCATCGCTGTGGGAGTTTTATTATTTTGGTTGTGCATTACCGATTCACCTGTTTCCTCCTCTGTTTGATTTATTATGAGCCTTAAGTGGGTAAGATTTCAGATCCTTGTCTTTTCTGTTCCCTGTACTTGATAAGGGCATATTTAATATTCTTTCTCCTCCCTCATGATTTATGCGTGGGTATCTTAGAGGTGGTTGTTTGAGTTTTAATTTTATCTTCTTATTTCAGCTCCTTAACGTGAGGAACACAAAAGAAATTGAGAGTTTAGTTTAGTTAGTTATTGAAGCTAAAGGGTTTCCTTATATTTTTCTTGGTGATTGCCACTGATTGAAATAATATATTAAAGAAGTTTGTTGGTAATGAAGGGGAATTTGGGTTATTAGGATTATTCAAGTTATGTTGGTTGGTAGAATGCACACAAGGTGTTCGTAAAAATGTGTAAGAGAAGAACCTATGTTCTGATTGAAGTAGTGTTAATTTGAGTCCTTGTTAAGTCAAATTTAGTAAGTTCAGTGACTTCATTATGGGAACGGAAGGATGTTTTGTGTAAGAATTTAACGATTAAGTTTATTTAGTTGGGTTAGCAAATTGAATGCATATAAAGTTTTTGAGGAAATGTTTGAATAAAAATGAAATTAATTGTGTGATAAGATGAGTACGTAGATTACAGTAATGATTGATTAGGAGTTATTTAATTAGATTCTATGTTAAGATTTGGAAAATAATATGCAAGGTTTACACACACACACACACATATATGGACTATGGTTTTATTTATTATTGATTAAATTGAATGGTATATACTTTATATGCATGTAGAAGCTAAATAATTCTCTATTTCTCTAAATTTTTATAAAAACAGAGTTGTGAATATAAACGAATATATCTGTGTTTATATATATCTATATTGGTCATTAGAATTATTGTTCTAGATAACTTATGATTGTGATTAAATGTTGTGAAAATATAAGAAAGATTCTTATAAAAGACATGAAGGAACTTTATTAACTGAGATATTATAGATTCCTTGTTGGAATGACTAAAATATTGTTGTATACTAGGGGAAAGGTTGAACCATATTTGAAGATTGTTAAGTATGATAGAATATAGCTATTGGGACTACCAGGTAAGTGAGTAACCACTTGATCTATGAGTGCTATTTTTACTGGATTTTTCCTTCTTGTATTCATGCCTTTCTGTGTTATCATTGATATTTTCTTGAGTCTTCTTGAGTCTAATATGTTAGAAAATGACTTTATGAAAGCTTTTTGATAGAAAATAAAATACGAATTTTATTTTATTCAGTTTCTTTTATTTATTTTAAACTTTTTATACATGCATAGAAGGTGTAGAATTCTCCTAAAGGAATTACTTATCCATTCTATAATGAAGTTGATTTGAATTATAAGGATGTTTACTTCCATGCATGCCGAAAAGATGTTGTTGAGGGACTAAAAGCAGAACACTGATTGCTTACGGTAGTATCCGTTAGCCCTTGGCGTGGAGTGGAGTGGCGTGGCACACCCAGCTAGCATGGTGATTAGGAGGTGCTAACCCCATGTGATGGCCAACACACGTGGAATGGAGGGTGGGTTTTGTGAGTGATACTCACCCCAGTTTTTTTTTTTTTTTTTCTTCGTGGCTTCTAGCCACGCCTGTTTTTGTGGCTTATAGCCGCGCCGGATTGGTTACTTATCCGTATGGATTGTGTGACTATGCCTGTTATCGTTCTGTTTAGGTCCTTATTAAGAATAAAATTGTTTTTTTTTTAAATCATATTCTCGATTTCCAAATAAAAAGTTCTTTGAATATACATTTATATTAAACAGCAATGATTAATTCTTTATTCGCTTCTTATACTCTCGAGAGTTTGATGATGAAGGCATACCATGGATTCGAGCTAGTGACTTTACTAGGTGAGGGCATCGTGCCCTAACCAGCAACCCCAAGTCCGACGGCCGCTTGTTATACTCTTAGTTGTTTAATTGTGTACATGATAGATGATAATTAATCCTTTCCCATTTATATGCGAAGTTACTCTATTGTTTTATGACTTAACCAGTTTATTATTATTGTATGTTTATATTTTATTGTGGGGACTTTATTTGCTGGAAAAATATTTTTGCACTTAGATGGTACGAAGTGTACATGCTCCTCCTATTTACTCCTTAAGCTCACCTTGGATAAGAAGTCTATGAATGCTACCTCTATCACACAGACTATTGTAAATGTTTAACCTATACTTTTCTATGATTTATTAGATTCGCTCCATGTATTCTATAGGTGGGATTCCTGACTTCTTTTGATATTTTGGGATTTATGAACATGTATATATTGTGGAGTGGAGCTCCATATACTGTATTGTACTAATAGATTGTTATAGAAAATTTTAGAAGCTCAGCTTATAGATGTGACTTTTAAAATTTCTACAAAAAGCTTTATTTATAAGGAATGTTATACATGATCTAGAAATGGCATATGTATATGTAGGATTATTTTGCTAATTGTGGTATTATAAATACTATTATATTCAAGGCTTGTGAAATGAGTTTTATTGTATTTCATGCCGACCACCCCCTTAATTTTTCGGGGCGTGACGTATAATGTAATCATACAATCAATCATATGATCTTATAAGATCAGGAAAACAAGGATATTATAAGATTCAAGTAATTAACTATTGAGTTGGCCCAAATTGTCTCTTGGGCCTACCGCTAGCATTGGATACTTTCAAAAAAATACCTTATATTGTTCTCATTATGATCCTATATTCTCATAAATAAGAATAATCAGTTGTATATGGATGTGTTATACTTAAAAACCCGCAAATCGGACTTGTTGGTTCTGTATGGGGTGTATTAATTAAAGATGACAAAAAAGGATATTGTCCTTCTTCTTTTTGAGAATTTTCATGTGGGAAAATAGGTAGGATTAAACTTATATTTTGATATTTAGGTTTTCTAAATAATTACGCTTTTCATATTCCTCTTTAATAATAATTATTTTTTCTAGGTTATTTTTTCTAATATTTGCTGTTCTTTTTTAATAAAATATGCAAAAAATATCCTTGCCTAATTATAAAACTATATTTATTGGTAAAATAGTATTTATTTACTAACTGAAAATACAAGGATAATGTTCAAATGAAAGAGATCAACTCAGGTCCCCAAAAAAACGATGGAAGAGATCAACCAAGCGGCCCTTTTTTTCTCTATCCAATGCAGTCACATCCAATGAAATTACAAGGAGAAAATTAATTATATAGACTGGTTTCTAATTCACGCTTATTGAGCAACATAATAAGAATCAGCTTTGGATTGAAAAATCAAATCAAAGTTGCAACAAAATCTATACATCCTGCATCCATCAAATATATATATATATATCACTGAAGAAATCTTTTCTTGAAAGTGACATTCCACAAACATATATCAATGGAGATCATTGACAATAGTAGATGCAGATCATCCATCAAATATCAGGTCTCAAATTTATGAATACATGAGAGTGATTAATATCTCCAGTTAATTAAAGGGAAGAGGAATGATGGGATAATTCATATAGGCATCTAATGGTTCACTCTTTGGGAGTCTTGCTAGAATTATTGAAAACCAATAACAAAGCACAACGTAAATACACCTAAATGCCAAAGGGTTTATCCTTGGCACTTATCATGTCTCCAAACATTGTCATGCTTTCAATCAATTTCTTGCGATCTTCAGAGAGTACCAACAACTGAGAATCAATAGCTCCAAGCTTCACCTCCATCACTTGAATTTCCTCTTTTGCTTTTGAGACATTTGACATGTCCACCCCAAAAACTTTGGCACGAACTGATTCAACCCAGCCCTTGTCAAACCCAAGAACAATTGCTTCACTTAAGTTGTCCTCCAAGGTTGATTTTTCTGATGGTGTGATGGTATTAGGAGTCTTGGTGGCAAGCATGACCAACATATCAACTAGCACTCTATAGGACCAAGCTATTATACGATGGGTTCGATGTTCACGAGGTAGCAATAGTTGTGGATATTGCTCGAGTGCTTGAGCAAGTAAAGCCGTTTCGCCATGTTTCAACTCCACAAGTCGGAAAATTTCACATATCCCCAATTTATCAGCAATTTGTGATTCTGTCGCAGACTAAAAATGTTAACAGATGTTTTAAAGAAAAAAAGGGTCGTATAACCATCATAATGAAAGACACTCACGATGATGGAGAGAAGGAACAACTTGGGGAAGGACCGCTTTTATAGGGTTCTCTGATTCAGCTTCCTAATGAACACTTGAGTGATCTCTTGCTTCTTTAATAGGCTGCATATCGAACAAAATGAGAAAAAAAGCATGTACTTGTCATTATTTTGTTCTCCTTTAAAATGAGTCATTGCTAGCTAATTACGATTGTGTTAGAGATCAAACACATACAAGTTCTCTTGTAAATTTCGACTGAAATGGAGTTACCACTGGAGATGTGTCTGTAGCAGTAGCTTTTACATAAACTCCTTTTGCTTTTTCCTTAGCACTCTAACAGACATCAACATGTGAGCATGCAATCTAATTTGTGCAGAATAAAAATAACATAATCATACTAAGTACTTCAATTTCTCTAGTTCTTTTTTTTGGACAAATTCAATTTCTCTAGTTTGAAAAAAAGGTAATTGTGGAATCTTTTTTAGGGAGATTATCAATTGGTCTTATAGTATATTGCTTCCTTGAATTTGAATTAGTTTTCTCAACTGCTATCATGGCATCATCTTCTGGATAATTTTGTTTAAGACCTTGTTCCATTGTATCTTTGATGCTCTAAGTAATCTAAAAGTAAGAAGAAATAAGTTGCAACTTCACATGCCACATAAGCTGTAGTTATATTTTTCAATGTTCAAGAATCAAGAATCCAAAAGCTTGTTGTTTAATCAACGGCTGTTTATTAATTAATCATTATAAAGGAATACAAGTGAGTCTTAACTTTTATAACCTCTTTATACATTAAAAAGATCTTGACCAACATACTTCAAATAATTTCATATTGGTAATAAATAGGGCTTGGAATGTCAATTTGATCACCTTCAAGTTTGTGGAAGTTGGAGCTATTGGTAGTTGCGAAACGTGTCTCCTAACAGTTTCTTTCTCTATTTCTTCTAAACTCTGAATAACATCACAAGATAGATATTCATAGAATATAATTTTTCTCTTTAATCTCCAATAAACTTTGATTCCCGTAATATTTAGACATTATCAGTTGAAAAAAAAAATTAATTTAAGCAATTAAAATCTTAACCGTGCAATATATTTTCTTTGGTAAGGCTTCCATAAAAGAATATTATTTTCACCACGCCTATGAAAGTGAATTTTTGAATGTGATAACAATGTTGCCATTAGTAATATTTCTAGAGTTGGAAATCTTCCTGAATATAATTGTTTTAACATGATTACCATAATTATAAATAAGAGAAAGTAAAAGGAAGAAAATCCCATCTAGCTACTTCACAATTCATATGGTATATTAATAAGGAGAATGCATTTTATCTGTAATTATAATGTGTTTACTTGTGCAATAATAGATGATACTCTAGTTTGCTTCATTGACTCTGAATCAGTTGATTGAATTGTTGTTAAAGCTTTGCTTGTTGCATCATCCCCTTGAGATCCTTGCTCATGTATTTCTTTCATACTAGCAACCTAAAAAACACAGAGAAATTTCTCATGCAAATGAGCTCTTCTAACAAAGAAATGCTATAAGTGTAAAAATAAATTTACTAAAATTACTTGTGCAAGTGTAGTGTCTTTTGGAATATTTTCAATACAACTCTATAGAAATACAAATTAAAAAGATCAGTTAAGTATATAAATACAAAAAGTAGAAATACAAAATTGATTGGGTTGATTTACCAAATTTTGATCAATCCTTGGCTGTCCAATGATCATCTGTTATATATAAAAGAGTTAGTCTCAAGTACCTTATAGTTCAACTCTCATTTAAAATATCATTAACTTGAACGTGCAAGTTTTTCATTTGACAAGATATACAAAAACATGCACGTTAGAGATTCCATTTTAATCACCTCAAAGTCAGGTGAAGTTGTCGCTGGTAAACTTGAAGCAGGAATTGCTTTGCCAACTTCCTTCTCTATTTCTTTGTAAGCCTGAATTACACCAAAAGATGTAACTGAGTACTTCAGTAAGGTAACTAATTCATTAATATATATATATATATTCTAATACTCAATTCTTTTTCTAGAAACATTTAACTTTATAAATAATAAAACTTAAGTTGAGATTAGATATATGGTATAAATTAAATTACCAATGTAGCTGGATCAGATTGCAAGCCTCCCACCTGTGAGACAAAAGAGGAAGTAACATTCTGCAAAAGTACTTTGTGAACATATATGTAAATATCAAGTTGTTTAATTATAATCCTTAGATCCTTTAACATTTTGTGAAGATTCAAGTATACAATAATCATCATATCTGTTAGTTCTTGTTGGTGTGTCATGCTTGTTTCGCTTCTTGATTTTGATGGCTTCAAATCCTCAGTCAAGCAATGAATACAAATAGTAGAGGTACATGTTTAATCCATTTATGTAGAATATATTCCTAATTCTTTATTCAAAATAGGTCACAGTAAACTAACCAATGAGTTCCTTGGTTTTAAATCAGCTACTGCTACATCCTCTAAGGTAGGAACTTGTTCAGATCTTTCTTTTAATATGACATCAATACTCTGGACAACACAAAATCGTAATAATAATGAGGTATCATATTTTGTAATGATCAAACTTGAAAATAACTTGTCTTCTACGCTATAACGTACATAATCATCAAGTGGAGTATTGATTTTGTAAGAAGTTTCAGTGGCTGTTTTTGTTTTCGCAAGGTCCTCACGTTGGAACTGCGTGGTTGATTCGATTGTTTTATGTTCATCCTCCAACTCCTATTTGAAATAGTAAATAATTAGCACAAAACCATACTGACTAGTTTCTGATGCAACTTCCCATCATGTTGAAATTTGAAACTTTAAATAACACTGATATATCTAATGTTCGTTTCCCCAAGAATCTTTGCTAATGGGTTGGTGAAGTTATTATTATATCTTTATTCGATGTATTAGTTATATAGTACTGAATAATGATTGATTTGACAAAAGAAAGCTCAGTTATCTAGCATATTCCTATGTTCTATTTGATGCATTTTGTTTAAAATAATTGTTTTTGCCGCTACTATGAAGGACCATCATTTTGTGAAGGTAGAAGGTACCATTGATGACACAGCTTCTTCAACACTTGTCTTGATTGCACCCTTAGAGCTCTAACCAACATCATCATAATTAATAAGTGAGTTAGATGTTAAATCCAAAGAAAATACCCAAAAAAAAACTGATTTTTTGTTCTTATGATAATTAGTCTAATATACCTCTGCAAAGTCTGGTAAAACATTTGTTGCTGCTAGATTTTCTGAATCCCCATTTTCAGACTCTTCTCGGATATGATTAGTTCCTGCAGTTGAATTTTTCAATCTTATATTGATATTCATAAAAGTAGCTAGCAATTATTAAAAGTGACTATTCTCTCTAGATTTATACCATGATATTTAGGACAATCATCCACTTCACAAACTTTCGGACTCTGAAAATCAATTCCCTCACAAATAGTAATAAGCATTGGAAGCTTGCTAAGTTTAACTCTTGATAGCTTTGGAAATACTTCTTCCATTATTGTCATCTTCTGCATATCATCTTCTTTGTGTTTGAATACTTTCTCTAGCTCAGAGTTTTCTTCTATTTCCAATTTCATCAGCTCTGGAAACATGGCAGGCTTTAAGATGGAGAAAAGGAATTTCAAGCTATTACAACACTTGATGAGAATTGACCATAACTTTGGGAAGCAGAGTTGGCGCAAATGGTCTTCAAGGTTCTCTTCAATGATGTCCACTAATTCGTCATAGTCTTCTATCTCTAAATAGGACAATTGTGGGAGGCTTTTTACTATTGAGATAGAAAAGATTGCTCTTAGCTTTTTACATGCACTGATGTTTAGTTGGCTAAGATTTAGAAGGCTCAAAATATATTTGGGACCCTTCCATATATGCCTGTTAACTTCAGGAAATTCTTACTAGAATTTCATATTTCATACTGTTTTACTTCACTTTGGGTGCATAAGTGGGCATTAGAAAGGATTAAAGTGATGAATTGTGTTTCTCTCATGCTATGCACAACAGAATGAAATTGTGGAGGACATTACTCCCTGCTTGCTATGAATGTCTAACCTTGTGTGAAAGTCTTTTGTGTGAACTGGTACAGATTAAGTCAGGGCTAACCCAGAGGAAGCTGCAGGCAGTGAAAAAGAGAGGAAGGAAGTTGAAGCTGACAACCAGTGAATGAAAGACCAGCTGGAAGACCAGAACAGAACAAAAGGAGCCCAGAAAGTGGTGGGCCGCGGCCCACCACATCTTGGGCCGCGGCCCAGGATGCCCAGAGGAGCACAGAAACTCTTGGGCCGCGGCCCAACCCCGAAAATGAAGATTTGCGTTTTTGACAGCTGAGAGGATATAAAAGGCAAACCCAGGGTTTTGAAAAGGGGATTCCGAATTGGGAAAGTTTGACAGAGGCGGCTGGAGAGGTGCTGAGTGCTGGAACCTGCTAGAATCAAGGAGAATCAAGAAGACTTGAAGATTAGAGGAGATTTCATTCCCGTTTTCTTAAATCCTTCTGTATTCATTCCCTTTCTCCACTGTGATTCTGCTATGGCTACTTTTATTCCTGTTATATGTAATCCGTTTTTGAACATGAGTAGCTAGGTTTCTCAGTCTAGGATTGTTCAATTCTTTTGTATGGATTAAACTCGAATTCTTCTTCCTCTTCTTTAGCTAATGGTTTATATGTGTTAACTCTTCTCTGTTTTCACTGACATTCATGAATTGCTAGCACTATGAATAACATGTTCAACTAGATTAAGCTTGAGAGAGTTAATCTAATTGAAGAACGTGGGTAGAGTTATGCTAGACCTAAAGTTTAGAGGATTAAATGGAGGGTTTGTTAATGACATGGAGACATAGTTATTAACCTAGCATTGTCAAGGTGAGGAGGTTGTTTAATGATTATTTTCCCTTAAGTGTAGCAAGAGATTGTGCATCTAATTGGAAAATATAGACTTGGTTATGACTTGAGAGAGCTTAACCAATGAATATCGAACCTCAGACTGACACATATACAACCCATAAACAGTAATATTGAAGAGGAAGTAGATTGAGTTCATGATATACAAAAGGAGAGAGCAATCCTAGATTCACTCCACTTGATTAATTTCTCAAAGAAGCATACTCTGTCGGTATTTTCCCTTAGTTGCTGTCATTTCAATTTATAGATCTGTTTTTCTTAAACCCAACATATTTTGTCGGAATCAACTTAATCGAATACATCAGGCCATTGTTTGACTATTTGTTATTAAAATCCTCGAGGGAACAATCTCACTTATCACTGTATTACTTGA